>CAKAOJ020000567.1:0-172682 GCA_916701645.2 Sebastolobus alascanus
CCAAAAATTAATCAACAGACTATACTATGCCATTTTTCATGAAAATTTTCGACATTCTATACTATGACATTTTTTTACGAATATTTTCGACAATTTTCGTCAATTTTCATGAAAAAAGTCATACCATAGTATGACTTTTTTCATGAAAATTTTCGAATTTTTAAACTGAGTTTTTTTTCCACCAAATTAATCGACAGACTATACTAAGCCTTTTTTCATGAAAAATTTCGACATTCTATACTATGACATTTTTTAACGAATATTTTCGACAATTTTCGAAAATTTTCATGAAAAAAGTCATAGTATAGTATGACTTTTTTCATGAAAATTTTCGAAATTTTAAACTGAGTTTTTTTTCCACCAATTAATCGACAGACTATACTATGCCTTTTTTCATGAAAATTATCGACATTCAATACTATGACATTTTTTTACGAATATTTTCTACAATTTTCGAAAATTTTCATGAAAAAAGTCATAGTATAGTATGACTTTTTTCATGAAAATTTTCGAAATTTGAAACTGAGTTTTTTTCCCACCAAATTAATCGTCATACTATAGTATGACTTTTTTCATGAAAATTTTCAACATTCTATACTATGAGTTTTTTTCCCACAAAATTAATCTACATACTATACTTTGACGTTTTTCATGAAAAATTTCAACATTCTATACTATGACATTTGTTCATGAACATTTTCGACATACTATAGTATGACTTTTTTTTCATGAAAATTTTCGACATTTCATACTATGAGTTTTTTATTCCACGAAACTAATCTATATACTATACTATGACGTTTTTCAATAAAAATTTCGACATTCTATACTATGACATTTTTTCATGAAAATTTGACATATTATTGTATGACATTTTTTCATTAAAATGTTCGACATTCTGTACTATGAGTTTTTTTTTCCTAGAAATTAATCTACATACTATACTAAGAGGTTTTTCATGAAAAATTTCAACATTCTATACCATGACATTTTTTCATGAACATTTTTGACATACAATAGTATGACTTTTTTTACAAAAAATTTCGACATACTATAATATGACTTTTTTTTCGCAAAAAATTTCATCATACTATACTGACTTTTTTTTGCAAAAATTTTCGACATACAAGTCTGTCTTTTTTTGGAAAAAATTTCGACCTACTATAGTATGACTTTTTTTCGCAAAACATTTCGACAAACTATACTATGACATTTTTTTCGCAAAAAATTCGACATACAATAGTATGACTTTTTTTTGCAAAAAATTTCAACATACAATAGTATGACTTCTTTTTGCAAAAAAATTCAACATACTATACTATGACTTTTTTTTGCAAAAGATTTCGACATACAATAGTATGACTATTTTTCCATTAAATTTTCGATATACTATAGTATGACTTTTTTTTCTTGAAAATTTTCGACATACTATACTATGAGTTTTTTATTCCACGAAATTAATCTACATACTTTACTATGACATTTTTCATTAAAAATTTCGACATTCTATACTATGACAATTTTTCATGAAAATTTTCGACATACTATAGTATGACTCTTTTTTCATGAAGATGTTCAACATTCTATACTATGAGTCTTTTTCCCACAAAATTAATCTACATACCATACTATGACGTTTTTCATGAAAAATTTCAACATTCTATACTATGACTTTTTTTCATGAAAAGTTTCGACATACTATAGTATGACTTTTTTTTCTTGAAAATTTTCGACATTCTGAACTATGATTTTTTTTTTCCACGAAATTAATCTACATACTATAGACGTTTTTCATGAAAAATTTCAACATTCTATACTATGACATTTTTTCATGAAAATTTTCGACATTCTATACTACGACTTTTTTTCATGAAAAGTTTCGACATACTATAGTATGACTTTTTTTTCTTGAAAATTTTTGACATTCTGAACTGATTTTTTTTTTCCACGAAATTAATCTACATACTATAGACGTTTTTCATGAAAAATTTCAACATTCTATACTATGACATTTTTTCATGAAAATTTTCGACATTCTATACTATGAGTTTTTTATTCCACGAAACTAATCTACATACTATACTATGACTTTTTTATGAAAAATTTTGACATTCTATACTATGAGTTTATATTGCACGAAATTAATCTACATACTATACTATGACGTTTTTCATGAAAATATTCAACATACTATTGTATGACTTTTTTTGAAAATATTTTCGACATACAATAGTATGACTTTTTTACAAAAAATTTCGACATACTATAGTATGACTTTTTTTTCGCAAACATTTCATCATACTATACTATGACCTTTTTTTTCATCAAAATTTTCAACATTCTATACTATGAGGTTTTTTTCCACAAAATTAATCTACATACTATATAATGACGTTTTTCATTAAAAATTTCGACATTCTATTATATGAGATTTTTATTCAACGAAATTAATCTACATACTATACTATGACGTTTTTCATGAAAAATTCACATTCTATACTATGACATTTTTTCATGAACTTTTTCAACATACTATAGTATGACCTTTTTTTTCATGAAAATTTTCGATATTCTATACTATGAGTTTTTTATTCAACGAAATTAATCTACATACTATACTATGACGTTTTTCATGAAAAATTGACATTCTATACTATGACATTTTTTCATGAAATTTTCGACATACTATGGTATGACTTTTTTTTCTTGAAAATGTTCGACATTCTGAACTATGAGGTTTTTTTCCCACGAAATTAATCTACATACTATACTAAGACGTTTTTCATGAAAAATTTCAACATTCTATACTATGAATTTTTTTCATGAAAATTTTCGACATACTATAGTATGACATTTTTTCATGAAAATTTTCGACATACTATAGTATGAGTTTTTTATTCCACGAAATTAATCTACATACTATACTATGACGTTTTTCATGAATAATTTTGCCATTCTATATGACATTTTTTCATGAAAATTTTCGACATACTATAGTATGACTTTTTTGCAAAAAATGTTGACATACTATACTGTCTTTTTTTCCGCAAAAAATTTCAACATAATATAGTATGACTTTTTTTACAAAAAATTTCAACATACCATACTATGAATTTATTTTGCAAAAATTTTCGACATACAATAGTATGACTTTTTTTGCAAAAAATTTCGACATACTATAATATGACTTTCTTTTCGCAAAAAATTTCGACAAACTATACTATGACATTTTTTTCGCAAAAAATTTGGACATACAATAGTATGACTTTTTTTTGCAAAAATTTGGACATACTAGTATGACTTTTTTTCGCAAAAAATTTCATCATACAATAGTATGACATTTTTTCCATTAAATTTTTCAACATACTATACTATGACTTTTTTCCATGAAATTTTTCGACATACTATACTATGACTTTTTTAAATGAAATTTTTCAACATATTATACTATGACTTTTTTAAATGAAATTTTTCAACATATTATACTATGACTTTTTTTCATGAAATTTTTCAACATACTATACTATGACTTTTTGTCATGAAATTTTTCAACATACTATTCTATGACTTTTTTTCATGAAATTTTTCGACATACTATACTATGACTTTTCAATGACTTTTTATGACATACTATCCTATTACTTTTTTACTCTTTACACTTTTTAGATCTTGATGTTTTTTTTTAACTTAATTTTTTAACCGGATGAAGGATTTTAGTCATCGAATGTCAGGACTTTAAATTATCATAGAAACAAGCGTAGTATAACGTTAGCGGTAGCTCGGCTCGCAGTCCCTCCGGGACGTCCCGTGTCCGCCAAACAGCGTCGCAGATTTTTAAACATAAAACTGCTTTACTTCTTATCCATATTGTGTGTTTAAGTCCAGACCCCGGAGCGGGTGTTGTACCTGGTGTTTGGTGAACAGTCTCTCTGTTGCAGCCTCCTCCAGCTCCTCCCACTCAGCACTCTGGTGTCTGCACCTGCAAAAATAAAACAGCCACAGTCATCGAGGAAAACTGGAGAAAATTGTCACAATCGACCCTGAAGAGAAACACAACAGCATCTCTGGAGCACTTCCTCTCCGTCTGATTGGCTAGATTTGGCCAGGCCCCGCCCCTTCTCCAGGACGGGGTTCAGGTGTTTTCGACGGGCGTTCACTTCCACCTGCAGCTCCTACAGCTGGTGGACACATCATGATTTAGCTGTTATTTTGATTTATGAAGGTTAAGATATAAAATAAAATGGACCTTTAGATGTTAAAAATCACCCTTCAGTTCTTTTTCACCATCATTATCTCATTCTGAGCTGTTTGCATGAATAAATGGGATAAAAGTTGCCTTTTTATAAGTGATAAAACTGTAATCCAGCTGGTACCTTGTGTTTCTGCACGAGGCTGATGGCTCCAGCTAGAGACTCGGAACGGGAACATGTTCAGAGATGCAGCTGAGCTCCAGGTCCACATCATGATAAAACCCAAACAGCAGCACCGACGCCGGTCCAGAGGCTTCCGGAGAGACTTGAACCTGCAGCACAAACATCGTCAAATCAACACCATGTTTTAGTCTCCAAGAAAGTTGATTTCTCATTATTTATAATAACACACAAAGATTTGAACCATCGTACATTTTATCAGAAGTTAATCTGGAAACTTAATACAAGAGAATATTTTATGCAACACCTTTTTAAGATCCAGAAAAAAACATTATATCAGCTTTATAAAGGACAAAGATAGAGAGGATTTAGGTCTGCAGAATAATTAAAACTGGTAATTGTAATACTGTAGATGCACCTTGGAAGACACAGGTTGGATAGAGAGGGGGGGAAGATGGAAGACAGAGGGGGGGGGAAAAGATGGAAGGATAGAGGACAGAGAGGAGGGAAAAGATGGAAGGATGGAGGACAGAGAGGGGAGAAAAGATGGAGGGATGGAGGACAGAGAGGAGGGAAGAGATGGAGGACAGAGAGGGGGAATAGATGGAGGGATGGAGGACAGAGAGGAGGGAAAATTTTGGTTTTAACAATATATCTTTCAGCCATTTTTCTCCAAATCTAGCAAGTAACTTTAATTGTGTTCATGCTACATGATAAATTATTACTATATATATATTATAATTCAGCTTCCTCAAAAACATGATGAAGTTGTGTAGCCCCATCGAGCAATTACGGGATTTACTCCAGAGAAAAAGCTTCTCATTGATCCTGTATTCTGACATATTAATCAAACGATTCCATCCTAATACAAGTCCGCGTAAAGTTAGAACTAGTTTACGCGCACAACTCGTTTACGCACGGCTGCGACCAAATGCATTGGATTTACATATCTTATTAATGTGCACACACAACAACAACAACAATGGGCATTCACGTTGTGTCAGCGCTGAACATACCCCGAGCGTTGGCCCGGCATCGGTGGTCTGACGTCCCGGTGTCTGCTGATTGATGTCCCGGTAACACTCCGGTATCACTCCGGTAACACTCTGGTAACACTCCGGTAACACTCCGGTAGCTGCTAGTTGGTGTTGTTTAGACAAGTTATGTGCTCTCAGCAAACAGAGTCCCAACAAGGCGTTTATTTACCAACCATGTCCATCCGTGTGCGTCACTTCTAATAAGTTTTAATCTCTAAATTGAGACATAAACTGTCCACAATGTCATCTGAAACACACAAAACACAGCTCAGTCCAACACTGTTTGCTGCTTCTAACCAGCAGCACCTGTGTGGCACGAGGTCATTATTACCTGAGGTCAGCCGAGATCATATACACCCCCTGGTGCTGGGAGGCATTAACACACCTAACACAAATAAAATACCAAAAATAAAAGAAGGGATGCATTTTTTAAAACAAAATTTAACAAATAAATAAAATAGATATATATTTACTGAATTGTTATTTAATAGAATAATAAATTGTGCACCAGCAACTTGGTAAAAAAAAAATAAAAAAATCTTCAAAATTAACAGGAATTACCATTCAAGTGTAAACACCTCTTAAAGCTGCAATAGGCAGAATGTTTTTGGAGTCATTGGGCAAAAATCCCATAATAACCTTTCAGCATATTGTAATTCAAGTGTTCTGAGAGACTTCTGCTCCTCCTCATGTTTTCAGGCTTTAAAAAATCTAGCTCATGACGGGAGACTTTGACCAATCACAGGTCATTTCAGAGAGAGAGAGCGTTCCTATTGGCTGTGCTCCGGCTGGGGGGCGGTGCTTGGTATTTCCTCAACAGATCTCAACATGGCTGCCGGGTCACAAACTTTCTAATTTCACAGCTAAACAGTACACTACAAGATGTTTCTGAAAACATGTCTGTCTCATGCACACCTGTCTCATGCACTACTGTCAGGATATAGTGACTGTTTTATAAAAATAACTTTTTTTATCATAATGCCTCCATTTCTACCCACTGCTGCTTTAATGCATATATACAGTATATGTACATTGAGAACAATGAAAATAATTCCTTGTATATGTTCACATACTTGGCCAATAAATCTTATTCTGATAAATATTGAGGCAATGAAAAGGGTGATCTTTATTATAAAAACAGAAGTGTAACTTCAAGAGTTTTATTCTAGACATTAGACACAAATTAATGTTGGATTATTGAAGTATTTTTCCAGTCTGTATGATCAGTGTTTTTTCACCATGTCAAATATGTGAATCCATGTAGTTTTTATATCAAAGGCAAATTTAATTCAAAGTACAGTCTTATTGGTGTGGTTGTTATAATACCATTACACTGTTGCCTGGTTATGCCTGGTTAGATGTTAATATTAATTGATACTATGTTTTTTATTGTGATTTGAAGTAATGAAATATTGATTTTCTGGTTATTTTTCATATTTCTCTTCTCTTCAGATGTTTAATTATTCATGCTTATACTTCTTAGTATTTTTATAACCTGTGCAATTGAACTTTAATGTGTCGTAAGATGTGTAATTGTATTGTGTTGTGGCTAAAAAGCTTCTTCTATCTGACGAGATTGGAGTCAGTTCTATCAAATAAACACACGCTCAGTGGATAACTTTGTGCATTTGTATCACCACAGACTAAAGAACCGGAGACCCAGTAGTGCCTCCTACCTCTTTATTCCAACAACGCCAGAACACAACGCAGATTCACCACACATAGACGAAACCCACCAGTTACAGATACATGAATCAGTGTCAGGAACACACTTCTCTTAAACATTACCACTGGACAGAGTGAACGCAAATAATCAAGCAAATAATCAGAGCAACAATGCAAACTAAGTTTGTAAGTCAGTATGAGACAGTGTATTGGATATATAATGTAAAACCACACCCAACAAAAGAAAATGTCCTTTACCGTTGAGTCCCAAAAATAAAGAGTCCTGAGTTTAACAAAAACTTCAGCAATAAACAACAAAAGACAGAATTTCAGTGTGTTCAGTTCACTTCAATGTTTTACCCCACAAGTAAATCCTCTTCCCAAACAAATCAATAAAGTAAATAAACCAAGCGGCAACCTCCGGTGCTGAGGAGTGAAGCCAATGCGGAGGTGCCAAAAATTGTCCTCTTTGGTAACGCTTATAGTTAGGGCTGGCTCAGGCTGCCTTGGACCAGCCCCTAGTCATCCTACTATAGGCCTAGACTGCCGGGGGACTTCCTATCATACACTAAGCTCCTCTTTCCTCTTTCCATCTGTATGCATTCATGTCCCATTAACGCATGTTACTAACTTCATTTCTTCCCCGGAGTCTTTCTGTTTTCTCGTCTCGCAGTTATCCATGGATCGGAGTTACACATGGATCATGGTTGCGCCTACTGCTAGGCCCTGCTGACAACCACTGCTACTATCATTATTATCAGCCATATTTCATTCTTATTATTACTGCAATTATAAGCAGTAGTAGATATATTTCTATTATTATTACTGCTATTATTATTATCACTCCATTATATCCACCACTATTAATTATTGTTATTAGCCCTATTTGTATTACTATTATAGCTGTTGCGCTATTATTGTGGTTATTGTGCATTTCTCTCTCTCTCTCAACCCCCAACCAAGAGCCTGGTTCTGCCCAAGGTTTCAAGTGTTTTCAAGTCAAAAAGCCCCACAAAAGTCCAAGTGAAGTCACAAGTCACTTGTGTTAAAGTCCAAGTCGAGTTGCAAGACTTTTTGGATTTTGTCAAGTCTAATCCAAAGTCATCAAATTTGTGACACGAGTCTGATGTGTGGACTCGAGACACATGACTTGGACTCAAGTCCACACCTCTGTAATTATAATCCATCAGTCCTGTTAGTTCTTCAAGTTCACGTGGCAGTTTGGTCCAGCCCTCTTGTGTTTCTTTGTATAGTCAGTCTTACATGTTCCCACACAGAGTCAACAGCAGCCCCAGTGAAACCAGTGAAACCAGTAAAATCAGTGGAGCAGTTTGTCCAGAAACTGAGTTTGAGAGTTGAGAGTTTGAGAACTGGATGCGTTCTTCAAGAGGCGGATAAATGCGCTTTTGTTGCATGATGTAGTCCGCCACGACTGCCCTGTCAAAAGCCCCTGGAAGGAAATGAAAAGTAAAAGTTTCAAATAAATGATACTTTTACCAATTCATGAAACAAAACAACAAAAACAAACAAACGTCTCACCGCTGTCGTGTCCGAGATTCTCGTTTGCGATCATGGAGTATCCGTCTCCACCGTTCGCTATGAAGGACGGCATCACCACCGAATAAACTGTGTCGTTCTGAACGGGTTCGTAGCGAGGAACTCGACACCTTGTGCAGAGCATGCGGAGGCTCTTCACGCGACTCAACGAAGGTTTGGACAAGTCAAACTCTACACGAAATCCTGTGGGAGGACACAGAAACTTATCCAACGACACATCTCTGAGGATCAAACCTCAATACCTTTGTGGTACCAACTGAAATATGTCTATGAAAACCTATCAGGTACAGAAAGCTGGCGTCGACTGCACCTACCACCTACAAAATCCACCTACCAGCACAACTTAAGATCACTTACAGTATGTGCTGGACTATTTCTCTGCCACCAACACTATTTTTACATCGTCCTTCCTTTAGACTACAAATGTACAGATGGAAACGAGGTAAAAAATAAAAAATACCGGCCACTTGGAAGAACTCTCCGGTGCCCTCGCCGTATCGTCTCACTGAGTGTTCGAAGGCTTTAAACAGTGTGGAGCCGTTCAGCCGCACCAGGTCGAAGGTTCCTCCAAAAGGTAAGACCATGAGCAGGTCCTCCCTGGTGATCGAACCTGAAAAGCAAACATCAACACTTTCCTTTTCCAGCCAAAATCATCTGATATCTTTCGTGGCACTTTCTGGCTCTGATTATAAAATATTTCTCTGTTTCTTTTTAACTTCCATGGAAATGAGTGACGCACCGTTTGCTTCGCGTTCATCAACAGATCCGCGGATGCCTCCTCCGTTGTTCATGCAGGCGCTGACGTGGTTCCACTGAACACTGTCTGAGGATCTGATGTTGTTGGCGACCTGAATAACGGAGAGGAGAAGCAGATTTACACATGGGTTTCATTGTTATTGTGATATACTTCATGATTAATTACTTACCACTGCATCACAGATCAGGTTTCCCATGTTGCATTCCCGAAATCGACACTCCTGACGTGTCCCGTTCAGGAAGACCAGAGTCCGTCCCACCACCTGACCCGCGAACCTGGTCAGATTCTTCTTCCATTCCGTCACGTCGGCAAGAACTTCTGGATCTGGACAAGACATTCAGCCATTCATTTAAGAGACAGATGAAGCCGGCAATGTTGTGTATTTCATGTCTGAAAAGGGCTTGAGAAAAGTATCTCTCCTAGCAAAAAAAACCCGCCAACATAAACAAAGTCACATCAAAAAGCTAGCTAGCTCTTTACCCTGTGGGACGCTGCTGTTCAGCAGGATGGGGTTTCCTGTGGACCTCAGCATGTTCCCAGCATCGTCAAAGGTCACCTTCAGGTAACCCAGATACTTTCCAAAGGCGTAGGCCTGCACGACAGGAACCTGCCGCCCGTCGTCTGATGTCACCATGAACGGATAAACACCTGCAGGGACTTCAGTGGAAGGAGCGGGTCCTGAAAAATGAAGCGTTGAGAGAAAGAAAGAAAGATTCGGAGAGTTATAGTCTGTGGGAATCTAAAAACTGCAGTTTTTAATGGTAACTGTAATGAAAACTACCATGTTTATTAAAATGTCCAATAATACTAGGTCTGCAACCAAGGATGTTCATTATATTATCAACTTTTTGATTCTTTTTTTATCTATAATTATCTATAATAGATAAAATAGATCATCATCGGCGGTCACTCGAGGCGAGTATGACCGTCCACGGTATGCGTGCAGATATGTGTGTTCTGAGGACACTTTGTTAGGTGTGCCTAAGGACGTTGTCACGCTCCGAGATGGGAGTGGCTGCTGGGTAAGCTTCTTGACAAAACCACCAAGGCCTACATGGCAGCGGTAGACTGGAATAGACTTCCAGTAGAGACAAAATCAAGTCAGTCATGTCATAGGTATCCAAGTAAGGCATAATGTACATCGAGCCGGTCATTGTTGTGAAATAAACCCCGACAGACCGCATCGTCCTGAAGGGGTTCAAGATTGGTGTTCTCCACTTTTATGGTGGGCTGGGTGGATGGTTGGTTGGGTGGAGATTGATGTAGGACCTGGGTCTTCTTGATGTCTAAGGCTAGGCCCAGTGCTCTGTATGTCTTGGCAAAGGCATTCAGGATGCCTTGCAGGTCTTCTGCGGGGTGTGGTGCACATGGCGTTGTCATCTGCGTACTGAAGCTCCAATATGATGGTGTTGCTGATTTTGTTCTTGGCCTTGTATCGGTTAATATTGAAGAACCTGCCATCAGTTCTGTACAGGACTGGGATCCCCTGTGGCAGGTCCTCGCCAATGTGGTGGGGTGTGGTGGGGTATATCACATATCAAGTAGTAGAATATCAAGAGTTTCGTCTCGTAACACAGCTCACAGTGTTGGACTGTTTTTTGTTTTGTTTTTAGACGAAAATGGTCCGCCAGAGTCCAACATCAGAACTGCGTCCATAGCAAGAGTCTGTTATACATAACGGTCTGCCATAAAGTAATTACAGACCATAAAGTGAGTATTCAACAAAGCTGTGTAATAAAATGAGAAATGTATGTGGGTGTGCGTATGCTGTGTCTGCACGGTATGCCTGCAGGTATGTGTGTTCTGACAACACTTTCTTAGGTGCGCCTAAGAATGTGGCCACACTCCAAGATGGGAGTGGCTGCTTTGTCAAATAAATAAAATAAAATCACATCATTAGCTAATCTAGGTTATTTAAATGGTGTGGGGGGGGGGGATCATCCTGGAATAATGCATGAACGGTCGTATGTTGGAGGTTTTACTTTGTGAACATAAACGCAGCATTAAACTCAGACAAACAAGGGTGAAGTTTGGAATTTGGATTAGCACATGCATCACTACCAAGACACCACAGAATGGCTGTTACAGTATGAAACACAGATTAGATCCATAAATAAAGACAGATGTGATATGAGCAGCTGTATTCAGCTCCCTACCTGTAAAGAGGAAAGTGTTGCTGTGTCCACCGATGACGACATCGACTCCGCGGACCTTCTTGGCGATCTCCTGATCCTTAATGAAGCCTGAGTGACCCACAGCGATGATCTTATTGACTCCCAGCGTCCCCAGTTTGTCCACCTCCACCTGCAGTGCAGTCACCTCGTCCTCGAACTGCACGTGTGGTCCTGTAGAGCAACAATGACAGGTGAGACGGACGGTCTGCATTTGGAAACACTGTTTGTACACAATTATATCAGTTAATCCTGCAATCCTGTTCACAGTGTGGAGGCCTTCAGATGACATGAGACACAGTTAGAATCAAACAGAGAAATCACAGACAGAAAAGATCCACATCCACCTACCAGGATTGGACACTGTAGAAGTTTCCGTTGTAATGTATCCCACCACGCCCACCTTCTCAGTGCCAACAGTAAAAATTTTGAAAGGTGAATAAGAGATGCCCAGCGTCGAGGCCAGAGTTGCGTCTGTTTTGGTGTTGGCGCTGACAACAGTGAAATTGATCTGCTCCAGGAACGGCTTCAGGAGTCCTGGCACTCCGTTATCAAACTCATGATTTCCAAAAGCCTGAGAAACAACAAGGAAATTGAAATATAAAACTGCAGAATGACATTCAGTTGCTTCAGAGTCCTCATTTAGTAAAATCACACACAGACTGGTTCCTCTAGATTTTGCAGATAGTGAATAGAGAACTTCGAAAGAGGGATCTTTTAACACAAAAGCATCCTCAGATGACGTAGAATACACTTGGTGACTCTGACGCTGTAAATGCCCACAAAAAAATACATGTATATACCAAATATAGGAATCTGAGGTTCCTATATTTGACCCCCCTTCCTTGACGGTTCCTCTGCAATTCAAAATATGGCTGTCTATCATAACAATAAAAAGGATTTGTCTTGCAATCCAGGGCTTAAATTCATCATCAATCTACTGTTTGACAACCAATAATCCAACGTAGTACAAACATAATTCTTTAAACTGAGAACGACTGCTAAAACTAGATGATTGCATTTCCTGCAGAAAATGCGTGTGAATGCTGACAGCAGGGCGGTCCCGAATACCATTGTTTGGGCTTCGAAGCGTTGGTAAGAAATAGTTAAGGTATTCATAGTAAGGTATTTGAAACTTCTTGAGAAAGACAGTCATGCCTTTTCCTTGGAACTAATCATCATTACTCCACCCTAAGCCAAAGTAATTTGCTCCAATGTCTTATTTGCACTGGCAGTTCTCATTCCCAGGGTGCCAACAATCTGTCACACCCGTCGGTGTAAGGCACCCTTTAGTGTCTGTATGAGACGCACCGGGCTTTCCATTAACTACAATGTAAACCCATCCGTGGTTTTGTGGTTTTGTTGCCTAATCCTAAAGTAATGCCAAGGCAGTATGTGACCACACAACAAATTACAGACTTTAGTTTTAATTAAGCATATTGTAATAATATAACAGTATTGTTATACAAAAATAAACAGTAGAAA
Organism: Sebastolobus alascanus; assembly: GCA_916701645.2. NCBI lineage: Eukaryota > Metazoa > Chordata > Actinopteri > Perciformes > Sebastidae > Sebastolobus > Sebastolobus alascanus. Next base: position 13,043 of record CAKAOJ020000567.1, read on the forward strand.
TAATGTATGTACATTTAAAATAGTTCCGTACTTAAGTAAAATGTTGACTGACTTGTTCTTTACTTGAGTATTTGATACTTTGCAGATTGATTAATTTATAAAATATGATCCAATATGATGCATACTTAAGCATCAATAGTTGAATACAACACTGGCTGCACAACCAACACTTTTACTGAGACTTCTAATATATTTTGCTAATAACTCTTCTGTACTTTTACTTAAAATTTAGATTTTAGGACTTTTACAAGATATTTATACATTGTGGTATTGCTACTTTCACTGGAGAAAATGATCTGAATACTTCCTAGAAATAAAACACATAGTGTAATAAAGTAATCTATCTATCTATCTATCTATTGATGCACAACAAAACTTTAAACTTCAGATTAACAGAGTAATTTTCTGCTTTAAATAAAGCTGATGATTTATTAATCTCTCTGAGTGTTTCTCACCATGGCATCATAACCCAGTTTGTTCATGAAATGTGCAGCCTCGGCTCCCTTGAAGAAAGTGGACCAGGCGGTCCCCAGGAACTGGTCTCCGCCATCCAGCAGCAGCACGTTGCTCTCGGTGCTGCGGATCCTCTTGATCATCGTGGCTCTCCGGGCCACCCCGGCGAAACACTTGCCGCTGCTGCTGCTGCTGTTGGTGCATCTCCCGGAGCTCACGCTGGTCTCCTCCACCCGGGCGTGCACGTCGTTGGTGTGGAGGAGAACCAGGTCATAGACCGCCGAGGTGGGCACGGTGAAGCCCACCAGGAGGAGGAGGAGGAAGAGGCAGAGCCGCGGCAGCGCGCTCTGCTCCGTGCGCACCACTTGTTCCATCTCTCTGTTACGCGCAGAACCAGAAACAGAAACCGGAAACGGTGGTTGTTTCTTTGACCCTTTGGAATCTTTTGCTTCTCTCTGCTTCCTGTAAAGTCTCTTTATGAATTAAATGAGTCCTGACCCAACATGCTGGGTAGACTAGACAGAGCGCGTCAGGAGGAGGAGGAGGAGGAGCAGGAGGAGGAGGAGGAGGAGGAGAGCATCAGGGAGGAGAATGGTTGTTATGATACGCCTTTTCTTCTCTGATGTCTCCGTCTGCTCTGAGGACACTTTGGTGCTCCTAAGGATGTGGCCACACTCCAAGATGGAAGTGGCTGCTTTGTCAAATCAAATCGTGCCTCCCAACCAGTTTGGACCCGTTGCAGTTCGCATACAGAGCGAACCGATCTGCGGAGGATGCCATCTCCACTCTGCTCCACCTCACTCTGACGCATCCAATAAGACCAAGGAGATGATAGTTGACTTGAGGAGGACTGGTCACCGGCACCATCTCCCACTGACCATCATCGGCTCTGAGGTGGGGGGGGGGTTAACAGCGTCAAGTTCCTGGGGGTTCATCTGACGGACGAGCTGACCTCCAGTGACAACACCACAGCTGTCATCAAGAGCGCCCAACAGTGCCTTCATTCTCTCCGCAGACTGAAGAAGGTTGACCTCCCCATCCCAGCCATGACCATGTTCTACAGAGGCACCATTGAGAGCATCCTCACTTACTACATCTTTCCCACAGCAATCAGACTGCTCAATCAGAGAATGTCAACTGCACTTAAAAGACTGTTCCTTTAATACATTTTTAATTTTTAAATTATAACTATTTATTCTATTCTATTTTAGCGTACTTTTAGCTTATTTATTAGTGCTCTTATTTATTAGCTAATTACTTTATATTTTTTACAAATTGTTTTGGCACTGAATTCCTTAGTGGTGGATGTGTGAAACACAATTTCGTTTTTACATGGAGCATAAAAATGACAAATAAAGGAATCTTGAATGTTGAAATAAAATCTCATCAATTAGCTAATTTAGGTTATTTAAATGGTGAATGCCTGTAGGTCTCGGTCCTCAAAGACTCTTTTCCTGAGTCTGGCGTAGGCTCCACTGGCACAACTCGGCCAATGGTTGACCTCAGAGTCGATGTCAGCTTTTGAGGAAAGAAGGCTGCTGAGGTAGGGGAAGTGGTCAACGTTTTCAAGATTGGTGTTGTCCACTTTTATGGTGGGCTGGGTGGATGGTTGGTTGGGTGGAGGTTGATGTAGGACCTGGGTCTTCTTGATGTCTAAGGCTAGGCCCAGTGCTCTGTATGTCTTGGCAAAGGCATTCAGGATGCCTTGGAGGTCTTCTGCGGAGTGTGCCGCACATGGCGTTGTCATCTGCGTACTGAAGCTCCAATATGATGGTGTTGCTGATTTTGTTCTTGGTCGTGTATCGGTTAATATTGAAGAAGCTGCCATCAGTTCTGTACAGGACTGGGATCCTCTGTGGCAGCTCCTCGCCAATGAGGTGTGGCGGGGTATATCACATATCAAGTAGTAGAATATCAAGAGTTTCGTCTCGTAACACAGCTCACAGTGTTGGACTGTTTTTTGTTTTGTTTTTAGACGAAAATGGTCCGCCAGAGTCCAACATCAGAACGGCGTCCATAGCAAGAGTCTGTTATACATAAAGGTCTGCCATAAAGTAATTACAGACCATAAAGTGAGTATTCAACAAAGCTGTGTAATAAAATGAGAAATGAATGTGGGTGTGCGTATGCTGTGTCTGCACGGTATGCCTGCGGATATGTGTGTTCTGAGGACACTTTGTTAGGTGCATCTAAGGACGTGGCCACGCTCCAAGATGGGAGTGGCTGCTGAGTAAGCTTCTTGACAAAACCACCAAGGCCTACATGACAGCGGTAGAGTGGAACAGACTTCCAGTAGAGACAAAATCAAGTCAATCATGTCATAGGTATCCAAGTAAGGCATAATGTACATCGAGCCGGTCATTGTTGTGAAATAAACCCCGACAGACCGTATTGTCCTGAACGCAGCATTAAACTCAGACCAACAAGGAGGAAGTTTGGAATTTGGATTAGCACATGCATCACTACCAAGACACCACAGAATGGCTGTTACAGTATGAAACACAGATTAGATCCATAAATAAAGACAGATGTGATATGAGCAGCTGTATTCAGCTCCCTACCTGTAAAGAGGAAAGTGTCGCTGTGTCCACCGATGACGACGTCGACTCCGCGGACCTTCTTGGCGATCTCCTGATCCTTAGTGAAGCCTGAGTGACCCAGAGCGATGATCTTATTGACTCCCAGCGTCCCCAGTTTGTCCACCTCCACCTGCAGGGCGGTCACCTCGTCCTCGAACTGCACGTGTGGTCCTGTAGAGCAACAAGGACATGTGAGAGGGACGGTCTGCGTTTGGAAACACTGTTTGTACACAATTATATCTGTTAATCCTGCAATCCTGTTCACAGTGTGGAGGCCTTCAGATGACATGAGACACAGTTAGAATCAAACAGAGAAATCACAGACAGAAAAGATCCACATCCACCTACCAGGTTTGGACACTGTAGAAGTTTCCGGTGTTATGTATCCCACCACGCCCACCTTCTCAGTGCCAACAGTAAAAATTTTGAAAGGTGAATAAGAGATGCCCAGCGTCGAGGCCAGAGTTGCGTCTGTTTTGGTGTTGGCGCTGACAACAGTGAAATTGATCTGCTCCAGGAACGGCTTCAGGAGTCCTGGCACTCCGTTATCAAACTCATGATTTCCAAAAGCCTGAGAAACAACAAGGAAATTGAAATATAAAACTGCAGAATGACATTCAGTTGCTTCAGAGTCCTCATTTAGTAAAATCACACACAGACTGGTTCCTCTAGATTTTGCAGATAGTGAATAGAGAACTTCGAAAGAGGGATCTTTTAACAGAAAAGCATCCTCAGATGACGTAGAATACACTTGGTGACTCTGACGCTGTAAATGCCCACAAACAAATACATGTATATACCAAATATAGGAATCTGAGGTTCCTATATTTGACCCCCCTTCCTTGACGGTTCCTCTGCAATCCAAACTTGGTTGTCTATCATAACAATAAAAAGGATTTGTCTTGCAATCCAGGGTTTAAAATCATCATCAATCTACTGTTTGACAACCAATAATCCAGCGTAGTACAAACATAATTCTTTAAACTGAGAACGACTGCTAAAACTAGATGATTGCATTTCCTGCAGAAAATGCGTGTGAATGCTGACAGCAGGGCGGTCCCGAATACCATTGTTTGGGCTTCGAAGCTTTGGTAAGAAATAGTTAAGGTATTCATAGTAAGGTATTCGAAACTTCTTGAGAAAGACAGTCATGCCTTTTCCTTGGAACTAATCATCATTACTCCACCCTAAGCCAAATTAATTTGCTCCAATGTCTTTATTTGCACTGGCAGTTCTCATTCCCAGGGTGCCAACAATCTGTCACACCCGTCGGTGTAAGGCACCCTTTAGTGTGCACCGGGCTTTCCATTAACTACAATGTAAACCCAATCCATGGTTTTGTGGTTTTGTTGCCTAATCCTAAAGTAATGCCAAGGCAGTATGTGACCACACAACAAATTACAGACTTTTGTTTTAATTAAGCATATTGTAATAATATAATAGTATTGTTATACAAAAATAAACAGTAGAAATAAAGTATGTACATTTAAAATAGTTCCGTACTTAAGTAAAATTTTGACTGACTTGTTCTTTACTTGAGTATTTGATACTTTGCAGATTGATTAATTTATAAAATATGATCCAATATGATGCATACTTAAGCATCAATAGTTGAATACAACACTGGCTGCATAACCAACACTTTTACTGAGACTTCTAATATATTTTGCTAATAACTCTTCTGTACTTTTACTTAAAATTTAGATTTTAGGACTTTTACAAGATATTTATACATTGTGGTATTGCTACTTTCACTGGAGAAAATGATCTGAATACTTCCTAGAAATAAAACACATAGTGTAATAAAGTAATCTATCTATCTATCTATCTATTGATGCACAACAAAACTTTAAACTTCAGATTAACAGAGTAATTTTCTGCTTTAAATAAAGCTGATGATTTATTAATCTCTCTGAGTGTTTGTCACCATGGCATCATAACCCAGTTTGTTCATGAAATGTGCAGCCTCGGCTCCCTTGAAGAAAGTGGACCAGGCGGTCCCCAGGAACTGGTCTCCGCCATCCAGCAGCAGCACGTTGTTCTCGGTGCTGCGGATCCTCTTGATCATGGTGGCTCTCCGGGCCACCCCGGCGAAACACTTGCCGCTGCTGCTGCTGCTGTTGGTGCATCTCCCGGAGCTCACGCTGGTCTCCTCCACCCGGGCGTGCACGTCGTTGGTGTGGATGAGAACCAGGTCATAGACCGCCGAGGTGGGCACGGTGAAGCCCACCAGGAGGAGGAGGAGGAGGAGGCAGAGCCGCGGCAGCGCGCTCTGCTCCGTGCGCACCACTTGTTCCATCTCTCTGTTACGCGCAGAACCAGAAACAGAAACCGGGGACGGTGGTTGTTTCTTTGACCCTTTGGAATCTTTTGCTTCTCTCTGCTTCCTGTAAAGTCTCTTTATGAATTAAATGAGTCCTGACCCAACATGCTGGGTAGACTAGACAGAGCGCGTCAGGAGGAGGAGGAGGAGGAGCAGGAGGAGAGCATCAGGGAGGATTTTTGCTTTTATGTAACGCCTTTTCTTCTCTGATGTCCCCCCCCAACCTTTGACTTTTTCGCACATTTAACTACACTTATCTCCTAATACACGCTGGATGGAAGCTTTGCACACAGTATTTGCACGATTTGGTAAGTCTATTTATAGGGTCCACCTGCTTTTTTAACATGTTATCTGTCACCATCCCGTCAAAACTCACAAGCATAACCAACTACTGCTGCCAGGATAATTGGTCACCCCACACCCAACCTCACAGAACTCAACAACACAGCCATTGCACGCATTGCAATCTCAATAGCACAGGACATCACACACCCACTCAATCACCACCTTACCATAATGCCCCGCTCCGGGCACTGGTACAGAACACTGAGGTGCAATAGGGCTCGCTTTGGGAAAAGCTTGATACCGGCAGTCATAGCCGCCTTAAACAACAGCCTGTTGCTGACTGACTTGACTTTGAAACCTTCGATGACGGACTGACTTACGGACTTGCTGACTGACTTGACTTTGAAACCTCCGGTGACGGACTGACTTACGGACTTGCTGACTGACTTGACTTTGAAGCGTCCGGTGACGAACTGACTTGCGGACTTGCTGACTGACTTGACTTTGAAGCCTCTGGTGACGGACTGACTTCTGGCCTTGCTGACTGACTTGATTTTGAAGCCTCCAGTGACGGACTGACTTTCGGACTTGCTGACTGACTTGATTTTGAAGCATCCGGTGACGGACTGACATCCGGACTTGCTGACTGACTTGACTTTGAAGCCTCCGGTCACTGACTGACTTCCGGACTTGCTGACTGATTTGATTTATAGCCTCCAGTGACGGACTGACTTACGGACTTGCTGACTGACTTGACTTTGAAGCATCCGGTGACGGACTGACATCCGGACTTGCTGACTGACTTGACTTTGAAGCATCCGGTGACGGACTGACTTACGGACTTGCTGACTGACTTGACTTTGAAGCATCCGGTGACGGACTGACTTCCGGATTTGCTAACTGATTTGACTTTGAAGCCTCCGGTGACGGACTGACTTCCCGATTTGCTGACTGATTTGACTTTGAAGCATCCGGTGATGGACTGACTTGCGGACTTGCTGACTGACTTGACTTTGAAGCCTCCGGTGACGGACTGACTTCTGGCCTTGCTGACTGACTTGACTTTGAAGCATCCGGTGACGGACTGACTTACGGACTTGCTGACTGACTTGACTTTGAAGCATCCGGTGACGGACTGACTTCCGGATTTGCTGACTGATTTGACTTTGAAGCCTCCGGTGACGGACTGACTTCCCGATTTGCTGACTGACTTGACTTTGAAGCGTCCGGTGACGAACTGACTTGCGGACTTGCTGACTGACTTGACTTTGAAGCCTCCGGTGACGGACTGACTTCTGGCCTTGCTGACTGACTTGATTTTGAAGCCTCCAGTGACGGACTGACTTACGGACTTGCTGACTGACTTGACTTTGAAGCATCCGGTGACGGACTGACATCCGGACTTGCTGACTGACTTGACTTTGAAGCCTCCGGTCACTGACTGACTTCCGGACTTGCTGACTGATTTGATTTATAGCCTCCAGTGACGGACTGACTTACGGACTTGCTGACTGACTTGACTTTGAAGCATCCGGTGACGGACTGACATCCGGACTTGCTGACTGACTTGACTTTGAAGCATCCGGTGACGGACTGACTTACGGACTTGCTGACTGACTTGACTTTGAAGCATCCGGTGACGGACTGACTTCCGGATTTGCGGACTGATTTGACTTTGAAGCCTCCGGTGACGGACTGACTTCCCGATTTGCTGACTGATTTGACTTTGAAGCATCCGGTGATGGACTGACTTACGGACTTGCTGACTGACTTGATTTTGAAGCATCCGGTAATGGACTGACATCCGGACTTGCTGACTGACTTGACTTTGAAGCCTCCGGTGATGGACTGACTTACGGACTTGCTGACTGATTGATTTTGAAACCTCTGGTTATGGACTGACTGACTGACAGACTTGAGGTTTCGGAGCTGAGACTTGCTCTCTGTTGCGTTGCCCATGTTTCGGTTGCTGAGACTTGCCTTCTGTTGTGTTGCCAAGAATGAAAATAATTCCTTGTATGTGTTCACATACTTGGCCAATAAAGCTGATTTTGATAAATATTGAGGCAATGAAATGGGTGATCTTAATTATAAAAGCAGAAGTGTAACTTGTAATGCCAGAACACAAACGCAGGTTCACCACACATAGACGTAACCCACCAGTTACAGATACATGAATATGTGTTGCATACACTCTGTCATGAACCTACTTCTCTTAAAACAGTACCACTGGACATAATGCACACAAATAATCAAGCAATAATCAGAGCAACAATGCAATCTAAGTTCAATACAGTATGAGACAGTGTATTTGAGGTATAATGTAAAACCACAGCCAACAAAACAAAATGTCCTTTACAGGCAAGTCCCAAAAATAAAGAGTCCTGAGTTTAACAAAAAAACACCACTTTTCAAGGATTCAGCAATAAACAACAAAACATAGAAATTCAGCGTGTTCAGTTCACTTCAATGTTTTACCCCACAAGTAAATCCTCTTCCCAAACAAATCAATAAAGTAAATAAACCAAGCTGCAACCTCCGGCGCTGAGAAGTGAAGCCAATGCAGAAGTGCCAAAAATTGCTTTTGAAATAAACCCAACATCTCCGACGCTGATTGTATACATTCACACACTTTAAAAAAAACATTTTTAATCTTTGGGCTTGGGGGAAGGTATCAAGTATTTTCAAGTCAAAAGGCCCAAAAAAGTCCAAGTGAAGTCACGAATCACTTGTGTTAAAGTCCAAGTCGAGTTGCAAGTCTTTTTGGATTTTGTCAAGTCAAATCTTGAGTTATCAAATTTGTCATTGAGTCATGTGACTCGAGTCCAAGTCATGTGACTCGAGTCCATACCTCTGGAATTACATCCATCAGTCCTGTTAGTTCTTCAAGTTCACGTGGCAGTTTGGTCCAGTCCTCTTGTGTTTCTTGGTAAAGTCAGTCTTACATGTTCCCACACAGAGTCCACAGCAGCCCCAGTGAAACCAATAAAACCAGTGGAGCGGTTTGTCCAGAAACTGAGTTTGAGAACTGGACGCGTTCTTCATCAGGCGTATAAATGTTCTTTTGTTGCATGATGTAGTCCGCCAAGACTGACCTGCCCAAATCCCCTGGAAGGAAATGAAAAGTAAAAGTTTCAAATAAATTATACTTTTACGAATTCATGAAACAAAACAACAAAAACAAACAAAACGTCTCACCGCTGTCGTGTTTGAGCTTCTCGTTTGCGATCATGGAGTATCCGTCTCCACCGTCCGCTATGAAGGACGGCAGCACCACCGAATAAACTGCGTCGTTCTGAACGGGTTCGTAGTGAGGAACTCGACACTTTGTGCAGAGGATGCGGAGGCTCTTCACACGACTCCCCGGAGGTTTGGACAAGTCAAACCTTACACGAAATCCTATGGGAGGACACAGAAACTTATCCAACGATACATCTCTGAGGATCAAACCTCAATACCTTTGTGGTACCAACTGAAATATGTCTATCAAAACCTATCAAGTACAGAAAGCTGGCTACAGAAATGCTACTTTCAAATTATGTTAGCTCTCCAACATCGTCAACCCTATCTTTAAGATCACACTATGTGCTGGTCTATTTCTCTGCCACCAACACTATTTTCACATCGTCCTTCCTAAAGACGACATATATACAGATGGAAACGAGGTAAAAAATAAAAAATACCGGACACTTGGAGGAACTCTCCGGTGCTCTGGCCGTGTCGTCTCACTGAGTGTTCGAAGGCTTTAAACAGTGTGGAGCCGTTCAGCTGCACCAGGTCGAAGGTATCTCGAAAAGGTAAGACCATGAGCAGGTCCTCCCTGATGATCGAACCTGAAAAGCAAACATCAACACTTTGCTTTTCCAGCCAAAATCATCTGATATCTTTCGTGGCACTTTCTAGCTCTGATTATAAAATATTTCTCTGTTTTTATTTTAACTTCCATGAAAATGAGTGACGCACCGTTGCCGGCGCGTTCGTCAATAGATCCACGGATGCCTCCTCCGTTGAAGATGGAGGCGCTGACGTGGTTCCACTGCAGGGACTTCAGTGGAAGGAGCGGGTCCTGAAAAATGAAGCGTTGAGAGAAAGAAAGAAAGATTCGGAGAGTTAGAATCTGTGGGAATCTAAAAACAGCAGTTTTTAATGGTAACTGTAATGAAAACTACCATGTTTATTAAAATGTCCAGTAATACTAGGGCTGCAACCAAGTATGTTCATTATAGATCAACATTTTGATTTTTTTTTTTTTTTTAAATCTATGATATATCATAAAATAGATCATCATCGGTGGTCACTCTCGGCGACTATGACGTCCTCCCAATTGGGTCGTCTATTTGTGGGTCCTCAGATGACAGTAGAGGCCAATCCGTGGTCCACATACTTTGATGCAGTGTGGGCAGGGGTAAGTTGTGGTGGTGGTAGTTGCTGGTGATTGAGCCTTTTTCTCTCTTTCCTTGCGGTGCTGACGCTTTGTCTCAACAGGACCGCCTGTCCAGTGCAATGTGCTCCCAGTTGGTTGATGTGATGAGGAATTTATTCAGACTTGATATTGTCCTTCCTTTAGTACAGGATCTGTTTGGAGACACGTGTTTGGCATGTGGATGACATGGTCGGCCCATCGGAGTTGGTACTGCATTATTGTGGTGGTGATGATGCTGGTCATGTTGGCTTCCTCCAGAACGCTGATGTTGGTGCGCATGTCCTCCCAACTGATCCTCAGAATCTTCCGTAAGGATCTTTGGTAGTATTGTTCCAGGGCCCTCTGGTGTCTGTTGTAGGTGGTCCATGATTCTGCTCCATAAATACAGCAGGGTGGGGAGGAAAACGGCTCTGTAGACCAGGAGTTTTATTTGGGCCTGTAGGTCTCGGTCCTCAAACACTCTTTTCCTGAGTCTGGCGTAGGCTCCACTGGCACAACTCGTGCAATGGTTGACCTCAGAGTCGATGTCAGCTTTTGAGGAAAGAAGGCTGCTGAAACAACGTTTTCAAGATTGGTGTTGTCCACTTTTATGGTGGGCTGGGTGGATGGTTGGTTGGGTGGAGGTTGATGTAGGACCTGGGTCTTCTTGGTGTCTAAGGCTAGGCCCAGTGCTCTGTATGTCTTGGCAAAGGCATTCAGGATGCCTTGCAGGTCTTCTGCGGAGTGTGCTGTACATGGCGTTGTCATCTGCGTATTGAAGCTCCAATATGGTGGTGTTGCTGATTTTGTTCTCGGCCTTGAATCGATTAAGATTGAAGAACCTACCATCAGTTCTGTACAGGACTGGGATACCCTGTGGCAGCTCCTCGCCAATGAGGTGTGCTGGGGTATATCACATATCAAGCAGTAGAATATCAAGAGTTTCGTCTCGTAACACAGCTCACAGTGTTGGACTGTTTGTTTTTTTTGACACAAAAATGGTCCGCCAGAGTCCGACATCAGAACTGCGTCCATAGCAAGAGTCTGTTATACATAATGGTCTGCCATAAAGAAATTACATTCCATAAAACACCGTGATTGAGCAATCAGAATTGGGTATTCAACAAAGCCGTGTAATAAAATGAGGTAATTACTTGTATGTGAAATGTTTGTGGGTGTGCATATGTTGTGTCTGCACGGTATGCGTGTGGATATGTGTGCTCTGAGGACACTTTGTTAGGTGCATCTGAGGACGTGGCCACACTCCAAGATGGGAGTGGCTGCTTTGTCAAATAAATCAAATAAAATCACATCAATTAGCTAATGTAGGTTATTTAAATGGTGTGACTACAAGGCTAGCAGTGGGGGGGGATCATCCTGGAATAATGCATAAACGGTCGTATGTTGGAGGTTTTACTGTGTGAACATGAACGCAGCATTAAACTCCAACAAACAAGGGTGAAGTTTGGAATTTGGATTAGCACATGCATCACTACCAAGACACCACAGAATGGCTGTTACAGTATGAAACACAGATTAGATCCATAAATAAAGACAGATGTGATATGAGCAGCTGTATTCAGCTCCCTACCTGTAAAGAGGAAAGTGTCGCTGTGTCCACCGATGACGACATCGACTCCGCGGACCTTCTTGGCGATCTCCTGATCCTTAGTGAAGCCTGAGTGACCCACAGCGATGATCTTATTGACTCCCAGCGTCAGCAGTTTGTCCACCTCCACCTGCAGGGCGGTCACCTCATCCTCGAACTGCACGTGTGGTCCTGTAGAGCAACAATGACAGGTGAGACGGACGGTCTGCATTTGGAAACACTGTTTTTACACAATTATATCTGTTAATCCTGCAATCCTGTTTACAGTGTGGAGGCCTTCAGATGATATGAGACACAGTTAGAATCAAACAGAGAAATCACAGACAGAAAAGATCCACATCCACCTACCAGGTTTGGCCACTACAGCAGTATCCGGTGTAATGTATCCCACCACGCCCACCTTCTCAGTGCCAACAGTAAAAATTTTGAAAGGTGAATAAGAGATGCCCAGCGTCGAGGCCAGAGTTGCGTCTGTTTTGGTGTTGGCGCTGACAACATTGAAATTGATCTGCTCCAGGAACGGCTTCAGGAGTCCTGGCACTCCGTTATCAAACTCATGATTTCCAAAAGCCTGAGAAATAAAAAGGAAATTGAAATATAAAACTGCAGAATGACATTCAGATGCTTCAGAGTCCTCATTTAGTAAAATCACACACAGAATAGTTCCTCTCGATTTTGCAGATAGTGAATAGAGAACTTCGAAAGAGGGATCTTTTAACAGAAAAGCATCATCAGATGACGTAGAATACACTTGGTGACTCTGACGCTGTAAATGCCCACAAAAAAATATATGTATGTACCAAATATAGGAATCTGAGGTTCCTATATTTGACCCCCCTTCCTTGACGGTTCCTCTGCCATCCAAACTTGGTTGTCTATCATAACAATAAAAAGGATTTGTCTTGCAATCCAGGGTTTAAATTCACCATCAATCTATTGTTTGACAACCAATAATCCAGCGTAGTACAAACATAATTCTTTAAACTGAGAACAACTGCTAAAACTAGATGATTGCATTTCCTGCAGAAAATGCGTGTGAATGCTGACAGCAGGGCGGTCCCGAATACCATTGTTTGGGCTTCAAAGCTTTGGTAAGAAATAGTTAAAGGTATTCATAGTAAGATATTCGAAACTTCTTGAGAAAGTCGGTCATGCCTTTTTACTTGGAACTAATCATCATTACTCCACCCTAAGCCGAAGTAATTCGCTCCAATTTATTATTTGCATATTTGCGCTGGCAGTTCTCATTCCCAGGGTGCCAACACTCTCTCACACCCGTCGGTGTAAGGCACCCTTTAGTGTCTGTATGAGACGCACCGGGCTTTCCATTAACTACAATTTAAACCCATCGGTGGCAACAGTAATTCCTAATCCTAACTAAGTTATTTTGTTCCCTATTCCTAAAGTAATGCCAAGGCAGTATGTGACCACACAACAAATTACAGACTTTTGTTTTAATTAAGCATATTGTAATAATATAACAGTTTCATTGAGCCACGGGCAGGGTCTGAAATTAGCACCTGCCACCCGCCAAATGCGGGTAAATTGTTGGCAGTGGCGGGTAAAATCTGCAGGCCATCTGCCACTTGGCAGACAAGGAAAACGCTAGGGATGGGAACACAGAACCGGTTCCCGTTAAGAATGGGTTCTTACTTGTCCGATTCCTTGGAATCTCGTTCCTCTGGGACTATCGATTCCTCTGAATTGATGCTTTCCCACAGTTACGCTGCACAATGACGCATACGCACGCTGTATCATGTTTCAGTTTGTTTTGGACCGGAGCCACGGTGAAGAGAAAAAAAAAACACTCAACAGCATGACGCTACTAAACCTGAGGGGACACACCCTGTTTATTTCCCTGATAAAGCTTCACTGTGAACAACAAACCTGTGTTGAAATCAGCAGGAGAAGAGTTAGTAACATTAGGTGTTAGCAGCTGGTGGGCAGCACAGTCCTGACTGGATAAATAATGGAGTTACTAACGTTAGCGGAGGTGCCATTGAGTTGTTATTATGAGGCGTTCAAACGCTGCTCAGGAAAAATGATAATTGGGCGAAGGTAAATTACAACGTTATCATGATGTGTTCAAATGTAATCTCGTAAAAGTTAGTTTTTGGAGAGAAACTTGACTAAATCCATTTGTTTGAAGGAGATGTTTTCACAGTAATATAAAATAGATATTAGAGAGAGAATTATGACCTGTTTAACTTCCTAACACTAGCTCTAAGCAGCTTGCCAAGATTTTTTTAATCAAAGCAAATATTTAAATAATCATAATCATTTGAATTGTGTGTTTTTATGCAAACAACCACTATAGATGACAATAACAAAGTACAGTACAGTACTGTGTACAGTACCCTCCCTGCCCCGAAAAATAGGGCTCCCCCAGAAGCCATGCTTTAATTTACCATGCATATAATGTTTTTTTGTGTATAATATATTTTTGCCACAGGGAAGTACTCGTATCGGTACTCGGTATCGGCGAGTACCCAAATGTAAGTACTCGTACTCGGTCTGAAAAAAGTGGTATCGGTGCATCCCTAGTGGCAACAGTAATTCCTAATCCTAACTAAGTGGTTTTGTTGCCTAATCCTAAAGTAATGCCAAGGCAGTATGTGACCACACAACAATTTACAGACTTTTGTTTTAATTAAGCATATTGTAATAATATAACAGTATTGTTATACACAAATAAACAGTAGAAATAAAGTATGTACATTTAAAATAGTTCCGTACTTAAGTACAATTTTGACTGACTTGTTCTTTACTTGAGTATTTGATACTTTGCAGATTGATTAGTTTATAAAATATGATCCAATATGATGCATACTTAAGCATCAATAGTTGAATACAACACTGGCTGCAGAACCAACATTTTTACTGAGACTTTTAGTTTATTTTGCTGATAACACTTCTGTACTTTTACTTAAAATTTAGATTTTAGGACTTACAAGATATTTATACATTGTGGTATTGCTACTTTTACTGGAGAAAATGATCTGAATATTTCCTAGAAATAAAACACATAATATAATAAAGTAATCTATCTATCTATCTATCTATCTATCTATCTATCTATCTATCTATCTATCTATCTATCTATCTTTCTATCTATCTATCTATCTATCTATCTATCTATGTTGGACCTGACCATCCAAGATGGTGGCAAAGACATGAACTGCACTTCCCAGGATTCCTTTGGGTCACTCATTGAGTAGCTCCACCCATGGACTCAGTAACCATTTCCATTGGCTACTTTAACATGATGACTCATTCACAAGTACATGTGAATTTTACGCGGGATAAATAGGAAGGTCTCCTTTTTTTTTCTTTGCTCTCTTTGCTCTCTGCTCTTTGCTCTTTGGTCCCTGGCCTGTCAACACCCCTGCCCCGCAGGAGGTCAGCTGCGGCCCTTCTCACCCAAGCTCTCCAGCCAGAGACTGCATGAAGAAGCAGCTCTTATCTGATCTATGTCTTGTTAGCAGACAGACATAGAAACACAAGGAACTTCTAAAGGCAGAAGACGCGAGTGCCTGCCTTTTGATCCACTAACTTCAACCAAGGAAGTTAGCACCAAGCCACCAAGCTGCAGAAACAGGACTGGACCAGTTTCCTTCCAGCTGCACAACTGGATCTCACACAGCAAGGACAACAACAACTTCGACCCTGGAACCACAACCTTCTCCAGTCGGCTTTCTCCAATCCCTCCTTGGAATTACAACCCCTTTCTTCCATGTAGTGGTAACGTACTGGGCTTTACCTTAGCATTAGTAATTGCACACGGCTGAGCAAGACTGTTCAACTTAACTTCTATAAATGTTCATGTATTGATTTGGTTTGATGTAATTCATTAAGTTTTACTGTTGTGATAGTGTTGTAGTCAGGATATTTGGTTAGCTGGCTTCGCCACATCTGATGTGTTTAGTTTATGCTCCACACAGACATAGGGTCTTGCATGCAAACTAACCATCTTTTCTAACTATCTTTATCATCTGACACACATTAACATCACTTACATAAACTGTGAATTGGTTTTATACACAAACATACACCATCAGATAACCCCAGCCCCCACATCACACCTCTTTGTTCTCCCTGAGCCCATGTGCTCCAAAGGACAAAGAGGTCATTTGGTGACACCCTGGCGGCCATCTTTGATCCGGCCATCTTTGTAGTTTTACAGTGCTCGCCATTTTGTTTTGTAGGCCATGCAGACATCAAAGACAAGTAGCCATCTTGTCTTTGTCTGCCTCTCTCTCTCTCTCCCTCTCTCTCTCTCTCTCACACACACACACACATGCTCACACACTGTGTTTGGTTTGTTTAGTTTAGTTATTTAGTTAGATTAATATTGTGTTTTAACATTTATTATCTTATAAATAAATATTTGTGGATCATACATGCTGGTCTGTTTAATGTTGTACAAGAGTGAATAATGCCAACCGCTGCTGTGTCAAGAACTCCAAAATCCTTCAACCTTTACTATCTATTGATATAGTGATATTTGGTTATAGTTATTAATTTAATTATTAATCAGAGTTCTAAATTGATAGTTTAGTATATTTAATGAGACTTAGCTATGAGACTACATTAATTTGCTATCGTTTTCTCTTTGTTTCAAAGAGTGGTGCCCCGAGGATGATTTAATACACATTAAATCATATTATTCATTATAATTAATAATTATTTTGATAATTATTATTTACTTTTGATAGCCATTTTAATGTCTTTTGAGCTTATACCAATGTAATTTGGTGCCCTGTTATTATTAATATTTATTGATAATTAAGTAATATTAATTTTATTAATATTGATAATTTTCTTTAATATTGTCTAATAACTAGACCAGCTCCTACCTGCGTTTCCCCAACATCTATCTATCTATCTATCTATTGATGCACAACACAACTTTAAACTTCAGATTAACAGAGTAATTTTCTGCTTTAAATAAAGCTGATGATTTATTAATCTCTCTGAGTGTTTCTCACCATGGCATCATAACCCAGTTTGTTCATGAAATGTGCAGCCTCGGCTCCCTTGAAGAAAGTGAACCAGGCGGTTCCCTGGAACTGGTCTCCGGCGTCCAGCAGCAGCACGTTGCTCTCGGTGCTGCGGATCCTCTTGATCATCGTGGCTCTCCGGGCCACCCCGGCGAAACACTCGCCGCTGCTGCTGCTGCTGTTGCTGCATCTCCCGGAGCTCACGCTGGTCTCCTCCACCCGGGCGTGCACGTCGTTGGTGTGGAGGAGAACCAGGTCATAGACCGCCGAGGTGGGCACGGTGAAGCCCACCAGGAGGAGGAGGAGGAGGAGGCAGAGACGTGGCAGCGCGCTCCGCTCCGTGCGCACCACTTGTTCCATCTCTCTGTTACGCGCAGAACCAGAAACAGAAACCGGAGACGGTGGTTGTTTCTTTGACCCTTTGGAATCTTTTGCTTCTCTCTGCTTCCTGTAAAGTCTCTTTATGAATTAAATGAGTCCTGACACAACATGCTGGGTAGACTAGAGGAGGAGGAGGAGGAGGAGGAGGAGGAGGAGGAGAGCATCAGGGAGGAGAATGGTTGTTATGATACGCCTTTTCTTCTCTGATGTCTCTGTGTGCTCTGAGGACACTTTGGTGCTCCTAAGGATGTGGCCACACTCCAAGATGGGAGAGGCTGCTTTGTCAAATCAAATCGTGCCTCCCAACCAGTTTGGACCCGTTGCAGTTCGCATACTCTGCTCCACCTCACTCTGACGCATCCAATAAGACCAAGGAGATGATAGTTGACTTGAGGAGGACTGGTCACCGGCACCATCTCCCACTGACCATCATCGGCTCTGAGGTGGGGGGGGGTACACAGCGTCAAGTTCCTGGGGGTTCATCTGACGGACGAGCTGACCTCCAGTGACAACACCACAGCTGTCATCAAGAGCGCCCAACAGTGCCTTCATTCTCTCCGCAGACTGAAGAAGGTTGACCTCCCCATCCCAGCCATGACCACGTTCTACAGAGGCACCATTGAGAGCATCCTCACTTACTACATCTTTCCCACAGCAATCAGACTGCTCAATCAGAGAATGTCAACTGCACTTAAAAGACTGTTCCTTTAATACATTTTTAATTTTTAAATTATAACTATTTATTCTATTCTATTTTAGCGTACTTTTAGCTTATTTATTAGTGCTCTTATTTATTAGCTAATTACTTTATATTTTTTACAAATTGTTTTGGCACTGAATTCCTTAGTGTTGGATGTGTGAAACACAATTTCGTTTTTACGTGGAGCATAAAAATGACAAATAAGGGAATCTTGAATGTTGAAATAAAATCTCATCAATTAGCTAATTTAGGTTATTTAAATGGTGAATGCCTGTAGGTCTCGGTCCTCAAAGACTCTTTTCCTGAGTCTGGCGTAGGCTCCACTGGCACAACTCGGGCAATGGTTGACCTCAGAGTCGATGTCAGCTTTTGAGGAAAGAAGGCTGCTGAGGTAGGGGAAGTGGTCAACGTTTTCAAGATTGGTGTTCTCCACTTTTATGGTGGGCTGGGTGGATGGTTGGTTGGGTGGAGGTTGATGTAGGACCTGGGTCTTCTTGATGTCTAAGGCTAGGCCCAGTGCTCTGTATGTCTTGGCAAAGGCATTAAGGATGCCTTGCAGGTCTTCTGCGGAGTGTGCCGCACATGGCGTTGTCATCTGCGTACTGAAGCTCCAATATGATGGTGTTGCTGATTTTGTTCTTGGTCGTGTATCGGTTAATATTGAAGAAGCTGCCATCAGTTCTGTACAGGACTGGGATCCCCTGTGGCAGGTCCTCGCCAATGAGGTGTGGTGGGGTATATCACATATCAAGTAGTAGAATATCAAGAGTTTCGTCTCGTAACACAGCTCACAGTGTTGGACTGTTTTTTGTTTTGTTTTTAGACGAAAATGGTCCGCCAGAGTCCAACATCAGAACGGCGTCCATAGCAAGAGTCTGTTATACATAAAGGTCTGCCATAAAGTAATTACAGACCATAAAGTGAGTATTCAACAAAGCTGTGTAATAAAATGAGAAATGAATGTGGGTGTGCGTATGCTGTGTCTGCACGGTATGCCTGCGGATATGTGTGTTCTGAGGAAACTTTGTTAGGTGCATCTAAGGACGTGGCCACGCTCCAAGATGGGAGTGGCTGCTGAGTAAGCTTCTTGACAAAACCACCAAGGCCTACATGGCAGCGGTAGAGTGGAACAGACTTCCAGTAGAGACAAAATCAAGTCAATCATGTCATAGGTATCCAAGTAAGGCATAATGTACATCGAGCCGGTCATTGTTGTGAAATAAACCCCGACAGACCGTATTATCCTGAACGCAGCATTAAACTCAGACCAACAAGGAGGAAGTTTGGAATTTGGATTAGCACATGCATCACTACCAAGACACCACAGAATGGCTGTTACAGTATGAAACACAGATTAGATCCATAAATAAAGACAGATGTGATATGAGCAGCTGTATTCAGCTCCCTACCTGTAAAGAGGAAAGTGTCGCTGTGTCCACCGATGACGACGTCGACTCCGCGGACCTTCTTGGCGATCTCCTGATCCTTAGTGAAGCCTGAGTGACCCAGAGCGATGATCTTATTGACTCCCAGCGTCCCCAGTTTGTCCACCTCCACCTGCAGGGCGGTCACCTCATCCTCGAACTGCACATGTGGTCCTGTAGAGCAACAAGGACATGTGAGAGGGACGGTCTGCGTTTGGAAACACTGTTTGTACACAATTATATCAGTTAATCCTGCAATCCTGTTTACAGTGTGGAGGCCTTCAGATGACATGAGACACAGTTAGAATCAAACAGAGAAATCACAGACAGAAAAGATCCACATCCACTTACCAGGTTTGGACACTGTAGAAGTTTCCGGTGTTATGTATCCCACCACGCCCACCTTCTCAGTGCCAACAGTAAAAATTTTGAAAGGTGAATAAGAGATGCCCAGCGTCGAGGCCAGAGTTGCGTCTGTTTTGGTGTTGGCGCTGACAACAGTGAAATTGATCTGCTCCAGGAACGGCTTCAGGAGTCCTGGCACTCCGTTATCAAACTCATGATTTCCAAAAGCCTGAGAAACAACAAGGAAATTGAAATATAAAACTGCAGAATGACATTCAGTTGCTTCAGAGTCCTCATTTAGTAAAATCACACACAGACTGGTTCCTCTAGATTTTGCAGATAGTGAATAGAGAACTTCGAAAGAGGGATCTTTTAACACAAAAGCATCCTCAGATGACGTAGAATACACTTGGTGACTCTGACGCTGTAAATGCCCACAAACAAATACATGTATATACCAAATATAGGAATCTGAGGTTCCTATATTTGACCCCCCTTCCTTGACGGTTCCTCTGCAATCCAAACTTGGTTGTCTATCATAACAATAAAAAGGATTTGTCTTGCAATCCAGGGTTTAAAATCATCATCAATCTACTGTTTGACAACCAATAATCCAGCGTAGTACAAACATAATTCTTTAAACTGAGAACGACTGCTAAAACTAGATGATTGCATTTCCTGCAGAAAATGCGTGTGAATGCTGACAGCAGGGCGGTCCCGAATACCATTGTTTGGGCTTCGAAGCGTTGGTAAGAAATAGTTAAGGTATTCATAGTAAGGTATTCGAAACTTCTTGAGAAAGACAGTCATGCCTTTTTACTTGGAACTAATCATCATTACTCCACCCTAAGCCAAATTAATTTGCTCCAATGTCTTTATTTGCACTGGCAGTTCTCATTCCCAGGGTGCCAACAATCTGTCACACCCGTCGGTGTAAGGCACCCTTTAGTGTGCACCGGGCCTTCCATTAACTACAATGTAAACCCAATCCATGGTTTTGTGGTTTTGTTGCCTAATCCTAAAGTAATGCAAAGGCAGTATATAATAACTTATCTTATCTTTGGGCTTGGGGGAAGGTATCAAGTATTTTCAAGTCAAAAGGCCCAAAAAAGTCCAAGTGAAGTCACGAATCACTTGTGTTAAAGTCCAAGTCGAGTTGCAAGTCTTTTTGGATTTTGTCAAGTCAAATCTTGAGTTATCAAATTTGTCATTGAGTCATGTGACTCGAGTCCAAGTCATGTGACTCGAGTCCACACCTCTGGAATTACATCCATCAGTCCTGTTAGTTCTTCAAGTTCACGTGGCAGTTTGGTCCAGTCCTCTTGTGTTTCTTGGTAAAGTCATTCTTACATGTTCCCACACAGAGTCCACAGCAGCCCCAGTGAAACCAATAAAACCAGTGGAGCGGTTTGTCCAGAAACTGAGTTTGAGAACTGGACGCGTTCTTCATCAGGCGTATAAATGTTCTTTTGTTGCATGATGTAGTCCGCCAAGACTGACCTGCCCAAATCCCCTGGAAGGAAATGAAAAGTAAAAGTTTCAAATAAATTATACTTTTACGAATTCATGAAACAAAACAACAAAAACAAACAAAACGTCTCACCGCTGTCGTGTTTGAGCTTCTCGTTTGCGATCATGGAGTATCCGTCTCCACCGTCCGCTATGAAGGACGGCAGCACCACCGAATAAACTGCGTCGTTCTGAACGGGTTCGTAGTGAGGAACTCGACACTTTGTGCAGAGGATGCGGAGGCTCTTCACACGACTCCCCGGAGGTTTGGACAAGTCAAACCTTACACGAAATCCTATGGGAGGACACAGAAACTTATCCAACGATACATCTCTGAGGATCAAACCTCAATACCTTTGTGGTACCAACTGAAATATGTCTATCAAAACCTATCAAGTACAGAAAGCTGGCTACAGAAATGCTACTTTCAAATTATGCTAGCTCTCCAACATCGTCAACCCTATCTTTAAGATCACTTACAGTATGTGCTGGTCTATTTCTCTGCCACCAACACTATTTTCACATCGTCCTTCCTAAAGACGACATATATACAGATGGAAACGAGGTAAAAAATAAAAAATACCGGACACTTGGAGGAACTCTCCGGTGCTCTGGCCGTGTCGTCTCACTGAGTGTTCGAAGGCTTTAAACAGTGTGGAGCCGTTCAGCTGCACCAGGTCGAAGGTATCTCGAAAAGGTAAGACCATGAGCAGGTCCTCCCTGATGATCGAACCTGAAAAGCAAACATCAACACTTTGCTTTTCCAGCCAAAATCATCTGATATCTTTCGTGGCACTTTCTAGCTCTGATTATAAAATATTTCTCTGTTTTTATTTTAACTTCCATGAAAATGAGTGACGCACCGTTGCCGGCGCGTTCGTCAATAGATCCACGGATGCCTCCTCCGTTGAAGATGGAGGCGCTGACGTGGTTCCACTGAACACTGTCTGAGAATCTGATGTTGTTGGCGAGCTGAATAACGGAGGAGAAGCAGATTCATACATGGGTTCCATTGTTATTTATTTTATTTGTATTTTTATCTATATCGTGTACAATAACAAAAATGTTACCGTCTGATGTGAGTCAGCTTCTAGCTCATTTTGATCTACAGTCCCTTTATTTTATGTTACTATGTACAATGTTCTCTGTACTGATATACTTCATGATTAATTACATACCATGGCATCACAGATCAGGTTTCCCAGATTGCATTCCCGAAATCGACACTCCACACGTGTCCCGTTCAGGAAGACCAGAGTCCGTCCCACCACCTGACCCGAGAAACTGGTCAGATTCTTCCTCCATTCCGTCACGTCGGCAAGAACTTCTGGATCTGGACAAGACATTCAGCCATTCATTTAAGAGACACAATGTTGTGTATTTCATGTCTGAAAAGGGCTTTAGAAAAGTATCTCTCCCTACAACATAAAGACAGGCCAAAATAAACAAAGTCACATCAAAAAGCTAGCTAGCTCTTTACCCTGTGGGATGCTGCTGTTCAGCAGGATGGGGTTTCCTGTGGACCTCAGCATGTTCCCAGCATCGTCAAAGGTCACCTTCAGGTAACCCAGATACTTTCCAAAGGCGTAGGCCTGCACGACAGGAACCTGCCGCCCGTCGTCTGATTTCACCATGAACGGATAAACACCTACAGGGACTTCAGTGGAAGGAGCGGGTCCTGAAAAATGAAGCGTTGAGAGAAAGAAAGAAAGATTCGGAGAGTTAGAGTCTGTGGGAATCTAAAAACGCCAGCTTTTAATGGTAACTGTAATGAAAACTACCATGTTTATTAAAATGTCCAGTAATACTAGGGCTGCAACCAAGTATGTTCATTATAGATCAACATTTGGATTTTTTTTTTTTTTTTTAAATCTATGATATATCATAAAATAGATCATCATCGGCGGTCACTCTCGGCGAGTATGACTTCCTCCCTATTGGGTCGACTATTTGTGGGTCCTCAGATGAAGTAGAGGCCAATCCGTGGTCCACATACATTGGTGCAGTGTGGGCAGGGGTAAGTTGTGGTGGTGGTAGTTGCTGGTGATTGAGCCTTTTTCTCTCTTTCCTTGCAGTGTTGTCGCTTTGTCTCAACAGGACCGCCTGTCCAGTGCAATGTGCTCCCAGTTGGTTGATGTGATGAGGAATTTATTCAGACTGGTCTTGATATTGGCCTTGAAACGTTTTTCTTTTGCCCGCCGGCGGCCTTCCTTTAGTACAGGATCTGTTTGGAGAGACACGTGTTGGGCATGCGGATGACATGGTCGGCCCATCAGAGTTGGTACTGCATTATTGTGGTGGTGGTGATGCTGGTCATGTTGGCTTCCTCCAGAACGCTGATGTTGGTGCGCATGTCCTCCCAGCTGATCCTCAGAATCTTCCGTAAGGATCTTTGGTAGTATTGTTCCAGGGCCCTCTGGTGTCTGTTGTAGGTGGTCCATGATTCTGCTCCATAAATACAGCAGGGTGGGGAGGAAAACGGCTATGTAGACCAGGAGTTTTAATTGGGCCTGTAGGTCTCGGTCCTCGAAGACTCTTTTCCTGAGTCTGGCGTAGGCTCCACTGGCACAACTCGGGCAATGGTTGACCTCAGAGTCTATGTCAGCTATTGAGGAAAGAAGGTTGCTGAGGTAGGGGAAGTGGTCAACGTTTTCAAGATTGGTGTTGTCCACTTTTATGGTGGGCTGGGTGGATGGTTGGTTGGGTGGAGGTTGATGTAGGACCTGGGTCTTCTTGATGTCTAAGGCTAGGCCCAGTGCTCTGTATGTCTTGGCAAAGGCATTCAGGATGCCTTGCAGGTCTAAATAAAGACAGATGTGATATGAGCAGCTGTATTCACCTCCCTACCTGTAAAGAGGAAGGTGTTGCTGTGTCCACCGATGACGACGTCGACTCCGCGGACCTTCTTGGCGAGCTCCTGATCCTTAATGAAGCCTGAGTGACCCAGAGCGATGATCTTATTGACTCCCAGCGTCAGCAGTTTGTCCACCTCCACCTGCAGGGCGGTCACCTCATCCTCGAACTGCAGGTGTGGTCCTCTAGAGCAACAAGGACAGGTGAGAGGGACGGTCTGCATTTGGAAACACTGTTTGTACACAATTATATCAGTTAATCCTACAAAAACATCATTTATCTTTGTCTGTAAATAATTACACTAACAATTTAGGAAAACAAACAAAAAACAACCAAAAAAGGCAATTACACTTTTACATTTGTTCATTAAATTATTTTCATTATTATTATTTAAATTTTCACATTAGTCATATCTCATTTTAAAGATTTAAATACTTCCAGGCTGCAATTTGTACAATTTGACTTTATCCATCATTGGAACCATATTATACATCTACTAAGTCTTTAACATGACATTGCATTTATTATTACCGTTTATTTTATCATTACTATTAATTGTTATCATTGTGATTTGGATTTTATTGTTAATTTTTAATGATGTCTTTTTATCATTGCTGTGCCACTGTAAAGCACTTTGGTTGACTACATTTTTTTTTTTTTTATGTAGGCCATGAAAATAATCCTAAGAGAGACTGTATACTGTATCATCATGTTTACAGTGTGGAGGCCTTCAGATGAGCGTGAGACAGAATTAGAGCAAAAATTAAATTAATTAAATTAATTTTTATTAATTAAATTCAATTAAACAAAGAAATCAGAGACAGAAAACAGGTCTGGATACTTCAGGAGTTTCCAGTGAAGTGTATCACACCACGCCCATGTTTTCGCTGCCAACAATAATGATCTTACAAGGTAAATAAGAGCTGCCAAAAATGTTGATGTTGATGTTGGCAACTCCACAAACGGTTTCATGAGTCATCAACTCATGATTTCCAAAAGCCTGAAAAACAAAAAAGGAGATTCAAATATAAAACTGCAGAATGACATTCAAATGTTTCAGAGTCCTTATTTAGTAAAATCACACACAGACTAGTTCCTCTAGATTTGCAGATAGTAAATGGTGAAATTAGAAAGAGGGATCTTTTAACACAAAAGCATCCTCAAATGTCATAGAATACACTTGGTGACTGTGACACTGTAAATGCCCACAAACATATACATGTATATACCACATTGGCATGTAGTCTATACACTGATACTGTATGGTAAGCATAATTTTATAGTTTAACGGTGCCAGCACTGTGGCCAAAGCTTGTTTTTTTACTCGCATATATACATATTTTCTTCTGTTTACATCGTAGCACTATGTATCAGCAGACTTCATCACACAATCAGCCTCAACACTTAGCTACCACATAGCACATGACTTTTGCTGCCTCTCAGCCTATGTTTTTTTTTATTGAATTTTGTATTGAATTGTTTGTAGGTCTTTGTTAATAAATGCTATGGATTTGAGTGTTTCAAAGGTGTCTTCTGTGATTGATTTGGGCCAGTGGTGGAGTGCTGCCCAAGGGTGGCGCGTAATAAATGGGGGCTCGTCCGGGATCGAAAGTCCATGAGGTGAGGTAAATGTCAGTTTTAGTGTGTATCTAGTTGCCTTTGTTTGAGTGTAGAGTTCGTCTTTTTTGTTAGATCATTTGTGGTTGTTGCTGCTTGTTTAGTTGTGCTTTTGACTGGTTAACTGTTTGACCAGCTTGGAATTTAGGTTTAGAGCACACTGACTAGGTTTGAAGAGCCTGCCACTTTGTTATTTTGCCTTTCTTTTTTTTAGTGGTAATCCTGAGTGGGGGTACGCTTCAGTGTTTTGAAGTTGGCTACATCTTTAGTCTTCGGTGATTCACTGAGTTCAGCGTTTAAAGTCGCCTCAAGCTCGGCAAGGCTAGTTGGTTAGCCATCTTGGTAGGCGGGTAGGGGTGTGTCTCTCTACAGCTTGTTTCCCCAGTTTTTGCACTTTGCACAGCAAATTGTTTGTGACTCTACTGTTTGCTTGGTCATTTTGTTTTGTGTAGCTGTGATAAATAGAGCGCTACAGGGATGAGTCCTAAAACCCAGAAATGAGTTAGCATTTTAGGACTTCCGGTTCCCTCGTCTGGAAGTCAATGGGTTTTTAGTTACGTGACTGAAATAAGGTCTGTCGTTAACACAAGCTTAAGAGATTTTAACATTTTGTTCTATGACATAAATTAAATCAACAAATACCCCACTCATGAATTTTGAAGCTTTTATGTCTTAAAAAAAGTTGGTTGCTAACAGGTGGCTAAATGAGACTACTAAACATCATCTGCCAACTAGTCCGTCATTACAGCCTCGCTGTGTATACTCTTATTCATGTGACTGTGGTGTAGTTTGTTTCTAGCCTAACGTTAGCTATTTACTTCTGGCGATGCATTCCTGCTTCAAAAATCATGAAAGTGGTGTTCCTATGTGGAAATTATCTTGCTGAAGAAAACGTGTAAGTATCATAAAAGTGTGTTCGCCACTGAGTTTATTTTCTGCAATAATCCAAAACCTAATGGTATAATCCCATTGGCTTTTTGTCGAGGGAACCCAGGGCGATGCTAACTTCCTGGTTGGCCCACTGGAGCACTCTATAACCTATATATAACAATACCTACAAATGTTTCCCTTTCTTTTAGCGTAAAGAAGTACAAGTACAATCTGAAAACGTTCACAATTAATGATATTGATATACCTTGTGTTGGTAAATATCGTAACTTTGTTTTGGTTTTGTGGTGGTTTCACCTCATGGTGGTAGCCATTTTGTACCTTGTGGGAAGGGCACCCACTGATTTGGCTCCTTGTGTGGCTGCTGCTCATTCCTACACTGGGTGGCAGCATCTTAGTTGGTCCTTTCGCGTGTGATAAGATCTTGTTTGTACACAAGCTGAACTTAAAATGTTTTTGTACTTGTGTGCGTGTGATTGAGTGACATTGTGACAAACTATTATTGTCTTAAGGGTGCGTTGTTGTCTGTACAGTATCAACGAGGTGCCCAGGTGTGCTGCATTGTTCAACGGGGTTTGGAGGGAAGTGCTTAAAAAGCTCCTGTGCCAGCAGCAGAGGGGAGAAGCCTCTGGTGTGGGGACTACTGGTCTTGCGGCTTCTCAGCTTATGATTTTTGTATTGTTTTGTTTGTAGGTCTTTGTATATACATTTAAAAAAATGTTGTATATACATGTTTAAGTTTTAAAGGTGGTGGAGGGTTGTTCGCCCCGATAGGACTGCCGATGGGTGGGGCATAACACACTAGTAACAGAAACCATGGTAACAAAACACAAATAGATATTTGTGACCAGGAAAATGAGTTTGAGGCCAAATCTAAGGAAATGGTGTCACGCTTTCAGGAACGGGGCTATGGAAACACTACCCTACAGAAAACATACACCAGAGCTTAACGTCTGGACAGACAAACTTTACTTGAAAGAAATGCTCCCAAACAAACTAAAGATAGGGTGGTATTTGTCAAAGCGAACAGTACGGGAGCAGAAATCATCAAACGGATTATAAATTATTGCGAGTGATGATATACTCGGGAGTCAGACTCATAGTCAGCGCTTCCCTGAACCACCATTAATCAGTTTTTGGAGATACCCGACCTTACAAGACAAACTGATACACAGCCATCTAAGACCCAACACCCAATAAACTTGGTTGGGTACAAAACCCAAGGGATCCTATAAGTCCCATTGTAACCAAGAACAAACAGAAGTCTGCAGGACAGGCTGGCAGAAACACACAAATATGCCATTTGCATAGGAAATGTAAACTTCCCTATGGCTGGACACTTTCTGGACTTCTTCAACAATAACTCATCCACATTACAAGCCTTTGGCATTGACCACATCCCATCTTCCATATGAAAAGGTGACAGACAAAAGACAACCTAAACAACAGGA
The DNA here is from genome assembly GCA_916701645.2 of Sebastolobus alascanus. NCBI lineage: Eukaryota > Metazoa > Chordata > Actinopteri > Perciformes > Sebastidae > Sebastolobus > Sebastolobus alascanus. The sequence goes on from CAKAOJ020000567.1 coordinate 40,862, forward strand.
AGCCTTTTGGATCTTCAAATTACAGGCTACTAAACACCCAGGCCTAAATGAGGACCTAGACGTCACTGTTTTTTTGTAAACATATATTTGACGCCATCTACTGGGCTTTTTAAATGTCTACACCCTACACAACATGTCCCCAGTGGAAGATTCATATTGGTGGACTACCACTATAAAATGTCCACCTGTTCCATTAGATCTGTTTGACTCCCTGAAGAGGGCTTGATGCCGAAAACATTTTTTGCTTTTAGGTCTAACATGACTATGCTATTACAATAAAGGTCATCTTTTTCCAAAGAGCATCTCAAACAAACTCCTTTTGGGTCCAGGAAGTGCTCCTACCCAAATATTTTTTAATGCTATACTATGACTTTTTATCATGACATGCTTTTAAACATGCTATAGTATGACTTTTTTCAACGTACCATGACTTTTTTCATTACATACGTCGACATACTAAACTATAACTTTTTTATGTAATTTTTTGACATATTATACTATGACTTTTGGTTTTTACAACATTTTTCGACTTACTATACTATAAGTTTTATATGACAATATTCGACATACTATACCTAGACTTTTATGATATACTATACTATGACTTTTTTCACAACAAAAAAGTCATAGTATACTGTAGTAGGTTGAAAAATGTCATGAAAATGTATGTATATCGTATGTCCAAAAATGTTGTAAAAAAGTCACAGTATAGTATGTTGAAGAAGTTTTGGACAAACAATGAGTTTTTTTTACAACATTTTTCGACTTGCTATACTATACGTTTTTTATGACATTATTCGACATACTATACTATGACTTTTTTCACAACAAAAAGTCTAGTATAGTATAGTAAATTGTCATGAAAAGTCAGAGTATAGTATGTCATAAAAAAGTCAAAGTATACTGTAGTAGGTTGTATGTATGTCTTATGTCCAAAAATGTTGTGAAAAAAGTCATAGTATAGTATGTTGAAGAATTTTTCGAAATACTATACTATGACTTTTTTTACATCATCCTATACTGTGACCTTTTTACATAATTTTTCGACACAACATTATGACTTATGATGTACTATACTATGACTTTTTTCCAACTTCTGAGTTTTTTCATGACTTTTTTTGAAAAAAGTCATTGTATGTCAAAAAATGTCTTAAAAAAAAGTCACAGTATAGTATGTTACTAACGATGATGCGTTCACTTGCTGTTCTACATTTGAACGGAGATGCATTCATGTACTGTTGTACGTACTGAAGTACATTTGAACAATGACACATTCACTTACTGTTGTACCGTATAAAGTGAAGGGGAAAATCCCTGTCAACATTTATTTGAGACATGAAACTCCAAACTGGTTTAGTCTCAGGACGAGACTGTGGTAAAACTTCTTTTCACTGAATAATTAAATATAAAACTGGAATGTGACCCAGGTTGACTCCTACATGCGGCGGCTGCCAGATCTGTGTCCTCATTTCCTCTCGGGACTAAATGAAAGCAGTCCTAATGTCGTTGTTTTCCAGCGTTTGGCAGCTGATTTGGGTTGCAGGCACGGGGCCAGCTGTGTGGGCGCTCAGACGACTGACTAATAAGGAGTTTCCCAACATTAACAGGCAGAGAGCGTTGTTTGGGAGATCCTTCACACAGAGGAGGCTTTGTTCTCTCAGCTGTGAGGAGCTCCGGTTAAGAAACACTGGATGTTACAGACAGAAGAGAGTCTGCTGAACTTTGCTTCTGTTGGAGCTGAACGGTGATGCGTTCATGTACTGTTGTACGTACTGAACGATGATGTGTTCAGGGTGTTTCAGTTCAGTTTTTGAAGCTTCAATTTGGGTTTGCATAGAAGAAAACATTAAATACGGGTAAGGGGTGCAGAGCCTGGGTGGTGCTGAGGTGGATGAGTGTGATATAAAGCCATAATAAAATCTGAGACCCTAACTTCTTGTGTAAAGAGTGTTTTTATTTCATGTTTCTGGACAAAAATTTGAGGATTTCCTGCTCAACTCAATACAGTCTGTTTCTTTAGGGCATCTAGAGGTCATTACAGGAACAGCTGTTAAGTTGCCTTGGCTGTGGTTTCTGTTTTATCCAAACTTAACGCACACGGAGTCGGGCTTCTCTTTTCTTTTAAAAAAAGTGAGATTTTCCGTCCCGTTCGAATTACGTCCATCAGTGCTGTTAAATCTTCCAAGTTCATGTGCAGTTCAGTTAAAAACTTGTGTTGCAGTAAAATCAGTCTTACATGTTCCCACACAGGGTCCACAGCAGCCCCAGTGAAACCAGTAAAACCAGTGGAGCGGCTTGTCCAGAAGCTGCGTTGAAGATCTTGATGCGTCCTTCAACAGCTGGATAAACTTTCTTTCTTTGCGTGATGTAGTTGGACACGACTGAAATGTCCAAATCCCCTGGAAGGAAATGAAAAGTAAACGGTTCAAATAAACTTTTACGAATTCATGAAACAAAACAACAAAAACATACAAACGTCTCACCGCTGTTGTGTTTGAGCTTCTCTTTAGCGATCATGGAGAATTTGTCTCCACCCTTCACCATGTAGGACGGCAGCACCACCGTATAAACCGTCTCCTCCTGAACGGGTTCGTAGTGAGGAACTCGACACTTTGTGCAGAGGACGAGGAGGCTCTTCACGCGATTCCCCGCAGGTCTGGACAAGTCAAACTCTACACGAAATCCTGTTGGAGGACATGATAAATGTCTGAGGATCAAACATCAATACCTTTGTGGTACCAACTGAAATATGTGTGTGAAAAACTAGAGCTAGCGTCAAATGAAACAGCGAGTCTGGCTCTGTCCAAAGAAAACAAAATCCACCTACCAGCACACCTTAAGATCACTTACAGTATGTGCTGGACTATTTCTCTGCCACCAACACTATTTTCACATTGTCCTTCCTGAAGACGACATATATACAGATGGAAAATATATAAAATACCGGACACTTGGAGGAACTCTCCGGTGCTCTGGCCGTATCGTCTCACTGAGTGTTCGAAGGCTTTAAACAGTGTGGAGCCGTTCAGCTGCACCAGGTCGAAGGTTCCTCCAAAAGGTAACACGGAGATCAGGTCCTCCATGGTGATCGAACCTGCAGACAACACATCAACACTGTTTTATAAAGTTCGTCAATCGTCAATGTGCGTTGTATCAGGCAATATAGAAAAGACACATGAATAGGATTTAAAAGGACCAAAACATAGAAAAATAGAACAAAACTTATTGAACAGTAGAATAAAGATTACAGTGCAAGATGTGAATAAATAGTTTATCTTTAAAGGGACTGTATGTAAGTTTTTACACAATTTTTTAATCATTTTTTATTGCCAATGTGTGAACAGTTTGTAAACTAACCTAAAAAATGAGACTTTCTGGGTTTCCTCTATCGGCCTGTAGACTGCTTTTAATGTGAAGAATGTGTTTGTTTTTTTCAAGGAAAATCCAACGGATGTGACGTCATGCACGCTCGTGAGTGTCTTAATTTCAGCTCCGCCTGCAGGGCTAACAGCGTGCAACCGTAGCTAACATTTGGTAAGAAATGGAGTCCGCTAACGCCAACAAAAGACCCGCCTCCACCACGACTCAGACTCCAACACAAACTCCACGCAAGTTTGTTGGCACACAGGAAGCCAGTGCAAAGATCTGAGAACTGGACTGATGTGGTCTCTCCTGGTCTTAGTGAGTTCTTAATCAGCTGCAGATGTCTGATCTGACAGCGTTACAGTAAGTCGAACCCACTGAAGATAAACACTTTTTTTTTTAAATTCTGCTTTTCCAGCCCAAATCATCTGATATCCTTCCTGACACCAACTCAGAATCAGAATCAGAAACTTGTTTATTTCCAGGTGAACACTAGGAATTTGCTTTGGTTCGTTGGTGCAAATAAGCAGTTCAAAATAACAGTAGAATAATTAAAATGTAGAATAAAAAATTGAAATCTACCAATATACAATATAAGATAGAAACAAGAATTAAACATAGTATAAAAATATAAACTGGGATAGTGCAAATATTGTCGCTGGCTCTGATTATAAAGTATTTCTGTTTTTTATTTCAACTTCCATGGAAGTGAGTGACGCACCGTTTCTGGTGTGTTCGTCAATAGATCCGCGGATGCCTCCTCCGTTGTTGATGCAGGCGCTGACGTGGTTCCACTGAACACCGTCTGGGGATCTGATGTTGTTGGAGACCTGAACAACGGAGAGGAGAAGCAGATTTACACATGGGTTTCATTGTTATTTATTATATTTGTAAAGGACCGTGTACGATATTAAACACTGATGTTATGATGTATTGCACCACCTCATTTTGATCTGCAGTCCCTTCATGATTAATTACTCACCATGGCATCACAGATCAGGTTTCCCAGGTTGCATTCCCGAAATCGACACTCGTCAGTGGTCCCGTTCAGGAAGACCAGAGTCTGTCCCACCACCTGAGCCGAGTAGTTGGCCAGATTCTTCTTCCATTGCTCCACGTCGGCAAGAACTTCTGGATCTGGACAAGACATTCAGCCATTCATTTAAGAGACAGATGGAGAGGAAAAAGGGCTTTAGAAAAGTATCTCTGCCTACACCATAAAGACAGGCCAACATAAACAAAGTCACAACAAAAAGCTAAAGAGCTCTTTACCCTGTGGGACGCTGCTGTTCAACAGGATGGGGTTTCCTGTGGACCTCAGGATGTTCCCAGCATCGTCAAAGGTCACCTTTAGGTAACCCAGATATTTTCCAAAGGCGTAGGCCTGCACGACAGGAACCTGCCGCCCGTCGTCTGATGTCACCATGAACGGATAAACACCTGCAGGGACTTCAGAGGAAGGAGCGGGTCCTGAAAAATAAAATGTTATGGAGAGTTAGAGTCTGTGGGAATCTAAATCTAACAGCAGTTTTTAACGGAAAACTACCATGTTTGATAAAATGTCCAATAATACTAGTGTGTTCATTATAGATCAACGTTTTGATTCTTTTTAATATGCTCATTACAAATCCCCAGAGCTCAAGTTGAGCTCTCCAGAAGTCTTATTTCGTCAACTCACAGAACAGAATAAAATCTGTTATCCAGTAAAACATCTTGGGGGAGATGCGAAAAGTGTTAAACTGAACGTTGTATCCAAGTTCCTGAGTCCAGAATAAAATCTGGATTAAACCAAACCGGTTCATTTGACCTCACCAGACTGATTTACAACTTAACCAGGAAGTGTTTTCAGACAAATTATATCTTTTACAAAACAAGTGATCTCTTTTACAAAAGAAACCAAAACTTGAGGCCATACCAGGAGCCGTGTTCAATAACAGGGTCAGATTACGGTCTATGATGAGTTCAGATATCCAGTTAGGTAATCCAGAAACTGGGATCACAGCTAAATTTAAAAGGTTTCAACAGCAACTGAGCCGCCTTTTGTATTCACATCGACATTATAGAAGTTAAAGTTATTGTGAATGAAACATTGTCACAGGTAGAGGCCGTGATTTCAAGTGAAAACAAAGTATAAAATCACAATTTAGACAAATTTCCTCATTCGCCCTCTATATGGTGGGCGAATGAGGAAAAAATACCAAGCAATAATAGATTTTAACAGGTCAAAGATAAGCACAGTTTCTAGTATATTTGTGTAGGTATATAGAGCCTATATTGAATACCCTTTTCCTGCCTTTTTAGTAAGAGATATTGTGAATGGGGAAATAGAGGGATTTAATGTTACATTTGTGCTTACATTTGCTGTCGACTTGTACATTACTTTTAAGAAATTTTATCTTTATTTCAAAGCTTTGCTCCTTCTACTGGTATGGCGTACTGTTTTTTTGCCTATAGGCGAGATAAATGTGCTATTTTACCATTTTATTTTATTCATTTACTGTTCATTACACTCTAATCTTACATTTTTTAGTATTTTATTTGGTCATTGTTGAAAACGCAAACCTCCATGTAAATAGATGACTCTTTGTCATCAAGGGTGTAACCCGCCTTCGCCCAATGACAGCTGGGATCCCCCCCCCCCCCCCCCCTCCCGCGACCCTGAATAGGATAAGCGGTTACAGATAATGGGTGGTTTTATCTGGTTAAATAAAAAAAAAACAGTGACTAAACTTGGACAGAAAAACAACTCCTAAGAAAAAGAAAAACAACTCCTAAGAAAATCTCCCCCCTGCGGTCTCTCTGTCAACATTGGCATTAAGTTTGTTATGACTAACACCAGACTAAAATCACAGGTGTTATAAATACTGTCTGTATGAGACTGATCATCCAATTACGGCTTTTTAAAGACTGTTGTTAAGCTGCTCATCGCTGGTTTGGAAACCATCGTCTTGTCTACATCAGGGTGTAACCTGCTGTTAAAGGCTTATAGAGAGGTATGTGTTAAGTTCCTCTAAGGGTATTAATGTGTATTCATACATATGCATGCTCACAACATTTTGTACAGGTATGTGAGTGTAAATGTATTAGGAGGAAATGGGAGATTTTATTGTGAAGAAACAGGAAGCTTGGCTGTTTTTGTCACGCGTTGTGAACATGGTCCAATAAAGCAGCTGTCTAGTAACTTTATAAGTTGTCTTCTTGTCGATTAACAGCATGTTTTGATGTGTGTCGACTACGGCTGCAGCTGGTGATTGTTTTCATCATCGATTAATCTGCTGATTGTTTGTTTGTTCGATCATTTGGTCCAATAAAACCTGAAAATAAAAACCGTGTCATCTTTAAATTACTTTTTTTGTCTGACCAACAACCCAAAACCCAAAGACATTCAGTTCATTATAATGTAAGATAATTAAAAGCCGGAAAGTATGTTTTCTTGAGTGTATAATCACCAGTCTTCTCTTTGGCTGCACTTTAAAAAGAACCCTATAAACAAGGTCAAACTTGAAACTAATCAAACTGTAAGCGCAGCGGAGAATTGTACCCATCTGGTAGAACTGTAGTAAGGTTCAACGTCCTCTCGCTCACACAAAAAACATCTCTGCAAAAGTCACTGATGCCAAGTTCATGTTTTTTTTTTTCCTTCTGTCTGAGAGTGTAAATGAATTTTACAGCACTAATCTGCACTTCACAGGAGGCCTTGAATGCATCACTGTCAGCTTCAAGGACACTCTTTCCTCTCTGAAGTCTAAACAGTGACCGAGAGCTGACCCGACGGTTACACACTGCCTGATCTCTGCTGCAGAAACACAGATTTATTTTCCGGGAGTTCTGCAGCCTGAGGTCCAAACCAACAACTCTCTTCCAGTGCTGTTTATATAAAACACTACCGAGTTATTTATGGAGACCACACTCGTGTCGACAGTGACTGTGTTTACTCTTGACCTGACCACGAGTACGAAGACTCAGAGTTTCCTCTCGTGACACAGCTCACAGTGTCAAACACTGCAGGAGAGTGAAATTAAACAATAACCAACAGTTAATTCCTAACGGAGTATTTCTGCTCAACACAAGCAGACATCAAGTAAATTATGAGCTCACTAATAGAACTGACAGTCTCCAGCCCCACCCGGCTGTAAAGGTTGGATGGATGAAAAATCAAGAGACAAAATATGTTTGTTCTGAAACCACCAGTCTCTTAGTTTTAATTCATAGTGGGAGATATCTGGAATATCTCCCACTTGGCTCCAGACTGCTGACAATTACCTCCACTATTCCCCTGCATCCCTTTATTTGCGCTATATTTCATATTTTTTTTCTGCACTACATTTATTTAACTTTGCACATACCATCTTTTTATATTTATATTTCAAGCACAGCACTAGAGGAGGCAACAAAGCATCTCACCGCACAAGGTCGAGATATGTTGAGTATGAGACAAATGAAAACCTTGAGCAGCTGTATTCAGCTCCCTACCTGTAAAGAGGAAGGTGTTGCTGTGTCCCCCGATGACGACGTCGACTCCGCGGACCTTCTTGGCGACCTCCTGATCCTTAATGAAGCCTGAGTGACCCAGAGCGATGATCTTATTGACTCCCAACGTCCGCAGTTTGTCCACCTGCACCTGCAGGGCGGTCACCTCATCCTCGAACTGCACATGTGGTCCTGTAGAGCAACATGGACAGGTGAGAGGGACGGTCTGCGTTTGGAAACACTGTTTGTACACAATAATATCTGTTAATCCTGCAGAAACATCAAAAATTGCACACAAACACAAACAATTAAGGAAAAACAAACAAAAAAACAACAAAAAAAGGCAATTACATTTTTATATGTTTCATTATTAGTATTTTAATTTTCACATTAGTCGTGACCCTTTGTTTTTAAACATGCTAATTCCTCTCAAGTCATATTGATTTTCTCTCACTTTAAACATTTAAATACTTGCAATTTACGATACGGTACGATACGATACGGTAAGGGTACTATACTATACGATACGATACGATACGGTACGGTACTATACTATACGATACGATACGGTACGGTACGGTACGGTACGATACGGTACGATACGGTACGGTACGGTACGATACGGTACGGTACGATACGATACGATACGATACGGTACGTTACGATACGGTACGGTACGATACGATACGATACGATACGATACGATACGATACGATACACTTTATTTTCCCCTTGGGGAAATGTGTCTTGGACTCAAGTGCTGCCCACCTGCCAGTGTTGCAAGCGTACATTTCGCTTTTTACTGCAGCAGCGCTTCAAGTCACACTTTCTAAATTTGTGCACAAATATCAGCGTCCCGTCTTGAGAAGACCAGAAGCTTTGCAGCCTATTGAAACAAGATGTTTTAAGTATTCTTGTTTCCTGATTTTTACTGTCATATTACAGATCTTTATATCAATTATTCCACTAGTAAAGTACTGCTTTCTAGTTAGGTGACACATAACTTCTTCTGGGAATTCGCTGCCTCTTTTGATTTCTCTCAGGAAGCCATCTGTTTTTCATTTTGTGGTTTGTTTCTTTGGACTATGTAGCTACAACAATAAAGGATATTTAACTTGTGCACCGTGCATTTAACTACATCTTGTTTCCAACATGTTTTTTTTCTCCTTCAAAGAACTTTTTCCTTCACATACCTAAAATTCCCCTCTAACTATTAATGATAGCTGGAGAGGAAACAGTGTTTACTATACTGATGTAGGTCATGAAACGCTAAGGCATAACACTAAAAGAGAGTGTATATCATCATGTTTACAGTGTGGAGGCCTTCAGATGAGCATGAGACAGAGTTAGAATCAAACAGACAGCAAACATCAACTTCCACTTACCAGGTTTGGACAGAGCAGGGGTTTCCTGTGAAGTGTATCCCACCACGCCCACCTTCTCACTGCCAACAGTAAGGATCTTATAAGGTAAATAAGAGTTGCCAAAAGTTGGGGGCAGAGTTCTGTCCGGCTTGATGTTTGCGCTGAGAACAGGACACTGAATCTGCTCCATGAACGGCTTCAGGAGTCCTTCCACTCCGTTATCAAACTCATGATTTCCAAAAGCCTGAAAAACAAAAATATAAGTCAAATAAAGAACTGCAGACAGCTGCCTTCATTAATTAATTATAGATTACACACAAGTGCAAACATTCAGTATATTATACAAGTCTGTGTGTGTTTAGTAAAATCACACACAGGCTAGTTTGTCTAGTTTCTGCAGACAGTGAATGGTGAACTTAGAAAGAGGAAACTTTTAACACGAAAGTCTCCTCACAAATCAGAATACAACATGAAAACAGCAGTGATGGAAGAAGTACTCAGATCCTTTACTTAAGTAGAAATACCACGGCCAAGAAATACTACATCACAAGCACAAAAGTCCTGACTGTTAAGTAAAAGTACTGAAGTATTATCAGCAAAGTGTACTTTAACTAAATGTACAGAATGGCTCCTTCCATAATATTATTATAGAATATTTTCCTTATGATTTTTAATCACTAACAAATTAATCAGAGATCATTTTAATGATGACAGACAGGTTTGTAAACTCAGGTTATCGCTTTAGTCCTTGAGCATGTTAGTGTTTCCTCCTTTAGTTCAATTTAATTGAATCGGAATAAACAAACTAAGGTCCTCGTCCACGGAGCTGTGCAATGGCTCGTTAAAGAATGTTTATTAAATCCAGCTACAGGAAACCAAACTGTAAGAGTTTCCAGACAGAAGAAGATGGATTTTGACATCAGACAGCCAGCAGCTATTTGGGAACGGAAATAACAGATCTGGTTGTCTTGTGACCCTCTGACAGTGTGAAAATGAACCAGAAATAAAACAGCAGAACAGAGAGAAGCCTCGTTCCTGCTGGATCTGATTCTGAAACACACCTGTTTTTTGGGGAAAAATAAATACGTCACAAATTACACAAGTGTTTTTTTTTTTGTTTGTTTGTTTTAGAAGTAAAGGTCTAGTAACTAATACAGGTAGTTGTTACCCAGTGAGAAACTATTTGATGACTTGAAGGTCAAAAGATGTGAAATGTGAAAGTATTTGGACATCCAGGTTACATATAACTTCTGTTTTAACAACATTTAAAGGGCTATTTTAATGTGTTCTAACTACACACTGAAACAGTCATTAAAATGTGGATGAAAAAATTGTTATATGTAATCTAGATCTCTAAAATAACGGCCCAGATTTCAAGCAAATTTAGCTCAGTTTTAACCTAGACGTCTTTTGGCCTTCTAACCACCAAATCCCACTCGTCAATGATGACGATATATCAGCTAACGATGTTCTGATTTCACGATTCTGATATATTTTTTAGGGATTAGCTTTGTTTCTATGCTGATGATACACAACTTTATATTACCTTTAAACTGCAAACGAATCTTGATCCAAACTTGGTTGTGTATCATCCAATAAAAAGGAGTTTTCTTGGAATCCAGGGCTTCAATTTGACATCAATCTATTACTTGATAACCAAGTATCCAGGGTAGTACAATCATAATTCCTTCAACTGAGAATTTTTAACAATTGCATATGTTGAGAAAGTATTTCATGCCTTTTTCGCTTGGACAACTATAACTATAACCACAACCCTAACACTTTAAGCTATTTACTCCTATTCATTCTTTGCATCTTTGCACTGTCTCCATGTGAGCAAATTTAGCTCAGTATAAAACTAGACATCTCTTGGCCTTCTAACCACCAAGTCCCACTCGTCATTATGTTGATATATCAGCTAATGATGTTCCGATTGCACGATTCTGCTATTTTTTTTAGATATTGGCTTGATATGTTCGTTTCTATGCTGATGATACACAACTTTATATTCCCCCTAAACTGCAAATGCAGCCTGATTTCTGAGGTGTCTTTGCGACCTTAAGAATTGGATGGCTCAAAACATTTTTTATAAAACATGTTATTGGAAAACGTATTACTTAAAACTTATTTTAACCTGTTTTTTGTTGGATTTTTTTTGTATCCTCCTCATTGTTCTACGGTTTTATTCTTTAATTATATTTTCAAAATGATCTGGTAGCTTCATTGTTTTAGTATATTGTATTCTGTTTGTTTGCAGCTCTGTTTAGAAAAGTGCAATATAAATAAATCTTATATTGTCTTGAAATTGATGAATGAATTTCATAATTTGCTCGTGTTTTGTTTGCAGCATTTTTGTATTATGTACGTTTTCCTCATTTGTTTTTCTAAAGTTGTGTGTTGACCTCTCTTGGCTACCGTATTAGAGAATTTAGATTAAATATATATATATATATATATATATATATATATATATATATATATATATATATATATTTAGGTAAAATGCCTCCACAGGAAACAGGATTCATTCTGCCATCAAGATTTAAAATGGTGCAAAGATTAAAGGCTGAGAGAGCAGACAGTTGATCCATTAAAACATTTCTCTCTCAGTGTTGCTGCTATTAAGCTAATTAAAACCAACGGAGGCCTTTAGACCTGAATCAATAAATCAACTTCAGACTTTAACTGATTCGTCTGCTCTGAACTGAGACCTTTCTAATCTTTATTTTTTATCTTTGATGGTTTTAGTAATGTTTGTTAACCGTAGATCACAAAAAAATGTGGGACAACAAACAATGTACCAAATGACAAATAAAATATTCTCTATATTTAGAGGACATACTTAACATAATCATCCAGCCCATCAGTATTTATTTCTTTGCACTATTTTACAGCTTACAGAACACTTGACTTGTATATAAACATGTTATTTTATTTCTTTTTATATATATTTATACATACACCTATTTTTTCACTACTTGTGTACATAACAGTCCAGTCTATTACTCACCTTTCATTTCTGTGCAAGTACATTGAGAGAGATGCATAAAACTGTCAAGTTCCTCGTATGTATGTGTTTGGCAAATAAATCTGATTCTGATTTGTGAGCTTTAATGGCAGAAAACTAGTCAATCCTCTGACTTATGATTACGAATAATGTAATAATATAACAGTATTGTTATATACAAATAAACAGTAGAAATAATAAATATTTCTGTACTTAAGCACGATTTTGACTGACTTGTTCTTTGAGTATTTCTATTTTCTGATACTTTTTACTTAACGACATCTATCAGACAGCTATTTGCAGGTTGATAACTTTATAAAATATGATCCAATATGATGCATCAATTGTTTAATACAACACTGGCTGCATAATGAGGACTTTTATTGATAAACTTTTAGTATATTTTGCTGATAACTCTGCTCTTTTAGATTTTAAGACTTTTAACAAAGTATTTATACATTGTGGTATTGCTACTTTTACTTAAGAAAATGATCTGAATACTTCCTCTACTACTGGAAAGAAAAACATTTCAGTGTTATAAAGTCATTAAAAAGTCATCATATTGATGTTATGGTGGGACTAGAAGAAATTATTAATGCAACTATCTATCTATCTATCTATCTATCTATCTATCTATCTATCATCTATCTATCTATCTATCTATCTATCTATCTATCTATCTATCTATCTATCTATCTATCTATCTATCTATCTAACTACTAGAGAGTAAATTGCTGACAGTTGTGCGTAAATTCAGATCAGCAGACAGGAATTTAAAATATAAACAAAAGAAAACATTAACCAAAGCTGACCAGACTGCAGCTGTTATCGGTAACTTAATAACTTATTAAAGTTGTTCCTCACCATGGCATCATAGCCCAGTTTGTTCATGAAATGTGCAGCCTCGGCTCCCTTGTAGTAGTTGAACCAGACGGTCCCTTGGAACTGGTCTCCGGCGTCCAGCAGCAGCACGTTGCTCTCTGCGCTGCGGATCCTCTTGATCATCGTGGCTCTCCGGGCCACCCCGGCGAAACACTCGCCGCTGCTGCTGCTGCATTTCCCGGAGAGCTTGCTGGTCTCCTCCACCCGGGCGTGCACGTCGTTGGTGTGGAGGAGAACCAGGTCCCAGGCCGCCGAGGTGGGCACGGTGAAGCCCACCAGGAGGAGGAGGATGAGGAGGAGGAGGAGGCAGAGCCGCGGCAGAGCGCTCCGCTCTGGGCGCACCGCTTCCATCTCTCCGCGGTCCGTTACGCGCAGAAACACAAACAGAAACCGGGGACGGTGGTTGTTTTTTTCTTACATGACCCGTGGGAAATCTTTTCTCTCTTGCTTCTCTCTGCTTCCTATAAAGTCTCTGTATGAATGAAATGAGTCAACAGCTGACACAACATGCTGGGTAGACCGGAGGAGGAGGAGGAGGAGGAGGAGGAGGAGGAGGAGGAGGAGGAGGAGGAGGAGGAGGAGGAGGAGAGCCTCGGGGAGGATTCTGGTTGTTATGATACGCCTTTTCTTCTCGGATGTCTCCACCCAACCTTTGACTTTTTCGCACATTTGTTAACTGCACTTCTCTACTATTACACGCTGGATGGAAGCTTTGCGCACAGTATGTGAAGCAACTTTTAACAAAAGGGAATTAAAAGGGAAGTGCACAAGATATAAGAAGCCCTAATGTAGATATAAAGAAATATAAGGCAATAAAAAAGGATTAAAAATGTCCCCACACACCACAAATCTGTAAATCTGGAGGTGGAAGAGATTCATTTCTCTCTAATTGTGACCTTAATAAAACTGGATAAACTACAGTTTGGTCTGCAGGGTGGAGACATCCACCTGGAGAAAGAGACAATAAAGAAGGATGATATTCAGTTGTGAAAGACTGCAGATGGTTTTTGGTTGTTAAACTCTTTTGCTTTTCTCCTTTTTCTTTAATATTTTGATCACTGAGCATTCAAATTCTATCAGGAACAAACAGTAGTTGAGTAAACTTCCTTACAAAACAATGAATATCAATTAAAATCACTAAACTCTGTTAATGATGCTATGTTTGTGCCAAATAAGATGCACTTCTACATGCTGGCTCATTATTGTGCACACAGCTCATGTATAATTTACTTTATTTACAGCACAGCTCTAGTAAAGCTGTGTGTATTCAGACCAGAACAGTATCACCTGATTCGACTGTTATCAGGCCATTAAATAGTCGTTATCAGTCGCTATAAGCACCATAGATGTGGGTCAGTAGGGCCCTACTACACCTACTACGTGGTAAAAGTGAAAGTGAAACTTAAAAGCAATACGTTCTAACATGAAACGTTAGAACGTTTTATTGTCTAAACCTTTTTTGGGTTTAGACAATATAACTACAACTTCTTTAGGTTTAGGCAACAAAACTACAACTTCTTTAGGTTTAGGCAACAAAACTACAACTTCTTTAGGTTTAGGCAACAAAACTACAACTTCTTTAAGTTTAGGCAGCAAAACTACAACTTCATTAGGTTTAGAAAATAAAACTACAACTTCTTTAGGTTTAGGCAACAAAACTACAACTTCTTTAGGTTTAGACAACAAAACTACAACTTATTTAGGTTAAGGCAATACAACTACAACTTCTTTAGGTTTAGGCAACACAACTACAACTTCTTTAGGTTTAGACAACAAAACTACAACTTCTTTAGGTTTAGGCAACAAAACTACAACTTCTTTAGGTTTAGGCAACAAAACTACAACTTCTTTAGGTTTAGGCAACAAAACTACAACTTCTTTAGGTTTAGGCAACAAAACTACAACTTATTTAGGTTAAGGCAATACAACTACAACTTCTTTAGGTTTAGGCAACAAAACTACAACTTCTTTAGGTTTAGACAACAAAACTACAACTTATTTAGGTTAAGGCAATAAAACTACAACTTCTTTAGGTTTAGGCAACAAAACTACAACTTCTTTAGGTTTAGGCAACAAAACTACAACTTCTTTAGGTTTAGACAATAAAACTACAACTTCTTTAGGTTAGGCAACAAAACTACAACTTCTTTAGGTTTAGGCAACAAAACTGCATTACACTTTCACGTTAACTATGTGGCATTGTGCGTTTCTGCCAGCATGATCAAGGCTGGTATGAAACGTATTTTTTGGTTCAGAAACCTCAACATTCAACGTATCCCGTGGTTTGTAGAAACATACAATGCCAACATTTTTTTCTGGCGTACAGACTGTGAAATAAACTTCCTCTATAGAGGATAATAAAGAGTGAATCTGTATGATTTTGTGTGAGAGATATTCGTTTGTATCATGCTGATAACTGACTGGAGGTCATGGTTTTTGTTTCTCAAACACACTGCTGTCAGTAGCTGACATTTAAAGTGATCTACGCTGCTGCAGAGAGCTGGGTCAGAGTGTTACGCACTCCCACACACAAACCACACGCAGCCAAACCAAAATGAAACGTCATCATGGAAACACTCTGCCAACCGTCTCGTGGTTTCAGCCTCGAGACCGAACGCTTCAGAGCAGAACCACTTTGATTACGCCTGTACAGTCTGGTGCGGTAGCATCAGGTTTATTTATGCTCGTGTTTACAGAGGGCCTCCTTTCTTAGAGCCTAAAACAGACAGACATGCAGTAGGTGTTGTATGTACAGTATATATGCAGGCGGTGAGAGATGCCAACAAAAAACAGCTGTAAGAAGGAGAAGAACTTCAGCAGAAGTGAAATTGAGGTGCTGTTACAGAGTAAACGTGATTTTCCAGAGCTTCAGTACTGGCGTTACAGGAAAATCAAAAAGCATCTAAGAGCAGCATCTAAGCTATTCAGAAGATGAACACACACAATATCATCCAAGGGTTTTTATAGTCTTAACTGGCATTCCTTCAGTAATGGCGGGCAAATCCCTGGCCTCATGTTACCTTACTTAAAAACTCAAACAACTTTGACGCAGAAAATCTGGGAATCAGTGCTCGGTATCGGTAGATAACCTGAGTTCAGGAGAAAAACAGTCAGCGTTGAAGTAAACTCTCCCTCTAGCTATGAGGAATAATTCAGAAAGCTGATGAAGGTGCTGGTGTCAGAACAGTGCAGTAATCTGAAAATAATGCACAGCCTGCAGCCTCATGGTGTAATATCCCACCTCACATGTGATGACGGGTGTATTCGATCACCTTCCTCCTGCACAAACAACACAACGAAGCTTCATTTGAGACCAAGATCGTCAAACGTTTTTGAGGTAAACATATTTTCTCCAGTTTTAAAACACGTGGTTAACGTTGTGAATAGTCAGCCTAGTCGCACAGCAGTACGTGAAATACAAAATCACGAAGCTTAATGTATTGAGTCGTGTATATAGACACGAATTTCAAAAAAAAAAATCGTGATGGTCAGCACGAAATCAATTCATATGTAATCAACGTAATTTTGAACCGGGCAGTATAAAGAGTGGTCAACGCCGCTTAGGGAGGAGTTTGGGGTGGATCGGTGGGTAAAAAAAACCACCAAACTATCACCAGGAGACCGCAGTTGATGTCCAGTGTGAAACCAGAAGTTGATTTATTTGTCACGTAACTTCCGTACTTAAGTTACGGCACTTCTGGTGTTATTTTAACCCAAACCGCGATTTTTTCCTAAACCTAAATAAGTAGTTTTTGTCACGTAACTTCCGTACTTAAGTTACACCCCTTCCGGTGTTATTTTAACCCAAACCGTGATCTTTTCCTAAACCTAACTAAGTAGTTTTGTCATGTAACTTTCGTACTTAAGTTTCGTCACTTCCAGAGTTATTTTAACCCAAAGCGCGATCTTTCCCTAAACCTAATTAAGTAATTTTGTCACGTAACGTCCGTACATAAGACGCCACTTCTGGTGTTATTTAAACCCAAACCGCGATCTTTTCCTAAACCTAACTAAGTCGTTTTTGTTACGTAACTTCCGTACTTAAGTTACGCCTCTTCCGGTGTTATTTTAACTAAAACTACGATCTTTTCTTAAACCTAACTAAGTAGTTTTATTTTGAAAAGACTGGAGCAGAAATTGACATGTGTTGCTGGACATTCATAAGAAAACGCACAAAAAATAAGTTGTTGAAAGTCTTGCTGAGCGTCACGAAAAAAAAAAGAGAAATTCTTGACAATTTACACGAATATAATAGATTAAATCAAACAGAAATGTTATTTCTGTGAGACTGTGTTGAAATTGTAACACAACAAAACTCCTTGGTTAAGACTTTAGTCCAGAATAATATATAAAGGAAAAAATAATACTTTTAACTCTCCGGTGGATTTATTGTCTAATTTTTTATAAGTGTATATTTTGCTTGAGGCAGTTCTGTATCTGCTTGTCAAATAAAATCACTAATTCATTCCCTTAGTCAGCCTCAGGCTTTAATTATGTTTGAACACAGAAACAAGAGATGGTTTATTATTACTGCCTGCTCTTTCTAATACGTACTATTTAAACTTTCAAACATCCGGGATTCATGTCTCTGTTCTTTCTTAGTCTGACTTTTTTGTTGTAAAAGGTTTCTGGTTTCTTGAGGAAGTCTGTGTTTGTTAACTCCACATTCATTCCTCAGTGTTGTATTTCACCCTGATAACACATTAAAACTTGCTCTATCTTGTTTCCTAATGGATGACATCTGTTTCCTGGTGTAAAGTCAACACTTCCATCACGTGTATTTGTAGATAACACTTTTGTTGTCAGTAAATCAGCGGTCACAAACTCAAAGCAGGAAACTAGAGCTGGATTTTCTGATGATTATTTTCCACTTGTTCGGCAGATAAAATGTCCATAAGAAAATTTCCCAGAACCAAAAGTGACGTCTTCAAATGTCTTGTTTTCGTCTGAACAAATCCAACACTTTTTATGGCTTTTTTTAATGGTATATACTATATATGACTACATGTTTATTATCATAGAAGATACAGAAAACCAGCAAACATTCACACTTGAGAAGGTAGAACCAGAGAATATTTGGCATTTTGCCTAAAAAAAATGATTCAATTCAATCATCAAAATAACTTTTTCTAGATCAACTAATCAATTAACCCGCTTATCGTTTCAGCTCTACAGGAATCCATTAAACTTTTCATATCAAATTTGTATATTAACAGTTTAATAATCCCATAAGATATCTACTGTCACCACATTTTTATCATTTTCGTCTTTAATCGTTATTCCCATGAAACAACATTATATTTACTTCCCTTATTTTCAAAACTGACATTTTAGAGTTTATAATAATTTCTTGAACTCAAGCAAATCATTTTGTAATCAAATCAAATTTGCTAATATTATTATTATTTTCTTTTTGTAAATGCCAACTGCATGAACAAAAACAACTAGATACGACTTCTTGAAGCTCGGATAAAACTTCAATACAACAGAAATTAGTTATATCATCCACTACATCCTTCATTATTCTGTCTTGTTGTAAGAATCTAACACTTATTTTAGACTGAACTGTATGTAGTTCCAGTGTGTTATATACGATATTCACTGTGGGGGTGAAGATGTGTCCTACTTACCAGGAGAATAGAGAAGTTGTAACGCCGTCTTGACACCAGCAGCTGCTTTGATGTCGACCCTCCTGGGGGGGGTTCAGAGTGGTTGCCGTGCTGCTGGACTGATGCAACACACACTGGAGACGGATTAGTTCCCCCCTTTTTTCAAAGACACTAATGAAAAGGAGGACAAGCCAGTGTCTCCGTGGCAATGATCACTTCATTGGCCGAGTACCATGAAGCTGGAGGACTCCGTCTAACGCTGGTGGGGGAGATAATAAATCATCACTTACAGTGCAGGATGTGGGATAAAACGTGCACGTAAAGTAGGTGACTGTACACAAGAGGTTTGGAAAATGTAATTATTTGTTGTCTTACTGAGTTAGATGATGATTGACAGCAGCTTCATTTCTGTACGTCCAGGATCAACCTGCAACAGCTGTGTGTTAGAAAAATAAAAATACATTTAGAGGCAAATATAACATGATGGTGTCCAGATTGTTTTGTTTGTTTAAATCAACATAACATCATTTTCTCAGAATTTGTATTTGTATTCATTGCTATTTATTAATTTATTCCTATTAAGGTTTTAAGGTCATTGTTAAACATCTTATCCATTGTTCATTTTTTTTTGTTGTTTTCATGAAGAACGTTGGGCTGCATCTCTGCATGAAAGGTGCTAAACACATAAAGTTTTACTATCAATATTATCACATTAAATTATCGTCATCATTGCACTTCAGTTTAATCTGATCTGAATTTGTTGGACACAGAGTTGCCGGTACAGAGATACCTGCAGGTCTGAGAAGTATTTAAACTAGTTTAACGCAAATATTTTGGAAAATGTCGGCCGAACAACAAAAAATATAGAAAAGTTTTTAGAGCAAGCAGATATTGGACATATGAAAAGTTTATAAACTAATTATTATATTGTTGTTTCCTCAGCATTATTAACAAATAACCAGTAAAAGTGAGGATGGGTGGAAAACTGTTTAAAATAAAATGTGGAATAAAATGTTTTTTTTAATAAATATGTATTGAATTAATATAGTGGTGTGTGTGTATAATAAAACTATTATTATTATTGATAATACTATATAATTATTAATAAAAATAAATGCTTCCTAAGTGAGGACAACAAAAGAGAGGCAGCAGATTTACACAGAACATAAAACCCAAAGTGACAGACTTGTCTCTTTTGCCTCTAATCTTCCCGCCACGCCTCCGACCCACCGCAGCGCCGGCAGCTCTGACACTTTTATCAGCTTCAGGGGGAGATTTAGCAGAATCCCTCCCTGCGCCTTCTTATTATTAAAATATGAATCATGTCAGAAGGTTCTGCAAAGCGTCTCGTCTCACTAGAGGGCAGCAGACTGCAAGAAATGAAACGACAACATGAGGAGAGTCTCACAGAGAACATGCATGGGTAAAGAGAAAGAAGTTAGACTCTATTTATACTCTAGATAATACTGCTACTACTACCAATAATAATAACAATAAATATAATTTATATAGGGCTTTTCCAGGACTCAAAGTCACTTTAAACTGAGCGGTGGTGGGACAACAACAGACAACGAATGGGGGGTTTAAGAGAAAACTGTGGAGAAGAGACAGGTCTAGATGAATCTGGACTAACGAGATGATGTGCTACTAATAATCTGGACTAGTTGTGAGATTTTGACCAGTTCAATCCAGGACAACAGCAGGTGAAATATCCTTGAGCAACACATTTAAATGTGTGTCCTTTAAAGGACCAGTGCATTAATGTAAATTCATTTTAACGTCACTAATTTCTTCAATGCATCAACGCAACTTGTGAAGATGTGAAGATACTGGTATCATAAGAAACTAGAAAACCTACTGAATCCATCGGTAGGGCTGTCAAAGTTAACGCACATTTTTTAGCGCCACTAATTTCTTTAATGCATTAATGCAACTTTTAAAGCTGGCGTCATATGAAACTAAAAAAATGTAATGAATCCTTTGGTATCAACCATTTTAAACTAACTGTTGTCGTTGCCGTTGATGGACGCAAGTACATTTGCTACTTATGGTTCGTGTCCACAGCCTCCGTCTTTTCCACGCTTTCCATTCATTGTCTATGTAAGCAGCCGTGCAGCAATGCATTCTGGTAGCGTGGCGGCGCGATTCGAGAGACGAACCGTAACGTTGGCCGCTCCTCATTTGCATAAAGTTGAAGTCTCGGCTACTTTATGCAATTCAGGGGCGACTCGCCGCATCTGGAAACTCCCGAGAAACTTTTAAACTAAACCTTTCCGATCCAAAATAAAGACAGATTCATCAACTGTACGGATTATTTTTCGCCTCAAATGTTTTCAGAAACACATTTAGGTGAACTATTTTCGTTAAATAAGACAAGAAAGTTTACAAACGAGCCGCCATGTTGGTTCCGGTTTGAAAGCTGAAAGCAGCAGCCCACGAGGGAAAGCGTCCATCCAATCAGATGTCTAGTGCCTTGTGTCTAGTGGCAGCCCATCAAGCGTCCAATGCTGGAAAGCGAGGCGATCCCTCGCGATAAAAAACGCCCCTCTGGACACGTACCATAACACAACGTGGGCCTGAAAATGAGCGTCGGTCTGAAACTAGCGATGACAGTTGCGCTGCGTTGTGCGCCGGTTGTAAGATAAGATCCATTGTGTTTTAAATTATTGCAACAGACCGCCTTGTCCCCTAACTTATCTCCTCTTTTCAAACACAACCAACAGAAGATCCACAGAGAAGAAACCCTGAATCAACGTTTCATTCATGAACACTGAGTCCATCAAACACACCGGCTGCTACTACTGAAGCCGCCGCGGTCGCTTCAGGTTAAATTAATCCCCTGAACAGGTCAGGAAACTCCCTCCCATCCCTCCTCGTCTCAGACCAAACACCCATCCATCCGCCTCGGGGGAAGATTTAGCAGCATTTTGCTGGTGACTTCTGTTTATTTCCCTCCAGATTCTATTAAACATGAATCCCACAACAACATGTCAGAGCACAACAACCACATTTTCTCTACATGTTAAATTTCTGTGTTTGATATGAAAGATGCTGCTGTGTCATCAGGAGGGATTTCTGGTTACAGGAGCTGTGGGGGGGGGGGGATCAAATAAAATGGATGATGAACAGCAGTGTGACGCAGCCTTTTCTTACTCCAGCTGATGGATAACGACAGCTCTCCAGAGAGTGGATCTGGAGAATGAGAATGTAGCAGGCGTACAATAAAACTCCCCCCCCCCCGCTTCATGCATCCATCCCGTCCGTCCTGCAGTAATACTCTGAACAGAGAGACAGCCAGCGCTCCCCGATGGATTCATCCTTCATCTCCTCTCCGTGTGTTGAGGTCTGTGACGTTCAGGCGACAGCGAAGGTGACGGAGCTTCTGTCTTCTGTCGTCTTTGTGAACTCAAATTAAAAGAGACAAATCTGATTAAAAGAAAGTGCAGATGCTTCCATACAGAACACAAAGGCTCACTGAGCGGTGTGACGTGAATCCAGATATTAACCCAACTGAGCGATGTCTTGATTCTCACAAGCGTCTGATTTCTGAGCAGATTTATGGACGTTTATTCTCAACGGACATCAGATATAATGATATCCTCGGAAAGTGTAAGTCACACTGAATGATATTGACGTGTTTCATGTCTTTGTGATGACATTTGACTGAGTTATGACTCTGACAAGAGGTGAGTTGTTTGACTCAAATTCACCTCCTGCAGTATCTTTGCCTTCAACTCTCCCAAAGAGTTTAGAAGCAAAGAGACGAAACGCAGAGACGCTAGATGGTGCTGCGGTCGCGCTGCCGCCATTTTGGACTGAAAACGCCGCCTGCTAAGCCTGCTGCCCCCGCAACCCGGAGAAAGAAAATGGATGGATGGATAATCACTGATATCACCATGTTATTGTTAGCAGGTTACCATATTGTTACCAAGATATTACTGTAGTTTTACCTCGTTGCTTTCTTTAAATGCAGCGTATCCTCATACAGCGGTTCATATTATATCTCACAAAGTTAATCTGGTTTCCGTGCGGTTTCCTTCGAATGTCCAGCAACACGTGGAAATTGCTGCTCGTTACATGCATACAGTCTTTTCAAAATAAACTTCCGTCTTCACAGGAAACTACTTAGTAAGGTTCAGGCAACAAAACGACTTAGTTAGGTTTAAGAAAAGATCGCGGTTTCGGTAAAAATAACTACGGAAGTGCGTAACTTAAGTATGGAATTTCAGTATAAATGTCACGTTAATGCGCAGGGCGTTTAGCGTGCAATATGTACGTCTTTCTTGATTTCCACGTGTCATGTGTACGCCATGTATCCTGTACTGACTGCAATGTAAACGCATCCACGTATAAATGCTACGGTAAGAGTTAGTGACGTAGAATAAAAAGCATGAAAGACAAGAAGACCCGTGTTTGAGACCGTTATTTTGTAAGTTGCGTAAGAGACGATTGTCACGTGTTTTTTATTGACGTTTGTGGCGTGTTTTCCGTAGTTGTTTCCGTACGTGTTTTACTCAATTTACGTACTTATTTTAAGCCCAACCATTACGTTTTTCCTTACCCTAACTAAGTGGTTTTCTTGCCTAAACTGTGGACGTTTGCATGGCATACAAATGTCACGCGAAGAGGCTAAATGCGTACTCATGATACGCGGAATATCCGTGTAATATCGTGGTATTTATACGCCTGCCCGTGAGACCGGGTTGGCAATTTACGTGACAAAACATCTGGTTTCACACGGAGTACGAACAGTGGATCCACCCCGACCTCCTCCCTACGTGGCGTTTGTCGCTCTTCATACTTCCTGGTTCACGATTAAGTGGATTACATATGATATAGAGGTATAGCTTCTAACAACAACAGTCTGTTAAATGTGTTTCCCCATTATTATCCTTTGTTTTTGGCCCCTTATTACATATATTTCAGTCTAATATTACCCAGATATACCCATTGTTAATACCAAGCCATTAATGGGTTTGGTAATTACATGCTGTTACTTAATTACTATCTATTTATTATCAAACTATTAACCAACTATTAGCATGTTAGCTGTAAAGCAAAGTGCTACATAGGTGGGTAGACAACTCTAATAAATTTGCTGTACTGCAAACTGCTGACCAGCTCCAGCGGTCCATCTGAAGGTCGCTG
Source organism: Sebastolobus alascanus (assembly GCA_916701645.2). Lineage (NCBI taxonomy): Eukaryota > Metazoa > Chordata > Actinopteri > Perciformes > Sebastidae > Sebastolobus > Sebastolobus alascanus. The sequence continues at coordinate 64,705 of CAKAOJ020000567.1, forward strand.
CCTTGCTCAGGAGCACTCCGTCAGCGACTGGTGATGAATACGAGGGCTGACTTTGTGATTTCAATCCTTCCTCTTTGAACCGTCCCATGACGAGCCTGCATGTCTGAGCTTCAGGCCGACGTCTTCACCAATCAATGAGAACTCCTCTTCAGTGCGTCGACCTTCTAACGATCCCGACGATAATGAGGCGATCGAGCCGGGCGAGCGAGGCAGCTGACACGGCCGCTTACATCCAACCTCGCTGATAACGGCTCGATTCATGTCCGTATGCTCCTCGTGTGATCCACCGAGGTCAGAGGGCACGGTCGCCCACACGGCGGCGTTCAGCAGGAACTCAGCATCTTCCTCAAGGACTCTTCAGCAGGGCGGATACAGCCGCTGATTCCCACAGATGGTTTCCGTGACTTTTATGTGACTTTCTGTAACTCAGCTTGAGTGTGTCCATTTTCTGGAGATGATCTTCCTTCATGTTGTTTTTACTGTTACTGGGAAAGCAGTCGGCTTTTCACTACACATCTGCTGTGAAGAAGAACAGGTGAAAACTACAACATATGTATGTATATTAAGGCTGTCAAAGTTAAAACGATAACGTGTTAACGCCAATTCGTTTTAACGCCACTAATTTCTTTTAACGCATTGACGCAACTTGTGATCTTTAGGTTGTATGTTTTGTTGCGAAGGAGGTTAAATAACCAATATTTTCAAATATTTGAAATATATTATATTAATATAATATATAAACATATTAATATTAGTATTTTCAAATTCTTAATGTCGGTTAACGGTTAATTATTAACATCCCTAGTTTGTAGCATAGTGTAAAAACACGGAGCACCCACTGCAAAGAATTCAAAAAAAGGAAAAAACAAGTCAATAGTGCGGTATTGCAATATTCCAACCTTGAAGACGGCTGGATGATGACGCGAAACGACAGCGGACATTTGCCAGAGGGCACCGGGGGGGAGCTGAAGTTTGCATTTTGCAAGCTCCCAGGAAGAGCGCGGTACTTCAACTTCCGTGTCCATCACGTGATGCCATTTTTGGGCCCAAAAAGACTTTTTCCCGTACTAACATCGGGAAAGAGACGTCTGTAACTCGCCAGAAGATCCGGGTACTTTTCCAGGTGGAAGTCGAGTCCGTTTTGGCTTCATGCTCCACTGAGACACTTTCATGGGAATGAACGCTGTATCCAGTTCTCTTAATACATCCGTGTGCACTTTGCAGCTGTATCATCTAGTAAAACAGAAGTATTGGATCGGGACTCTGTATCGGGAGACACTCAATATTAAATGACTCGGATAGGAGCCAAAAAACTTGATTGGAACATCCCTAACCATGACTTTTACAACCTGTAGATCAGTGGAATAGCATGAAATCATTGACACTCATAAGAGACTCCTGCTCCGTAACACTACCAGTGGTCAGAAACCACTTGTGTCTCATCCACTGCGTGAGAGACAGTCCCTGAGAAAAGCTGTCCCGTTGGACATCATCCTTCAAGTCTTTCTGCTTGTAAACCTGTAAAAGGAGCCGCCACACCGCCCACATGTTGTGATTTGCGTCATGATCCCCTCTCCGGCCGTCAGCTGCCAGCGACGAGTCTCCCGCGGCGAACGGTGGGGGGGGTCTGATGATGAGGCGCGATCTGTCTGAAGGGCAAACGTGACCCGTCAGAGCCGTATTAAATCATCTCATCCACATCTGAAGGCCCGCGACAGGAAGACCTGAGAGACGCGAGGAAACACCGGGAGGAGGTTTCACTCAAGGTGTCATGAATGATGGAGTGGGGGTTTTCAGCCATATACGTCCGAATCAATGCAGTTAAGAAGAGACAAAAGAAGCTCAGCGTTCCTGCAGGTCAGGAGAGGAGGTTTTATTTTCATATCTCATTTTAGAGATCAAAGAAGACGAAGAAGAGGAAAAAGATTGTGCAAATAATAAAAAAAGGCTTTTGATGCATAAATCAGAAGGATTTAATGGGAGCTCACAAAGTACAACATTCTGAGATCAGAACAAACTTCATCTCTCTTCTCGGCCCGTTCTGATTTTGTACTTTCTGTTCTGTTACTTCAGACTTTATTAAACTCTAATAAAGAAAAGAACTAAAGCCTTTATGTTTTCACTCCTCATTCTCCAGACTGTGAACTTCATCATGGACACATTCAAGTTATTATCCTTTTGAATATAATCACTGCTATCTCCAGAATAACTAGGAGAAAATCAGCATTTTGTAAATGAAGTTTCTCATTTGGGAGCTATTCTGTCCGCAGGATTCACTTCTTTTTTAACACCAGAATCGATATATTTGCTTCATTTGAGTCTAAGTGGAGGTAGAAGGAAGTTACCGCTTTTATTGTTGTAGTCTGAGTAACGTGACGTCATATCCGTTCCGTATCCGTCAACCAAAACAAACTGCAAAAAGTATAAAACGTTGGAGGGTCGTCGGGGATACGACCTGCACCCTCACATGTTAAATCCAAAGTGGTAAACACTACACATCCAGTAAAGGATGGAAACACTTTGGGTTTCACACATTGCAGGAAAAGCAGAGCTAGACATCACGGCTAAAGCTGCATGCTAATTCTGTCACGGACAGGAAACGTTATCGTATCGCGGGAACGTTGCAGTCGAGCCGGCCGTCGCTCTCATCTCCGTGGTCAAATGGGCCGACGCTACAACTGTAGAGCACCCATATACTGACATTTATGTTAAATGCATTGAAACGGCCCCGATGGAGCTGACCATGGATGGATAAAGAGAACGGAGCTGACGGGAGAGCTAGAGACGGACTTGGAGAAGTTAGAGGAAGTAGACACCTGGGACTACATCCGCTTTTCAAAATAAGGTGTTAACAAAGGGAACTGTAAATACAAAATACATAAATAAGATTGATTGGATTATATTCACCAGAAGTTTAAAACATTACATGTCCCTTATAAATTAAAAAGAAAATACCACTAATTTGTGAGGGAAATGTCTTTATTCTTAGATTTTTGGGTTGCTGGTTAATAAATAATTCCTGACAATGACTGATATATTTGACTTCAGGACATCTCTGACTCCATACATGCTGAAAATCAAACACTTTTACTGGATTAATTTAGAGATTTTCCAAAGTAAAAGTCCCTCAACTTTTTCCTATGGTCTAGTGTTAAAAAAGTTAACAAAATTCCTAATAAATTGTAATATAGAAACCCAAAGTGTTTCCATCCTTTACTGGATGTGTAGTGTTTACCACTTTGGATTTAACATGTGAGGGTGCAGGTTGTATCCACGACGACCCTCCAACGTTTTATACTTTCTAGTTTCGGCTCGCTGAGGTTTGTTTTGGTTGACGGATACTGAACGGATAAGACGTCACTTTACTCAGACTACAACAATAAAAGCGGTAACTTCCTTTTACCTCCACATAGACTCAGATGAAGCAAATATATCGATTCTGGCATTATAGAAAGAAAGCATAGAAAGCTTTATTTGGGGAGAAATCAGGAGCCACTACAGACATAAACTAAATGTCTTGGATGGACATTTTGACGAGGAGGAGGAGAGAACATTATACACTCGTTTCCCCATATTTTATCCCAGATGGTCTGGAAGTTTTGAACCAGGGATTCGCTGCTTGCACGCCTTCTTTTCTAACCCTGAAGCTGCGCCGCAAACGACGAGGAGGAGGAATCATGAAAGAGGAGCAACAGTAGAGGGATTGTAGAGATGACAGAATGATGCTGGAAATGAAAAAAGTAAAAAGGTGTTTTTGTTTTTGATTCGTAGATTTTCTCCGCGGCATAAATTTCCATACAAATGCATTACGAGAGAGAAGATTTGATCTTCCTTCAGTCAAGACAACAAAAAGCCAGAGGTTAACTTTGTTTGAAGTGAGATGACTCGATACGCTTGTGGAAGGAAATATCTCCCAGCATGCTTAGAGACTCAGGGGGTACTTCAACCACGACATGATTAATAACCCTGCACTTAAAATAGGCTTCAAAAATAATTATAGGAGATGGATGGGGGCGGGGCGGTTTCTGAATCAGAATCACTTTAATTACGGAGCACAAAGACGGATTTGTGTTGGTGGGATAAGTGCAGGGACGAAGCAACGATAAAGGCAAAGTGCTGCTGGGAGTCTGACACCGCCACGACTCGCTGGGGAGACGTAACTCTGAAGGTACACAAAGTGATTTCTAAAAGTCAATTTCCACCATATCAGTTTATCACCGATCCCTCGCTTCAGATGTTTGATGTCGCTGCTGTTAGAGAGAAGACTCCTCGCAGCGATTAACAGGAAGCACGAGGACATTATTTTACAGCTGGTTTGATCAAACCTCAACTCAGGAAGTGAAAGCAGGCTGTCAGCTGCTAAAAAACTGTCCAAAACTAGTTCAAATTACACTTTTGTGACTTGATCTAATGTGACTCTTTTATGGTTAGACTTGAGAAAATCAGTGCAATCCTGCACAGTCAGCACTAAATGTACTGAAAAAAAATCAATGCTACAGACTGAGAACTTCGTAAGAAATTTAACTCACAATACGAGACAATAATATTCTTATATTCACGCTTCAGGCTGCAGCAGTCGATCGAGTTCAAGTTGAGACAAATCACAACGCCGGAGACAATAATCCGGTCAATAACTGATCAAATATTTAACAGTCCTTCACAAGGTCTGTACAATACAACAGAGAACTGAAAACACTCACGGGGGCGAATTCATGAAATATATAAGAAATATTTATCAACAAGAGCAGTTCAAACGGAGGACATTGTGTTCAGAAACACACAAAACTTTAAAACTATAAATGATTTTCAGAACTTGCATCTTAGAGAATATGTGAATGCAGATAAATGAAAACAATATTGAACAATATATCAAAAATAGCAGGGTTGGATTAACCTGCTATAGGGGCCCCAAAATTCCGAAAAAAACAAGAAAAGATAAAAAATTAAATAAATGGAAAAAAAGTATAAAAAAAAATATATAAAATAGATAAATATTTATAAAATAAAATATATAAATCAAAATTAAAAAAATTTAAAAATTAAAAAAATGAGCTGTGGGCCCCTACAGAGACTGAGACTTGGCTGCAGGAGCCACTTTATGGCCTCAACAATTCAGTTAATAACTGTACTTTAGTGGTAGATTAATCAAAATAATACACATTATTTGCCTCACAGGTAACCTGAGGCCTTTTGCCCTCTTTCCCAGTTAATAATGCAGCCTGGAAGGCAAAATATCAAACAAGAAATTTAATGAAAAGGAAAAATAACTTAATACAGAGAACTCTGAAAAAGAGGAAGAGTAAGTAAGTTATGAAGTGTTGATTTTGTGTGTTTCCAACTGAAGTATCTCTCTCTAATCATAAATATTTGAATTTAGAGCTGTCAAAGTTAACGCGATAATAACGCATCAACGCAAATTCGATTTAACGCCACTAATTTCTTTAACGCATTAACGCAACTTGTGATTTTTAGGTTGTAGCGGCTCAGTTTTAAAACTAGAGTGAAGATACTGGTATCATATGAAACTAGAAAACCTAAAGAATCCATCGGTACCAACCATGTCATACTAGCTTGTCGTGAAGGAGGTTAAATGACGCTCCAAACTTACGCTAAATTTTGTGGAGGAAAATCTGTCATTGTGTTGTTAATTGATTTCCAATAATTAATATATACATACATTTGCATAAAGCAGCATATTTGTCCACTCCCATGTTGATAAAAGGATTAAATACTTGACAAATCTACCTTTAAGGTACATTTTGAACAGATACAAAATATGTGATTAATTTATGATTAATCGTGATTAAATATTCTAATCGATTGACAGCCCTAGTCCTTTTATTTGTTGACTGATTAGAGGAATTAATTTGCACTGGACTAGTTTTTCCTTTGATTTATTAAAACATTAGAAGTAGTCTGTCTTCTTAATCGGCCATATTCTTCCAGCATCTCAATGTTGAGATATTGTTGTGTTTTTCGCACCCTGTGAGGCAAATTTTCATTTAATAAGTCAAGACTTCTAGGAGCTGAAGTTGAGGGTATTGATGAAAGTTTAGATTACATTTTGAGTACAAATTAAAAGGCATGTTGGGTGTAATACCTCATCTAGCTATTGACTGGTTGTAGTTGATGTTTTCTGTATCTGTTCCTCCAGTTTATTTTACTGAAACACTGTTTATTTTGAAACGTGGAAGAGAAAATCTAAAAGACAGCAGCTCAGCAGGTGATTGTAGTCCCGTGTGACATCCTGATATATTGAGATCAGATAAAGAAAGCAGTCTTATCATCCTCTCCATCCATCTGGACGATGGAGGAGACTTTGTTTGATGCTGCTGAGTTGTGAGCGTAACACAGACGTGGTGGTGTTTATCCCGTTGCCTAGAAACATCTCAGCGGGGGAAGCACCAATAACAGGACTGAGATTAAAAAAAAAAAAGGACTTTTTTGCTTATTCAAAAACATAACAAAAAAACCCTCAAAATCACTCCAATGTCAGAGCGCTCTGAACATCTTTCACTTGTGAAAAAACTGCAGGTGGAAGAATTAGTCAGAACCTGTATTCATGTGAAGATACAGAGATGATGCTGTGTGGGTTTGTGGGTCAGTGATGTGAAAACAATGAGTAATAATAATAATTATAATCATTCAAGCTCATTTCAATAATAATGAAGAATCCACAAAGTGTTGGTCTCTTGTATGGGGAAATAAATGCAAAGGGAAAATCGTCCATAAATAAATAAATGAATGAATAAATAAATAAATAAATAAATAAATAAATAAATAACTACACATTTCAAAATAAATATAAATAAACTCAGAAATAAATAAATAAAAAATAAATAAAAAAATAAATAAATAAATAAAAAAAAATAATAAAAATAAATACATAAATAAATAAAAGGGAAAATTAAAGAGGAGTAAATAAATAAGAGAATTAATACAAAGATAAATAAATAAAGAAGCAAATTAAAACAGAAAAATTAAAACAGAAAAAAGTCACATTTTATCAATTAATTAATGGCTACATTTATTTTTTTAAATGACATATTTATTTATCGAGTCATTTATTTATTTATTCATTTATTTTTGGTTCCGTCTTCCATACTGGGACGCCTTGAGACGTCCCGACAAAGTGAAGTGAAAGAGGAATAAATGATGTCGGTCCTGCTGCTGTGAAACAGGAAACGTCACTTTTTGTCTTTTCTGAACACAAGAAACGAACAGAGGATTGTGTTTACCGTTACATCAACACAACACTAAACTAACCAGCTGCAGATCACACAGAGAGGCTGATTGTTGTCTCAGAGATACGTCATAAAGACTGAGAGCTGATTCCTTTTACTAAATATTTAAATCAACAACAAACACAATCCACAAGTATTCTCTGAAAACTTTTCTCCGACATGCAGAGAAGTAAAAAAAACATAACAGGAGGAAGCTACGCGGAAGGCTAATTAGCTCCCTGGTTACCCACGGCTAGCTCAGCAGTGATTCAGAGGAGCATATTGTACGGCGTGCTGTAAGCGTGCTGTAAGGCTCACGGAGCCGTGCAGCAGCCCGACTGCTGAGTTCAAAGTGTAATTAGGAGCCAAACACAAAGAGACACCCGCGGAGTCGCTGACTGTCACACACAATATGTGCAGTTACAGCAGAGCAGCAAGCAAATGTAGAATTCAATTAAAACTAAAGTTTGTTTCGCTGTTTACAAACTAAACCTGCTCACAAACACGTCAACACGGGAGTGTGTTTGTGAGTTTTCTTTTTTAGGTTTTATTATTTCCTGTTTTTCACGTTTGGTGTGAAGATCTTTACGGTCATCCTGGTGTCTAAAACAGCTTTATGGAAATAAATAAAATAAATATGACTTAATGTTTAGACTCTCCCACACTCCTCTTGTGGATAATATCATCTAAAACTTGTATCACAATAAACAGTCACTATTAGTAAGTTACTTCAGGCTTGATGGAACATTTCATGACTTCAAGATGGAAACATGAAACTCTTGACAAAAAGTCAAAATGTTCAAATCTGTATGGAGGACGGAACCTGCCAAAATCAAAAAATAAATTAATAGATAAATACATGACTTGATAAATAAATATGTCATGAAATGTAGAAAAAATAATATTAACAATAAATGTAGCCTTTAATTAATTGTTAAATGTGACATAAATTTCTGTTTTGATTTGCTTCTTTATGTATTTACTTTTATATTAATTCTCTTATTTATTTACTCTTCTGTTTAATTTTCCCTTTTATTTATTTATGTATTTATTTTTTTAATTAATTTAAAATAATATATATTTTTTTTATTTATTATTTATTTATTTTTGCATTTACTTTTTAGTTATTTATTTTGTTATTTTTAAATGTGTGTATTTATTTCGGTATTTAATCATTTATTTAGCCGCTGCTCTCTCTCTCTTGCTTCACCACTCACTTCCCACGTTCACGAACACTCTACGCACTGGCTCTGCTACAGATGTAAATATTTAGCTTTCTCCTGCCACATGTCAGAGTAAAAACAGCAGCAGAACTGCACTTCCATAAATCCTAGAGAGAATATGAGCATAACTATACAGCGTGTGAGTGAAACGCATGCTCTCCCTCTGCAGACCGACTCTGAAGTTAAGGTCATAGGTCAACATGAAGTCTGAGGTGGACACAGCCACAGCTGCCTCCATCCCGCTGCAGCTCTCAGCCACAGGAGAACCACATCCTAATGATTTCCTCCACTTTTCAAAGCCCCACCGTGAACTTCAAAAGTTCTTTTTTTTCTTTTTTCCGTCTCACAGCTGCGTTCCACTCCGCTGCGGGCCGAGGGGATGACCTGCGGAGGAGGTCCAGAGATTTAGCCCAGATTTCAGAGTTCAGACGCTCATCAGAAGAGCCGGTGCTGCCCCGCCGACCGGCTGCAGACGCCGCCGCCGCCGCCGCCGCCGCCGCCGCCGCCGCCGGCAGAATACTAAGAGGCTCCTTCACCGAGTCAAGAGGGTGAAAGCGGCTGGAATGTGTTTTACACATCGTTTGACACGTGTGGTGGAGATATTCAGAGTGAGTGGCGTACGAACTGTAGACATATGAGGACTTTATATTATCAATTAAAACATTTAATTGTAATTAATCACACATTTTTTTATCTGTTCAAAATGTACGTTACAGGGAGATTTATCAAGAATTTAATACTCTTATAAAGTAGAGTATATAGTATAGTAAAGTCACAAAATAACACAAACAAACTAACCGATCGAGCAGTAGACCAGCGACTCCTGTGTTCTGAGAGGTTAAATTACTGTTTTTATGAATGGAGTCTGGTGGCTTTGAAGAGAGCATAGATAACGGCTTCAGTTCCCCCGTCAGAAAGAGCTGTCTGACGGCGAGATGAAGCGGTGAAAATATTCTAAATATAGCGTAGACTAAAACTAATATTGTTTTTGTCTTGGCAGCTAAAATCCATTTTTCTTCTGCTCCCGTCAGACAGCCCTTTCTGACGGGGAACTGAAGCCGTTATATCGCTCTCTTCAAAGCCACCAGACTACATTCACAAAAACAGTAATTTTACCTCTCAGAACACAGGAGTATACATACAACCTCATCACTGCTTCCTGCTAGTGGCTGAGTGAAAAAAACGGATAAGAACACAGATGGAAACGCCGTTTAATGGCGACTCTTTTTGGTAAAATGTCCTGATGTTTTCCTCTGGATGAATGATTATAAGAAACTTGAGTTGTGTTTAAGGACGGGAACTTCCAACTACCACTTTTTAAGTATTAGTTACAGCTGCATTTCTAAAGGTCCTTTGTGAGAAAATCTTTAACACAATTAGAGTAAAAGTGTGACAACACACACCTGAACGACCTCTAAAGCTTTATTGAAGACATTAAAAGTTCTTCTAAACTGAATTAAAGACATTTTACAGCCTCGAGTTTGGTTAATTTAATTCAGGGCTTTTCATGGATCTGCAAACACTTAATCAGACCAACGAGGACGATCAAGCTTTTATACCAATCAGACACAATAAAACTAAAGGAACTCATTTCCAATAGTCCTCGCTCTGTACCTCTGGGACCAACTTCCTGTCTGCGTTACTGACAGCAGCGAGATTCGCCAGGAGACGTGACAGTCCTGCACTCATTAGGATCAACGGCGAAGCTACGCTCTGATTGACTGCAATTTCCTGGCTGCCGACTGTACGCCGCCGCTCGTCTGTCTGCAGCAGCTCGGTGGGTATTTGTGTCAATCAGCCACCGCCGACATCGGTCCCGCCCCGCCGATGACAGGCTGTCCAGACCAGCGGGCTGTGACGGGCTCAACGAGGGTCCGCCACAGAAACACGGCGGTCCAGATGGATGCACTACAGGTAAACAAGACGCCGTCAATAACGTCCATAAAACAACATGACGAATACTGAGGTTAACACTGAAGTTGCTCTTGTGTACAAAGACTAAAACACCAACTGTTTCCTGTCACTATAATTATTTTTCAGGAGCTACAACTAACATTTATTTATCTGCATATTATTTTCATTCTAATCTTAGAGTCCCTGAGCAGCACACAGACTTTACACCTGCTACTTTCTAAAGATAACATAAAAAACACTAATTTGGTGCTCTTCATTAGGCTTTTCCCTCCTCTCTTCTAAACAGGGTAAATCTCAATTTGGATAATTTGTTCCAATTACCAGCGAATCAATGAGCAAAGTAAAAAAACAAAAACATGATGAAGCTTCAGGAGCTCCTCATTTGAATCTCTAATTACCTCCAACAAGGAGGTTTTCAGCTCTGTTTGTCTGTTTGTCAGCAGGATTACAGAAAAACTACAGGCCTGATTTTTATGAAACTTGGTGGAAGAGTGAAACATGGAACATGGAAGAACCCATTAAAATTTGGAGCGGATCCGAATCACTCGGAGAATACACAAATAATTTTTCTCTTTCGTTAACATTGTGAGCATTTGTGCTGCGTTCATGTGGTGTCGGAATAATTTAAAGATTTGTTCCCGACTTGGAAAAATCACGTTAACACCCCTCCACTCGATAAATAGGGCTGCACAATTAATCGAAGAAACTGATGTTGACAGATCACCAGATTTGACTGATGACAAGAAGCTAAATCAGAGAGATTGTCAAAAAAATGCTATTTGACGATACAACACCTGAGTTTCTTTTTCGATACTTTACTTTGAGGAATATACAAATTATCTTCAACAGAAGTGACTTCATATACACGGAGAAGAAAGCCTGGTGAAAAGTTAGTGTGCGGCAGCACTTTGAGGTGAAGTGTGGAGGCGGTGGGCGAGCTCCTGAGTTTGACTGATGTGTGAATCGATACAGCCAGACATAGAAACCTCTGCAGACTTAAAAATATCACAACTGCAATTACTGTGTGGTTTCTTCCCCCCCGATGAGACACCAGCAGAGCGGAGTTCGGATGAACCGAACATGTGCATGAAGAGGTTGCAGATATTGTTCTTTTTTATAATAAAGTCTATTCATCACCTTAACGACGATTATGAGTAATATATTCTTCATGGGTTCCGTTGGTTCACCTGCTCGACTCTGAACGTCGGTAAAGACCTACATGTCTCAGGTTTTAGACTCTTTTAATGCCTTTGTTCATCATCTCTGATGTGAAAACTACGACGGCGTATTAGGGCCATTGAAGATTAAGAAAAAGGAAAAAAGAAAAAAAAGAAACAGAGAATTTCCAAGATTAAAGTCATAAATTTACAAGAAAAAAAACTCAGATATTCTCTGAGATTAAAGTGGTAAATTTACAAAAAGAAACAAAAATGTAGAAGAAAAAAAGTTGAATAATCTCTGAGATCATTAAGTCATGAATGTGCAAGAAAAAACACATTAAAAAAAAAATCACAAATTTACGGAAAAAAAACTTGTATATTCTCGGAGATATAAAGTCATAAATTTGCAAGAAAAAGATCATAAATTCTCTGAGATTAAAATTGTAAATTTACGAGAAAAAAACTAATTAATTTAAGGTAAAAAAAACTTAAATATTCTCTGTGATTATAAAGTTACAAATTTGCAAGAAAAAACACATATTTACAAAAAAAAATACAAATCATAAATTTACAAAAAAAAACATTGAATATTCTCAGAGAATATAAAGTCCTAAATTTGCAAGAAAAAAATCAGAAATTCTGTAAGATTAAAGTAGTATATTTACGAGAAAAAACTAAATTTAAGATGAAAAAACTTAAATATTCTCAGAGATTATAAAGTTATAAATTTGCAAGAAAAACCCCACAAATTTACAAAAATGAACTTGACTACTCTTGGAGATTATAAAGTAATAAATTTGCGAGAATAAAACAAACAAAGAAACACTTTTTTTTCGTCTTTTTGTCTCATAGATTTGTGACTTATATCTCAGAGAATTTCAGATTTTTTCTCGCAAATATATGACTTTATAACCTCAGAATATTTGAACTTTTTTCTCGTAAATTCTGAGTATTTTCTCAGAGTATTATTGCCCTACGCCGGCTCCGTAATTAATTTATTAAATTTCTTAACCTATAATGGCCCTAATACGCCGTTGTAGAACAGAATCATATTTCAAAGAAATATCTTTAAGTACCTTTATACACTGGACTGATTCACGTTAGAACTTGTGTCATATATGGTTTTTAATGACAATAATAAACACGTAAACTTCATGATGTCTCGGGATAATTGTTCTTCATTTTTGTACTTTATTGTGTGAAATCAAGAGCTCTATTTCTGGACTTGAATTTTGTATTAGATTGTTATTGAAATATTTTGTTTGCATTGATATAATTCATTGTATTTTTCAAGCATATGCCAACAGAAGAATGATGGCCTTTGACTGAATCCTACTAGAGCTTAACTTCCTGTGAAGCTAAAACTCAAAACCTTTAAAAAACTCTCCCTCCTGTTGAGTCTGATTTTTACCGTCTGATATTGACAACACCATAATGATGAATGAGCTGAAGGACAGGAGTCGATATCACGCTTCCCCTCGACACAGATAGGGTTTGACAGATTACTTACTCATCAAGTATTTCATGTTTACAGGTTGAGAAAACAAACCTGAGACGATTTGCATGATTCACACAAACACTGACAGATATCTGTGTGCTAATGGGCGTTCAACACGGGAGCTATTGACCAACTCTCAGAGACGCTCTGTTGTACAAACGTCTCAATTAGCTGACAGCTTGTACGCAGACAAATGTCAAAGTATGATGGATTCTGTAACGAGCTCTTAAAGGCCTGAAGAGAGAGGACAGATTAATCATAATAGAGGAGGTGATTTCCTAAATGTTTTCGATGTGGAAGAAGGAAGGTTGTCTAGAAAGTGTGGGGGGGTGATGGTTGGGGATTTGGCAGCTACAGGGCGTCACTTCTGCTCCTTCTGATAGATGGAGCTCAGTAGAGGCTGATGGAGCAGAACAGCTGAGAGAAGACACGACTGTAGAGAGAAAACCTCAGGTTATAACTTTAAAAACCAACAACACAGGAGGCATTAGCAGCTTGTAGTGAAGGAGGTTAAATAACGCTCCAAATTTACGCTAAATGTTGGCGAGAAAAAACTGTCAAGGCCATTTTCAAAGGGGTCCCTTGACCTCTGACCTCCAGATAAGTGAATGAAAATGGGTTCTAAGGGTACCCACGAGTCTCCCCTTTACAGACATGCCATGTTATGATTTGAGCATATTGTTTTATGCTAAATGCAGTACCTGTGAGGGTTTCTGGACAATATCTGTCATTGTTTTGTGTTGGTAATTGATTTCCAATAATAAATATATACATACGTTTGCATAAAGCAGCATATTTGTCCACTCCCATGTTGATAAGAGTATTAAATACTTGACAAATCTGCCTTTAAGGTACATTGTGAACATGATTAACGATGGATAATCATGCGATTAATCGCGATTACTTTACTTCCCGGTAGTTGCCTGAACTGCATTCAAAAGTGTTGTAAAAGTTGAGGTTCAAAGTTATTTCTTGACTTTGGAAAAGGACTTCTCTTAACTTCTATTAAAGGTCCCATATTGTAAAAAGTGAGATTTTCTTGTCTTTTATATTATAAAGCAGGTTTTAGTGCTTTATAAATACTGTTAAACTACAAAACGCTCAATATACGGAGAAATACACACAGCCCGTATTCAGAAACTCTGCGTTTGAAACAAGCCGTCTGATTTCTGTCCATTTGTGATGTCACAAATATACAATATTTGGCCGTTACACGGTTTTAAACGTAAACATACTAAATGCGTCCCAGTTTATTTCCTGTTGCAGTGTATGTGAATAACATCAGCTGACAGGAAGTAAACATGGACCCAAGCTGTTGCCTAGCAACGCAATTCCGTTGAAATGCACTAAAACGGAGTGTTTCAGACGGAGGGTGAATACAGGTATATTCAGGCAGACAGTATGAGGAAAATGAAACGTTTTTTTTAACATTATGTATGTATGATGCATTAAGTATGAGCCTGAAAATGAGCCTGATAAGGGACCTTTAAGTAGCTTATCTGGAGCTTTTGATTATATCACATTTGCATTTTTTTTCCGAGCACTTTAAGACCCTTTCGGCCCTATTCGCTTAAAAATTTTAAAGGTGGAAATTCACTACATTTTTATTCAGCTTGGGCGGTAAGCCAACGTCCTTGAGCCCCAACTTCTCCCAATAGATAGACCAGGGCCTTGTATGTACCATACAATTCACCTTATATTGAACACACAGACGATACTTATCAGTAGCATCAACTCATTGTTGGTTTGAGTCTTTTCAGGAGATTTTTTGACACTAAGAAATAAAAGCATGTCCTACTTCCTGCTGCCATTTGAAGAGACCAAATTGCCTTCAGCAGCTTTTTAAAATGCATAAAAATTGTTCCCGTAAATCCGTAAAGATGTTTAATTGAACTGTGTGTGTATTTTTAATTTGACCTGGTTCTGGATAAACTGATAAATAAACGGCTGGATGGAGAACGACTAGTGAAATTACACACTCCGCTGTAGGTTTACATTAAATCTGTGTTCGCTTGCGGTCATCGTGAATTATTTACGAGACTCCAACACAACTGCTACATCAACAAATAGAAGACAGTAAAACAGAGTAGATGCTAAACAAGCTGAGTCAGACAGGTCAGAGTCTGCAGGACGAACACACCTCGTACGAGTCATACGTCTGCAGTATTTCAGAGACACAGAAGTAAAGTTTTTAAGCAGAATATGATGATATGATTACATGACTTCAGGTCTGAATTATAAGACAAAATATATGTCGATATGAAATATCACTGAGTCAATCGTTTGACTTTCATCAACCCAAAAATGTCAGAGAAATCACGAGTGAGTGACTCAGCGTCGAAGGGCTGATTCACGCCTGGCTGTAGCCGACATTCACCTCTTTAATGCTCTTCTGATTCTTACTGATACTGTAGTGATGATTTTATTACAGTGTTTTATTGGTAAAAGGAGTTAAATGTCTTGATTAAGGAAAGAAGTGGGCAGAGAAGCAGAAACTATCAGAGTACTATGACTTTATATAATAATAAGTACTCAAGTAGAAGTAAAAGTAGTCGTCAGATTATAATATTATTAGTCTCTCCCCTCCTCATTTCTTAAAATAATAAAAAGAAAAACAGAGTAAACAGATGTTTTACTTCTGTATTTCCAAACTAAACAAATGTGTTTTGGTGCAGCCTCATTTTGTGATTCCATGACCTCTGACCCCTCCCAGGAGGAAACAGTCCTACTCTCACACATCCTCTTCCCGAGCAGCTGTTTCTGTTCTGAAAGTCTAATTTATGTATCTGTGAACATTGTTGTTGCTCCGTCAGCCTCCAGGGTCGCTGCCGACAATGTCAGGGAATACTAATAGCATGCTAATTAATTATACATTGTTTATTCCTCTTTCCCCCTCCAGCTATAGCTTGATTGCAAAGGCCGTGTCCTCCTTTAGCTGCATATAAGGAGCCGGCTGAGAGGAGGAGTGGAGCCCAGGTCAGAGTGGACTCTCCGTGACTTAATGCAGTACAGATGTTACCTTAGAAAACAGGTAACTCAAAGTTTCTGCTGCTTTGCTGCTAAACTTCACCAACTTTCACTGGGATCGATTAGTTTCTCTACAAACAAAAACGTAATCATCTCATAATAATTCTACACACGGCGCTCATTTTCTAAATTCATATCACTCTCTCAAACTTCAGCTTTGTCCACCAAACGTTCCGGTTTTCTATGGCAAAGACTTCCCGCTCATCCTGACGAAGGACCACGACCGAAACGTTGCACCTCTATAAAACTTGTATCCACGCAGACCCTCCAACGTTTTCTGCTTTTTCGTTTTGGCTGCGGTTTGTTTTGGTTGACGGATATGGAACGATATGAAAATAATGTTTTTTTTGCTTGACATTGTGAAAAAAAAATCTTTTGAAGTATAAGAGGTTACAGATTACTAGTTAAATAAGTTCAAAGTATACTTATTACATTTGAACACCTTTTGATTACTTTCAATAACAACTGAGCAATAAAGCTGAAAAGTCATAAAAGCATAAACCAGCGTAAACCTCACAACAGTACTCAACACTTACTGTCAAACTTTTATTTAAAGTTCTTCAATATTAAATAAACTGAATTAAGATTGGAACATTATTTTGTAATTGAATTACGTAACGTTACATGCAACTAATTACTCCCCAAAGCTGAAAGTTAATCACAAAAAATGAGTAACCAAAGGGAGGAAAAGATCAAAACAATATCATAGGAATCCTAATCTTTAGAGAGGGTGACGCTCAACAGTAAACAAGAAGAACATTGTAAGAAATCAATGAAAGAACAGGGTTTTCTTCATTGAGACCAGAAGGATGTTTTAAGATAAAAAAAAAAAAATCTGCAATGAATTTAATCTGTATCTGTATGTTAATCTGATGAGAGAAGACAGACAAGACAAAGTGAAATTTTACGTGTACATGTGTCCTCATGCACATACCTATTAAATACATAAAAACAATACAGGAGCCACTTAATCCTGAACTGAATTACCGCTCAGCGTCTAACAGAGGATCGGGGGGGGGGTGTTTACGGGCGTTCAGGCTCGGAGGAGTAACAAGCGTGAGCTCAGCACATCTTCTCTGAGAGAATACAGGTTAAACAGGCGGCCAGAGACGAGGCATTCATCCTCTGCTGACTCACAGTTATCGGTGTTACTGCTGACCTTAGTCACTGCGGGAGGAAAGGCCACTTCACATATCTCACCCGGAGAGATGAGATTAAGCTGCCAATACCCCCCCCCCCCCCCTCCCGTCGATATCTACGAGCAGCCTTTATCTGATGTGTCAGGTCCTTTTGACTCATATTAACCTTTTAAACTGCCATTATTGCCTTAAACTGGATCAACTTTTCACCCGCAGCAGTTTCCTCAAATTACTTTCCATGCTAAAGCTGCAGTTTACAGCTCAGCTGTGTCCCGCTGCACCCACCACTGACTTCAGGTCAGCACTGTGAAGAAGGTATTACGCTCCAATTTAAAACACTCAAATGTCAAACTGTTAAAGGAAATTACCATTTGTATATCAATTACTCACCCTGTGAATTCTTGAAGAACACATGCACACGCATTTAAGCTAAAAGCAGGCCGGCACGCTACTCATCCGGACTCGTACTGATGAATTAAAGTAACAGCAAAACTACATTAAAACATCAGTTTACAAACTCTCACACAGCTGGTGCAGAATAATCCAAGTCTCATTTCTCCAGTCGTTCGCTCAGGACTTCTCAAACACAAGCATCTTTGCTAAAACAGGCAGGCAAGTGTTTTAAATAGTAAGCTTTCACCGAAACGCAGCCATTTACGTTTCGTTTTTTTTATTCTCCGTTTCTCCGTGGAGGCCTGAGAGAAAAACAAATTCTTCTAGAATGACATAAATTGATATTTCTGTTTTAATTTCTTTCCTTCCTCCTTTGTATTAATTCCCTTATTTCTTTTACTCTGCTGTCTATTTTGTCCTTTTATTTATTTATGTATTTATTTTGATCAATTTTTAAATTTATTTATTTATTTTTACATTTATTTTTGCATTTATTTTATATTTATTTTTAAATGTATGTATTTATTTACTCTTCTGTCTATTTTTCTCTTCTATTTATTTATGTATTTATTTTTATACATTTTTAAATTTATTTATTTATTTTTACATTTATTTTTGCATTTATTTTATATTTATTTTTAAATGTATGTATTTTTGCATTACCCCCCTTATTTATTTCCCAAACTTATTTATTTCTGTATTCTTTTCTATTTACATTTCTTTATGTATTTCTGCCTCATCATGCAAAGGAGGGGATTGTCACTCAACGGGTGTCATCATGGGGTCGGCGTGCATAGATGGACTATATGTTAGCCAGCTAGCTGCGCTCCAGTCTTCATTCTAAGTAAACATTTAAAAATCACGAGTAAACCTTCAACTTTACAGTCGTTGATCTTGCAAGATGTTCAAGTTGATAAACAACCAAAAATACTTTGACATCAATCAATCAATCAATCAATCAATCAATAATCAGTCAACCTTATACTGTATTACTTTTGGGTTTTGGACAGCTGGTGGGACAAAACAAGCATTTTGAAGACATCTGGGACAACTATAATGAGCATTATTTACAAGTTTATGACATCTTATAGACTGAACAATTAATAAAAAAAAAAAATCATCACATTACTCTATAAGAAAACACAGTAATTTGTTGCAGCTCATTTATGCCACTTTCATTCTCACCAGTATCCGTTAAGCAGCGACTGAAAGCCGTGATCGTTGTAATCTGAACGCCAACAATGTTGTTACTGACAGCGACATCCAGGTACGAGCTGGAAGTCACTTCTCACATTAATCTTCTCTCGCTGAGCAGAAAACTTTGACAAGCTCACACAATAACCAACACTGTTTACAAGGAAAAGCAAACGAGCTCCTCGAGTCATTTTGCAGTGAAGCTACAAGTCATTTAAACCTGAGACAGACTCAGTCTGGCAGTCTGGATTTCCTAATTCATTAATAACCCAAACAGAGTGATTAACTGAGCTTTACAGAAGGAGCAGGGCTTCATGTTCATATTGTCTCAGAAAGGTGTGGGAGTTGGAGGATCATGATGTGCACAAGACTAGAAAATTAATTTCTACAGGATCAAGTTCGGCAATTATTGCCAATCAGACAGAAACTTATATGAAAATCTGAAAACTCAACATTCAGAGACTCATTTATTTTATCAGCAGGCTGCAGTGTGACTGGAATAATAATAATAATAATAATAATAATAATAATAATAATAATAATAATACAATTGATATCAAATGAAACCTTTGCATCTCTTAAAAGTTGACATGGTGAAAACAGAATTTGCTGCTGACATTTGTGAAATTAAATTATGGGTTTTATGTATGTAGGGCTGTCAATCGAATAACATATTTAATTGTGATTAATCGCACATTTTTTATCAGTTCACAATGTACCTCAAAGGGAGAGTTTACCACTTTGGATTTAACATGTGAGAGTGCAGGTCGTATCCACGCAGACCCTCCAACGTTTTATACTTTCTGAGGTTTGTTTTGGTTGACGGATACGGAACGGATATGACGTCACGTTACTCAGACTACCACAATAAAAGCGGTCAAGATTTTGACTGTCTTGTTCTCTTTTATAAAACCTCTGAACTCCAGCCTCCTCAACAAGTCACTGAATTCACATCTTTTAGGTGAAAAGTGATCAATAAAGAATGAAAGAAGATATAAAGACGGTCAACTCCCAGTGATTGTATGGTGGCGTCCATCAGAGACAATCTGAAGAGACCACAGCTTCTATCACCGCCAGAGTTTAGTTCACTATTTGTTGAATATGTTAGAGGGCCGCACGTCAAGTGTGAATTAAGACGAGTCTGACAGAAGTTAGATCAAACCAGCCGGTAACAGGAGAAAATGAGAGTCCTCACCGTTCACGCCGCTCACGCGGCTCACGCGGCTCACGCGGCTCACGCGGCTCACGCGGCTCACGCGGCTGATTAAGGAATTCCCGCTGCGGTTGGCACGCAAAGCAAAGAGCCCGAGATGAATTGAAACTGAAACTCCGGCTTTATCTGACATGCTTGGAAAAAAAAAAATCTAATCATGGTCATTCTGGGTTGGAGGTAATTTACTGAGAGATAGGAGCTCCTGAACGTCATTTTGCATCAAAGAAAAGTAGAAAACAAATCTCCCAAAGTGCATCTGAAAGATTATTTAGAGTTTGTTTTACACCGAGCATAATAATAACAATGTAAAGGCATCAGATATAAAATTATTTCAGTTATATTTTCCTTGTGTTAAAAACATGCAATTTTTAGGGTGTAGAGTGACGATACTGGTATCATATTAAACTAGAAAACCTGATGAATCCATCGATACCAACCATGTCATACTAGCTCGTCACGAAGGAGGTTAAATAACGCTCAAAGCTTACGCAAAATTTTGGCGAGGAAAAACTGGCATGTCCATTTTCAAAGGGGTCCGTTGACCTCTGACCTCCAGATATGTGAATGAAAATGGGTTCTATGGGTACCCACGAGTCTCCCCTTCAATATCTGTCATTTTTCTGTGTTGTTAATTGATTTCCAATAATAAATATATACATACATTTGCATAAAGCAGCATATTTGTCCACTCCCATGTTGATAAGAGGATTAAATACTTAATAAATCTCCCTTTAAGGTACATTTTGAACAGATAATAAATGAGTTTCGGACGTCATCTTGGATTCTGGGAAATTGTGCCGCGCTTTGTCACATGTCTGACATCTTAAACACCTGCCAACTGATCAATAAAATTGTATACATAGTGTAGATACAGTAGTAGCAGCCCTGAGTTACTGAAGCTGTTCATCAGGGTTTAGTACATTCAGATCAGGTGCACAGTGAAATCAAGTCGGTGATGGAAACGTCAAGTCAATCACTTGCTTGCAGGTCTCACTTGAAAGCGTCCGGACTGGTGATGAGGTCACCGGGTGGGGAAGCTTATTAACAAACATGAAGCCTCAGCCCCTGCAGCACTCAGAGCACTGTTTCCCCGCTGGCTGCCGTATCGACTGCGTGCATCCGTTACTGCTTTAGCTCTTGACAAATGAATGTCATTAATGAGTAGCGGAGGGACACCTTGGTACCGACGGTCACGAATCAGCCTCTAGGAAAGACCGAACCGAAGAGGCAGCCAGCGGGGGGGAAGCCCCGGAGGACCGACGCTGGCTGTCACATGAGTCTGAATTAAAGATAAAAACCATCCATTTACCAGCCTAACCATGATGGATTTACACATGTAGAGTCAGTGGCACAAAGATTTAGTCCGTTCTGTTGCTCTTTTTTCCTATTTTGGTAACGGTAACTTCCTTCTACCTCCGCATAGACTCAAATGAAGCAAATATATTGATTCTAGCCTTAAAAAAAACAATTTAAATATCAGTAAACAATTCATCTTCTGCTCCGGTTGTAGCTACAGGTTGTGAACATTAGTTCGGCTGCTACTCAAAAGTGCCAACAAAAAGGGGAATGCAGATCTCAGAGTTGTAGATATTTACAATTTAAGATGAACCCAACAATCAAGTTATTCAAAAGGATTCAGAATTGATAAGATTTGATCTAATCCATGTTAGTTATGAGGTATCTGTGAAGACTAATAGATGCCATGAACAACGTGCAGGCACAGCGCTTTTAGATTGGATTGGTAATAGTGGTACTTCAGGAGTTTTGCACAGCACTTGCATAAAGTTGTGGGACTCACAAGAGAGAGAAAAAACAAAAGAATACTTGGAAAAGATGCAGCAAAGTCTGAGATTTTTTTCAGGATTATTTCTCAGACTTGACTTGTTCTTTATCGGAAGTGCTTAATGAAACAGAATTAAGACCTTGCCATAAACCCCAAACTGTTGTTATTTAAATGTGTATTCCTGTAAAGCTTCTTATAAATCCTTTTCAAGGAGGACCTTAAAAACAAATCCCTACAGGAATAACCTGCTGACATACAGCTGGAGAACAAACAGCTCCGTCGCTCTATAAGCAGCAGTCTAAAATGATGTAATCTAATTCTGGTTTAGCTAACTGTAAATTGAGAACGACTTCTGCTCATTCATCTTAATTTTACAGGTTTTTTTGCATCACTGGGAGACGACGGCGCTATTTACACTTCAGCGACGTTCAGGTGACGCATTCATTCTCAGCGTATCGGTGGGAATACACAGAGGAGGACGAGACGGTGTCCATCAATCTCAATATACAAATTGAGAGCTTTTTTCAATCCACTCTACTGAACCGTATGAGGCTGGTGTCAGGATTTATGGTGGAAATCAGTTTCTAGTTCATCTTGTTTATCATTATAAGACCTCATGAAGATAGAAGACATCTTTTGATATCTTATGAGCATAAACAGTAGGAGTGGGGAAAAAAACAACTCTCCTGTGTATCGCAGTTTTGACAACATATATTATAATATCTGGGATCTGTCCAACCAGACAGACATGGCTGTTTCCAACAAGTTCATCTGGCATCCTCTCATTTGCCAAACCAGTTCTGAATGTCTGTTGAGGGTCTAATCTGGTGCACTAACTGCTCCGTGGCAATAAAAAATAATTAGCTGCTGTTAAGAGTTGATTGCTGAAACATCTGTCAAAATCAGGCCGAACACCAGAACATCAGACACGAAGCATCTGGAAGAGCATCAACGTTTAATTAGTTCTCATATCAATCAAGGTCAAAAAGCCTCCGAAAGTCATCTTTATCAGCCCGGAGGCTCAAATCAATCACTATCAACTCTCCTTAAACCTCTTTTGAATTCAGAGTACACGAACACGGAGAGGTTTAAATCCGACTGTTAAAGGATTGTGACGCATGTTTCTTTAAATCAATTCTCCCACAAGTGAAAGAGAACTCCATCTTTTTGAATGTATGAATGAGAGAATATATCGTGTCAATCTAGGATTAAGTGCACGCTGAATGTATTAAACAAGCCTTTTCTAATTTATGCGTTGACCTCAACAACACCACCGGGCTGCTGTCAGGATCTGCCATCAAAAATTCCTGGACATATGGAAAAATTAATTTTCATATCAATCAAGGTCGTGCGGATTTCAGGAGTCAGAGAGCTCATAAATCATCCATTCCTGATGGGAGACTGTGGATATGCCTTAGTGAAGCATTATTTACACAACCTGCTCACGGTTTCTGCAGGATCTGCACACTAAGTCACTTTATTCCCTCACTGATTTATGCTCTCCTACGTTATTTCAAGCTTCTCATAACGGCTACAGTATCTCATGGTCTAGTGTACTACAGGACACTCTTTTTATTTCTCCTAAAAAATACTTTCAATGAAATAAATGTACGCATAGCATAGTACTTTAAATTGTTGAATGCCAAATATCTTTAAATGATAAGGCTGGTGTTATCTTATGTTTTTCTTATTGTCAACTAACCCCATGAAAAGACCAAGGCTGTATTCAAAACCTCACACTATATTAGTAGTACAACCTCATACTATACTAGTAGTACAACCTCATACTATACTAGTAGTACAACCTCACACTATACTAGTAGTACAACCTCATACTATACTAGTAGTACAACCTCATACTATACTAGTAGTACAACCTCACACTATACTAGGAGTACATACTGATTTGGCCAACATGTTTGCGAACAAAAGCAAAATTTACAGTATGCCAATAATACCCGGATGTCGTACTGATTTGGAAAAACTCTCCAGTATGCATCGGACCAGTCTACCTCGCCTACTGTATCCCACAATGCAAAGCGCTGGACCGCTACAGGCTACGGTTACAACAACAACAGCAGCCAAAAACGGCTTGTTTTTTTTTACATTTTTCGTAGCTATTTCATCACTAAATTCACTTCGGAAGATGTTTGAGGCGAGAAATCAACTGTGTAGATTTTGAATATTGACAGTTTTACAATGTTAGATGGTGAATCGAACATTTGCTCCGACGTTTTCCGAGTTTAGAGGCTCACCAAGCTGTCGTGACAGCTAGCTAGCTAGCTTTAAATTGTTTACTAGTGCACAAGTTATTCATGTCCCTCTAGCTTCTTAATTTTGCTCTCAAAGTGCACCAGATTGATGCATTTAGATTTAAAATGTATCCTAAAAATGTTCTCTCTAAATGCATGATGTTTCCAAAGTTAATGTGTAATTGTGTCAAATGACTTTGATCTCAATATTGACATTGATAATCGTGATTATTGCCATAATCGAGCAGCCCTACTGCACAACTCTCTCTACAGTACGAGCACAGCGTTTATGTCAGAACCATCAGAACCAGGATGGAGCAGATGAATTATTCCTGCTCCCTCTTCCTGTGTACACTTGTTGTTTGTTGATACAACTCAGAGAGATATTTGGTAGCGCTTGTTTTGATGCAGTAGATCATCCTGCTAATGCAAACATGGAGGAAATGTTGTCACTTAAGAATGAGAGAGGCATGAATCAAGATCCTGATCTTAATAATATTAACTGTGCAGCCCTGATTGGCACAGAGGAATAAGATATATAAAGGCTTTGGATACATTCATTGTTGGTTTGGTCACTTCATGGGATTTGTTGACAGTAACCAGACTTAAAGATGCATTAGATCTTGGTAGGCAGGTTTTTATAAACCTATAGATTCATGATCCAAATGTTAATCTCTGCTGATGAAACAGCTCATCCACATATGCTGAGACTCAGTTCAGCTCCTCTGCCGATGACGCAACCCGCCATTTTCTGCGGCTGTCAATCCCACCGAGGGACATTAACCATCAGCGCACGTATGAGCAGTCCATTTTTATTTTTTAAAGCCCATCCCCGCTGTGCTCTCAACAGGATATGAAAGATGAGGAGATCACAGACGGGAGTCGGGCACAAACCCAAAGCAGACACAATGGCGGCGATGGCTATCAGCGCAGCCGGAGCCCCGTGAGCCTCTGGTAATTCGTGACGTACCAGGAAACTTATTTAGCCGCGCTCGTGCCGGGGCCATTATTGCAGAGAGCAAATAAGCAGCAGGGGAGGAGAAGATCGCTGCAGAGGGAGGCTGGGTTTGTTAAGGAGAGGATAAGAACCGGACCGGGGGAATGATGAAAGGCTAACAGGCTCAGAGCATCAGGAAACAGATGCAGACATAGAGTCCATTAGTTGGGCTGCTGTAGTTTCCACTTCAATAACCAACACTTGTACTGTACAACCAGAGTATAATGTCTACTGGGGATGGGAGGAAATGTTCACCGCACTTCTGAAAAAGCTTTTTATGTTTGATTTACTCATTCATTTCTCTACAACATTGTCCTCTGAGAGACCAGCCGCCAAAACCCAGAGAGAAAAGAGGAGTTTACAAAAACTGTCCCAACTAATGGGACGTGTCCACATCCTTCCCACGCTTCCCATATTCATTGTCCATGTAAGCAGCCGTGCAATGCATTCTGGTAGCCCGGCGCCTCGATTCGAGAGACGGACATTTGCATCAAGTTGAGGTCTCGGCTACTTTATGCAAATCACAGGAGCACGATGCAACTCGGCACCTCTGGAAACACTCGAGAAACTTTTAAACTAACTGTTGTCAATCTAAAATAAAGACAGATTCATCAACTGCAGGATTATTTCTCACCTCAAATGTTTTCAGAAACACATTTCGCTGAACTATTTTCGTGATATAAGAGAAGAAAGTTTCCAAACGAGCCGCCGTGTTGGTTCCGGTTTGAAAGCTGGGAGCAGCAGCCCACGGAGGGAAAGGGTTCGTCCAATCAGGTGTCTAGTGGCAGCCCATCAAGCGTCCAATGCTGGGAAAAGAGGCGATTCCTCGCGATAAAAAAACGCCCCATGGACACGTACCATGAGGCCTTCAACGCATTCGGGGGTGCTATGGAGCCCGCTAAACATGCATGAACCCAATCGCTGTATATTATCGCAATGTTCACAGGTCGTGATGTGTGCACCAAGTTTCGTGAGTGTCCGAGTATACCAGGGTTGTAAAAAATGTGTTCAAAGTCTAAAAGTAATTAGGGGGGGCTATAAAGTCAATGTGCCACAATCCTCGACAACAACTCGAAACAATTACTAGTTTGAACACGGGTGCAAAGTTTCGTGAGTTTTTGTGCATCCTAAAGTCCTCAAACACGGGTTCGTAAAATGAAAATCAATGGACGAAATCCAAAATGGCTGAATTCCTGTAGTGTGGAAAAAAATAAAAAAATGTATATGTTCTTGTAGTTGAGGGCAATGGTCCCACCCAATTTCATGAACTTTTATCCCAACCATGGCGTGCGTTTAGGGCGCTATGGAGCCTGTTGGCCACACCAGAGCCCGATCACTGCAGAACTATGCAGTTATCGCCAGTTCTGAAGTGTGTGACAATTTTCCTGAGTTTTTGAGCATCCCAAGCCCATCAGCAGAATAATAATAATCTTTACAAAAACAATAGCGGAGCTGCAGGGTGGTGCGGGATTTCAAATGGCTCTTATAATATATGCAATATTTCTTTTTCGAACAATGTTCGACCTTATAGTAGTATATAGAGCTCAATTTTGACTGTATTTTGAGTTTTTTCTTACCTTTAAACTAGTCGACTAGTCAAAGTTTAAACTTCTCTTTAAACATCAGGGAAATCAGTCGTTAGACACATCCCTTGTAGAAAGTCTTTCATGTTTGGTTCGTGTTATCACTTTGCTTTTCTATCTATTTGTGTTTACAATTACTTTCACATCAAAACAGATTTCAGTTTGAAGGTGAAGGTCACTCTTTACTACATCACATAAAATAACAACTGGTGTACAAACACTGTCCTCTAAATGAATCAGGAATCAAAACTGCTGCATCACATCACTCTGTAAAGTTTTAACACTTTTCTCAAACCGCTAACAAGCTGGGAACGATCCCAATTATTTTAGTCGCACTTCTGTAGACCTGCACTGAACCCCTGCAGGAAATATAAAACAGACACCGAGCCTCTAGTATCAATAAGGGGGAATAATAATGTAAGAGCCTCAGTTATTACACACATAAATAACAGAGGCCTTTATAAGCACTGATCCATTACAGAAAGCTATTCATGGAGGATTAGTATTAGTACACTATTAGTACTCATTGGTGATTTCAGTGTTAGTTCAGTATCATTACTCAATTAAAAACAGCACTTTAATGTCCAACAAATCACTACAACACCGAAGGGATAAAACTTGTTTTAAAGGATTTTCCTGGCGTTTGTTATTACTCAATTACAGATACATCTAATGTCGGAATGAATAAGTAAACAACTTTTTAGAAAATAATGTTTTTCCCACTCAGTTGTGCAGTTCTGCATTTCAAAGCAATTGAACAAATTAAAACAAAATGGTCCCAAATGGTACCAACATTTCACCACATTTCTTGGCAGCTACTGGAGACATGAATTCCACTAAGCCTGTAAAAACCTCATATTATTGTTGTCTTATTTACCGACTACCTCTCCATCTTTTCAGGGTAAGCAGAGAAAGTGTCCAACTTTAGATATAATCCCTTCAAATTCTCAGTTTTAGTGTGTCAGTTCAAACCAGTTTGGTTATATGGGGGACTGAATGTAGCATGTTTCCTGCTCTCGGGGGATCTTATCTGTCCGAGGAGGTGAGGAGACCTCCTAACCTCCACATGCAGATGAAAAACAAGGGGAACTCTTCTGACATTAGAAAGACACGCTGGTCCAAGTGACTGAGGAAGCCCGCCTGCTCCGAACCCACCTCCACCGTGCACGGTACCTTTGATTTCTGCAGGAGCTCCTCCAGGATCCAGAAGAGGTAGCACGAGTTCTGATACTGGTCCACGGGAAACGCTGAGCTCTCCTGCCCCTAACGAAGAAGCGACATCAACGTTAGGACTGCATCACTGATGAGACACAACACTGTTGACAGTATGATGTGGATCATTGTTGAAAAAGATAGCGTAGAGTAACTTAAATTGAGATATGTGTCAGGTAGGAGTTGTAAATGCAACCTGTACAGTTGCATACATGAATAAATTTGCAAACATTTCTGGTTTTGCAAATTTCCAAAAGTATTTTACAACTATAAAAACAAGTCACTGTTGATATAAAATAGCAGCCCTGTTTCCTAAAAATGATGTTCTCATTAGGGCTGTCAATCGCTTAAAATATTTAATTGTGATTGATCGCATGATTGTCCATAGTTAATCGTGATTAATTGCAAATGAATCGCACATTTTTTATCCGTTCAAAATGTACCTTAAAGGAAGATTTGTCAAGTATTTAATGCTCTTATCAACATGTGAGTGGACAAATATCAAAGGTCAAGGGATCCCTTTGAAAATGGCCATGACAGTTTTTCCTCCCCAAAATGTAGCATAAGTTTAGAGCATTATTTGACCTCCTTCATGACAAGCTAATATGACATGGTTGTTACTAATGGATTCATCAGGTTTTTTAGTTTCATATGATACCAGTATCTTCACTCTAGCTTTAAAACTGAGCCCACTACAACCTAAAAATTTCAAGTTGCATCAATGTGTTAAAGGAATTAGTGGCGTTAAAACAAATTTCCGTTAAAGCGTTATTATCACGTTAACTTTGACAGCCCTAATGGGAACATAATTTTGCAGGAAACAGAGTTGAAGATGAAGCATGATTCATCCAGGTCAGACATCCTGTGAAGGAAAGTGCTAAAGGCCGCAGATTGCTCGGCCTTTATTGGCCCTTTGGCGGCAGGTCATACTGAATGGGATCTTTGAGATTTAAGTCAAAATTATTGCATTCATTATTTTGCTTTCAGTTTTAAGTTTCTTGCTGGAGCGGCTGATAACTAACCTGATGCGCCAGATGGTTTGTTTACACAGAAAAGCAAAAGGCACTTTAAAAAAAAATACTTGGCAGGTGATTGGATGAACCATCTGTCAATCAAACTCTTGCTGAAGCCAGTCGGGAGAAGAGCGAAAACATCTTTTCCATCGAGAAAAGCCTTCAGTGTCGTTCTTTGCTCTTCTTTCAATGAAGAAATTTTCTCCAGTTCTGATAACTGATGCTACTGCAGCTTCGCTAACCTCTTCAGAAGGCACCATCGTTGTTTAGAACCAACAGTCGCCTCTCGTCACACACCTAAACCAAGCCTGTAGCTCCTCACAGGAAGCTGATTGGTGATATCGCAAGAATCCAGCCGCCGTGCAATGTAAGTCGATAACAGCACAACCCAGTAAAGCTGGACTGAATTATGTTGAAATGCTTTGTAGATTATATTATATTTAATGGCATTTGATGACTATATTTTAAACATTTAACATTTAAGTTCTCCTTGGAAGATTTCTTGGCAAGAGTGCTTTAAAAGTGCACTCAACTTTAATTTTCTGTCTCTCCCTATCTGCTGATTCAGGAGTGCCCCGGGCTAACTAAACCCATAAAGGTCTCCTTCTTCAACTTGACAGCTTCCTTCATCTCTGGTGGTGGCTAACAAGATCTGGGCTTGCTGCCATCACGACCTTCTGGCCACATCTCGCAGCGGCACCCTCCGAAACGGCACCTTTGAACTCTCAAACGTTGGATATGTCAGAGCTACCTAAAACATCCTGGAGCTCAACCAGCACAGATACCTCCTGCTGCAGCCAAGAGAGACATTAAACAAGTCTTTACTACACGACCACCAAGCTGCTTCTCATCGGAATAATCCAAGGGAGGGACTAGTGGTAAGAAACCAGCAGAATATGTGAGTCATAAACCAACAGTGGAGTACAGTATTCCTTCAGGGATGACGGATTGATAGATGATGCTGCAACATGCTGCGGATTCTTGCACCAGCTTTTTAACAAAACATGATTGTTTTCAGAGCAAGTTCAAGGCATACAAAAACCCTCCAAAGCAAATGTTAATTATTCAAATAAGCAGAAACTGCATTTCTTCCAGGCTTTATATCACTCTGTGTGTGCGTGCAAGCTTGATTTCCGTTGCATGTGGAAGTTTCTGTGTGTGTGTTTGAGAGACGCCACGGAGAAAAACAACCGCCAGATGGCTGTCAGGTATTCCTCCAGGCTAAGCTTTCAGAGAGTTGACAGAATGTGACAAGAACACCTCTTAACCTCTTACAAAACACACACAAGCACACAGCACTTAGACCCCATCGGGATGGGGTCACTCAGCACTTTGCTCCAGAGAGCTACAACTCCATTTTCTTTTTATCTCATAATTCACTTTTTCAATTTTGCCTGCTTGAAAACTCCCGTTTCTGCAGCCACACGAGCAGACGATTTAAGACCGAATCCTCCTGACGATTAATGACTAAAAAAGGAGAGGTGGAACCATTTCATTGTTTAGCAAGTCACAAGTCTTTGCACCCAAGTCCTAAACTTTGAGTTTCGAGTCCTAAACAAGTCATAATGCGCTCGTCACCAAATGTAATGAGATTTGCTTTTCTGTCTGTAATTTCTGAACCGCACGTTTTGCGTACATCAGACCGGCAACACGTCATCCAGAGTAGGCCCTCATGACCACAACCATGGACAATAGTAATAATAATAATAATATGATCAATAATCCCTCCAAAATACTACATTAAGACATCAAGACCTTGAGGAACACCATAGAAAAAGCCATGCTGTGATTTGGTTTCAAAAACTTTTGACATTTGGAGATTTCTGCAGGAATTGCATTCATCGGTGATAAGATGGCAGGCACTTCTGTTGTGTAAACTTCTCAGAAACCCCCTTATTGTCAATCTAGCTAGGAAAGCCATCCATCCTCTGAATGCTCTAGGTCTCTAGTTTGATCCATCCATCCTCTGAATGCTCTTGGTCTGTAGTTTGATCCATCAATCCTCTGAATGCTCTAGGTCTTTAGTTTGATCCATCAATCCTCTGAATGCTCTAGGTCTTTAGTTTGATCCATCCATCCTCTGAATGCTCTAGGTCTCTAGTTTGATCCATCCATCCTCTGAATGCTCTAGGTCTGTAGTTTGATCCATCAATCCTCTGAATGCTCTAGGTCTCTAGTTTGATCCATCCATCCTCTGAATGCTCTAGGTCTCTAGTTTGATCCATCCATCCTCTGAATGCTCTAGGTCTGTAGTTTGATCCATCAATCCTCTGAATGCTCTAGGTCTCTAGTTTGATCCATCCATCCTCTGAATGCTCTAGGTCTCTAGTTTGATCCATCCATCCTCTGAATGCTCTAGGTCTCTAGTTTGATCCATCCATCCTCCCCTCAGGCTGGAGTGAATCTGGACTCCTGCAGCAGTGTGTAACGCTGACTGTGTGTGTGGGTGTGGTTTTGTTTGGCGTTGTGTGATCATGTGTGGGTGCACAAGTGAGTGTGCTTGTGTGTGATTGGTCGTAGAGTAGAGCTGTTAATGGCCACTACAGCGGCTGCTTACCAACGCCGCTACAAAGACTCCTCAGTTATCTCATAATGGGATTTATTCAAATTGACAACGATTGCTGGGGGAAAATTTAGGGGGGGGGGGGGGGGGGGGGGGTCTAAAACTCTATTCAGTTTAATAATTCAATTATACACACAGACTGGATGCCAGGGACAGTTTACCTCAATGATGCCCAAACCTTTTTTTAAAGCAGTATTATTAGATAGTAGAGAAGGAGGTATAGAGAGAGAGAGAGACAGGAAATTACAGCAGAAGACAGAAGACAAAGGTCAGGAACAGGATCTGAAGGTGTGATCCACCAACCAGGCCTTAACCCATCTTTATTCTTCAGTATTAAAAGCACACACTTGATCTTTTCTACCATAATATATGATATTTGTCATATTTATTTACTTCTTTATGATAGTTCACATTTACAAATAGAGTATAGCTAATAAAAACACCTTAATTTATAGACATATGTCACTGTTTTAACCCTCTGAGACCCACAAATATAGGGCAGTTTTAGTCTTTTTTAGGGGGGTCCAGGGGCTCTTTAGGGGGAGATAGCAGGTCAACAGTAGATGTCACATAGAAGTGGACATCATCTGAAAGCTGGGAACCTGAAGATTAATTTGAGATGCTGCTCAGCACTGTGTGTCAAGTTGTTCTAGTCATAAATCAGAAATAAACATGAATTAATTCATTAAAATAAATTGTGAAAGTGTGTAAGAGTTTAGAACATGATGACAGAAGTACATGATGGTCATCCCCATGCTCTATTATGTCTCATAAGCTGTTGCAGCAATTTTTGGATTTGATACCATTAGTTACCCAGTTGGGCTAATTGGATCCACAAGAGTCTCAGCCTTACAGTAAATAGCAAAAGGAGCAAGTCTCTTTATGTAATACATACATTTTGGCTAATAAGTTAAAGGATATAAAATGTGGGCTACAAGTATTTACAAGTTTTACTTGCAGTATAAAAACTATTAAACTAGTAGTTTACTGAGAGTACTTTAAAGTGTACTTTCACAAACTAACAGTATACCTATTGACTTGTACTTTAGTTCATACCCTTACGAAAAAGTAGTATACTTTATCAACCAAAAACGACTGTTTGTTAATAATTAAATGACATTGCCGGTAAATAATGATAATATTAAAAATAATCATGAGCCCATCAGTGATGAAGGTCACATGGTTTTTCCTGCAGAATATCGTTGTTTATTACAGAACCAGCTGTTGTTGTTCACTGGCGCCTAAAATATCATTTAGAACATCTTTTATTACGTGACATTGATCAGCTTCAGTGTTAAATCATAACTTAAACAGATACCAGTGCTTCTATAGCCACCGTAATATCATACAATAATGTATTTATACTGACAGACACATTGAACTTTTATTTGATTGTTTATTTGATTTTTTTATTTATTTTTTTACTATTATTTTTTGGATTGTAAGGGAAGCCTGCCTGAGCATTCAGGAGGAAACCTTTACAGAAATAACACTGATTGTGTTTGATTGATGATACAGTGGATATTGTGGGAAGAATCCTGATCACCAGGAGATAACCCACGCAGACACAAGCTGGACAGGTGAAGGTGTCTTCACCTGTTCAGCTTGTCATACATTTTTCTTTTCAGCATCTGTAACTCTGTCTGTCTGTCCTCGGTGTCCCTCTTGCGAAAAAAGATACCCCTCTTCCTGTTCAGTTTCAGACAGAGCTCCTCCAAGTCCTTGTTGTCCAACTCCAACTGTTTGATTTCAGTCTCCGAGCGATGTTGTTCATTGACCAGGTCATTCTCCATCTGTCTTACTCTTGTGTGCATCAGTTGGACTTCTGTCTCCCAGCGTAGTTTTTTTTCGGCCAGGTCCTTATTCTCATTTTGCACTTTTTTTGTCTCGCTCTCTAGGAGCGACAGCTGGCTAGTGGTCTCTCTGAGTTTTTGAGAGAGACCCTCTATGTCATTGTCTCTGCGGTGGAGCTCATCCTGGACCTGGTCCACCTTCCTCTGCAGTTCCAGCTGCTTTGTCTCCCAGGCTTGTTCTTTTTCGGCCAGGTCCTTTGCAGATCTGTCCTCCAAAGCTTTGAATTTCTCCTGCCAGACTGTCTCGCTCTCTAGGAGTTCACCTCCTTTGAGCGACAGCTGGCTAGTGGTCTCTTTGAGTTTTTGAGAGAGACCCTCTATTTCATCGTCTCTGCAGTGGAGCTCATCCTGGACCTGGTCCACCTTCCTCTGCAGTTCCAGCTGCTTTGTCTCCCAAGCTTGTTCATTTTCGGACAGGTCCTTTGCAGATCTGTCCTCCAAAGTTTTGAATTTCTCCTGCCAGACTGTCTCGCTGTCTAGGAGTTCACCTCCTTTGAGCTGCAGCTGGCTAGTGGTCTCTTTGAGTTTTTCAGAGAGACCCTCTATTTCATCGTCTCTGCGGTGGAGCTCATCCTGGACCTGGTCCACCTTCCTCTGCAGTTCCAGCTGCTTTGTCTCCCAGGCTTGTTCTTTTTCGGACAGGTCCTTTGCAGATCTGTCCTCCAAAGTTTTGAATTTCTCCTGCCAGACTGTCTCGCTGTCTAGGAGTTCACCTCCTTTGAGCTGCAGCTGGCTAGTGGTCTCTTTGAGTTTTTCAGAGAGACCCTCTATTTCATCGTCTCTGCGGTGGAGCTCATCCTGGACCTGGTCCACCTTCCTCTGCAGTTCCAGCTGCTTTGTCTCCCAGGCTTGTTCTTTTTCGGCCAGGTCCTTTGCAGATCTGTCCTCCAAAGCTTTGAATTTCTCCTGCCAGACTGTCTCGCTGTCTAGGAGTTCACCTCCTTTGAGCTGCAGCTGGCTAGTGGTCTCTTTGAGTTTTTCAGAGAGAACCTGCTTTTCTCTAATGAGATTGAGGATGACGATCTCAGTGTCCCTGTAGTAGACTTCATCCTGGAGCTGGTCTTTGTTGGCCAGGTCCTGTTTGAACTTGTCCTCCATAGTTTTGAGTTCTCCCGCCCAGAATTTCTCTCTCTTTTGGAGTTCACCTTCTTTGAGCCGCAGCTGGCTAGTGGTCTCTTCCAATTTTGTAGAGAGATCATGCTGCTTATCGAATTCAATGATTTCAGCGTTACACATCCTGTTGACCAAATCCTGCGGCAGGTCCTGACTAGGTGCGGGTGCCGGCTTGCTCCTCTGCACATTTTGTAGAGGGGCCGGTTTGCCCTGAGGCAAATTTTGCACAGGGGCTGGTTTGCCCTGAGGCAATTTTTGTTCATCTTCTTTGAGCCGCAGCTGGCTAGTGGTCTCTTCCAATTTTGTAGAGAGATCATGCTGCTTATCGAATTCAATGATTTCAGCGTTCCACATCCTGTTGACCAAATCCTGCGGCAGGTCCTGCCTAGGTGCGGGTGCCGGCTTGCTCCTCTGCACATTTTGTAGAGGGGCCGTTTTGCCCTGAGACAAATTTTGCACAGGGGCCGGTTTGCCCTGAGACAAATTTTGCACAGGGGCCGGTTTGCCCTGAGGCAAATTTTGCACAGGGGCCGGTTTGCCCTGAAGCAAATTTTGCACAGGGGCCGGTTTGCCCTGAGGCAAATTTTGCACCGGGGCCGGTTTGCCCTGAGGCAAACTTTGCACAGGGCCCGGTTTGCCCTGAGCTAATTTTAGCCACAGGGGCGGTTTGCCCTGAGGCAAATTTAGCCACGGGGCCAGTTTCTCCCTCTGCAAATTTTGCCACGCGACCGTTTTTTGAGGCAAATTTTGCACAGGGGCTGGTTTGCCCCTCTGCAAATTTTGCACAGGGGCTGGTTTGCCCCTCTGCACAAATTTTCGAGGGGCCGGTTTGCCCCTCTGCAAATTTTGCATAGGGGCCGGTTTGCCCTGAGGCAAATTTTGCACAGGGGCCGGTTTGCCCTGAGGCAAATTTTGCATAGGGGCCGGTTTGCCCTGAGGCAAATTTTGCACAGGGGCCGGTTTGCCCTGAGACAAATTTTGCACAGGGGCCGGTTTGCCCTGAGGCAAATTTTGCACAGGTGCTGGTTTGATCCAAACATTGCCAATTATCCTTTCCGCGTTTCTCGGATTGCGTTTTCCTTCCATTGCACTCTGTTGCAGACTTGTTGTGCGTAGGAGACTGAATTTAGTTCTCTGTAGCAGACTGAGAGAGAATGAGAGACTTACAAAGATGTCTCTCTAGCTGTTGTGATCAAACTGTCGTAATCTGTAAAAGATTGTAGCTCCGAATCTCTGTGGCAGCTCAACTTGACTGGAACTGTGAAATACTGTCAAGAACTGTCTCTGCAGCTTGACTCTAGAATTTGAGATTAAAGGAATCCTGACATCACATGATCAAATTAAAGGCATTCTGACATCACAAAATTGTGACATCACAAAATCAGATCAGCCATCTCCATTTCCATTCCCATTACATGACATGTGATTTCCATGGCAACGTGATTTCCATGACAACACAATGCAATGTCACAATGCAAAATGACAGGAAGCCAGGGCCCAGTTAATAAACAAACATTAATAACAGGCATCAATGAAATGAATAAACATTGAAAGGCCCATAATTCATCTTTATTTTGAAATTCTTTGACTTATTAACTTAACTTATCAACCAATTGAACTTGTCACAAGAATTGACACGAGGCCTATATGACAGATAAATCATATATTTTATTGTATTTAATAGCTGCAACTGCATTTTAATTATGTAAATAGTATTTTTTAGTTATTTAGTTAATTATAAATGAATTAGTAAATACATTGTAAATACATTTGAGCACATCCGGGGGTCTGGGAGATTTAATAAACAAACTCTATTAGTCTATTTTGATGCTTTTTTATGCACTCTGGCACCTTATTTACACTAAAATTACTTATAGGGCGTTCAGCATGGCTTTCAGGGTTTCTGAGCAGTTTACACAACAGAAGTGCTCGCCATCCAATCGCTGAAAAATGCAATTCTTGCAGAAATCTCCAAAATGTCAAACTTTTTTGATCCCAAATCACAGCATGGCTTTTTCTATGGTGTTCCTCAAGGTCTTGGTGTCTGGATAATTTTTATCAATTCTCCAGTGTTAAAAAATTGTTAAATTTAGCACCAAATCTGTGTAACAACCCTAATTTCTATCATAATATATATTACTGGATTATAATTATTGATGCATTCATGTGTTCATCACTTTAACCCTCTGAGACCCACAATAGACCAGTTTTTGTCTTTTTTAGGGGGGTACAGGGGGTCTATAGGAGGAGATAGCAGGTCAACAGTAGATGTCACATAGAAGTGGTGTACATCATCTGAAAGCTGGGAACCTGAAGATTAATTTGGGATGTTGCTCATTAGTGTGTTTCAAGTTTTTCTAATCATAAATCATAAATAAACATTAATTAATTAAAATACATTCTGAAAGTGTATAAGGGCTTATGATAGAAGTATATAATTTCCATCCTCATGCTCTATTATGTCTCATAAGTTGTTGCAGCAATTTTTGGGTTGATACCATTTGTTACACAGATTTGATGCTACATTTAACCATTTTTACCACTGGAGAATTGATAAAAATGATCAATAATCCCTCCAAAATACCACATTAAGACACCAAGACATTGAGGAACACCATAGAAAAAGCCATGCTGTGATTTGGGATCAAAAACTTTTGACATTTGGAGATTTCTGTAAGAATTGCATTTTTCGGCAATCGGATGGCGAGCACTTCTGTTGTGTAAATTGCTCAGAAACCCCCTTATTGTCAATCTAGCTAGGAAAGCCATCCATCCTCTGAATGCTCTAGGTCTCTAGTTTGATCCATCCATCCTCTGAATGCTCTAGGTCTCTAGTTTGATCCATCCATCCTCTGAATGCTCTAGGTCTCTAGTTTGATCCATCCATCCTCTGAATGCTCTAGGTCTCTAGTTTGATCCATCCATCCTCTGAATGCTCTAGGTCTCTAGTTTGTGCTGTAAAGTTTCATGAGGCTGTGATTATCCTAGAGGTCACCACAAGGTCATTTTATACATGTGTATACAAATGTCTCCTATGGGGACTAACATCATCACACATGAATACAGTTGGGCTCATTGGATCCAAAAGAGTCTCAGCTTTACAGTGATACCCAATTTATGTAATTTCAAGAGAATTCGAGACTCGTGGGTACCCATATAACCCATTTTCAATCACATATCTTGAGTTCAGAGGTCAAGAGACCCGTTTGAGAATGCCAGTTTTTCCTCGTCAAAATTTAGCCCAACTTTGGAGCGTTATTTAACCTCCAGCACTACAAGATAGTATGACGTTGGTACCGATGGATTCCTGAGGTTTTCTAGCTCAGTAAAGTCAATCTCAGGTGGTTAAAGAACTCTTAATCAATTTGAGGCTCCAATCATGTAGACTTGTGTTTGAACTGTGAATTAAGGGACTGTACTATACGTATATACAGTATGTAGACATATTTGGTGAAGCGTTGCCATTAGGAGTGGGCGGTAGCTTGACACAGGGGACGCCGATATTCACAGTCTGCTGCAGCAACTGTCAACAAGATGGAAAGGACATATTTCATCGGAGCGAAGGAGGGGAGGCTCTGCAGCATGACATGGTTCTGCAAATCATCGTTTAAAAGAAGAGTATCTGAGACTAGATGTTCGGACGCGGGGCGTCTCTCTCTTGTCACCCTGTGAATGCTCCACTAGCGCTGTTGGATGATCCGTTTAATAGCGGAAAAACTCACAAAAACATGAAATGAAATGAAGTGTGGGAATTAAAGGATTTACTACATTGAGAATGTCATGATTTATTTTAAACATGGTGTCAGTCTAACTGACTAAGCAGTGAATATCCTATTTGCAGGCTTTGCCTTTAATTAATATGCAGAAAAACAAGTGAAGCTCTGTTTCCAGATCTCATCAGCAACGAGAGCCAGTATAAATCATTTCTGGTTGCTGCTGGAGGCAACCCCCTCACTGATCTAAGGGCTGTTATTAATGACCACATTCATTACCAATTAATCTGTCATTCTTTCAATTAATCGACTAATTGTTTAATCTATAAATGTAGAAAAATAATGAACAAAAGTTGACTTCAAATGTCTAGTTTGGTCCGATCAACAGTCCAAAACCCAAAGATATTCGGTTTACGATGGTATAAAACAGGCGTCCAAGTGCGACTCGTCGCCTCTGGAAACTCCTGAGAAATGTTTAAACTAACTGTTGTTGATCCAAAATGAAGACAGATTTAACAACTACATGGATTATTTCTCTCATAAAATGTTTTCAGAAACACATTTTGGTGAACTATTTCTGTGATATAAGAGAAGAAAATTTCCAAACGAGCCGCCATGTTGGTTCCGGTTTGAAAGCTGGGAGCAGCAGCCCAAGAGGGAAAGCGTTCGTCCAATCAGGCGTCGAATGCCTTGTGTCTAGTGGCAGCCCATCAAGCATCCAATGCTGGGAAGTGAGGCGATCCCTCACGATAAAAAAACGCCCCTGTGGACACGTACCATTAGACTGGTGGACAACCAGGATATCCAAAAGTTTAAAAGTTTATCCAAACTTAGGCAGCAAGGTGTCCCTGCCATTCTTGAAAACATACAGGGAGGTCTGCTCCTTCAAGGACGAGCATCATTTAAAACCACAGAGCTGGACAAACACTGTAATTTGCAGCAAAACAAGAAGACATCTTAAAAAATATGAGGGGGCACAGAGCACTAGAACAGGGTTCATAACTGTCAGTAAACATTGTGCTCCAAAACACAGTGTGACCAAAGGAAATAAGGCTGTCCCACACACAGGTTTTATTACAGCCTCGGAAACAAAGAGCTCATTTTAACCTGAGATTGTTTTCTTCTGCAAACTGATTTGTTCGACTCGCTGAGACGACGAACTACTGAACGAATCAGGCATTATATTATTAAATAATGCGTATTTGTTTTGTATATAATATCTGGTGCAATGATGCAGAAACCTGCACAAACTACCACCATTTATTACTTTAATATTTGATCTATCTGGTAGCCAATCATCACCCCTCTAAACAACGCTGTACCAACTTTCATTCAGGAGGTGCAGCTGGTCAGTTAGCTTGGTAAAAGGGAGATATTCTTACTTTCATCTCCAACCTGTCAACCCGAAGAATTTATGAAGCCATGAAGCAGGATTCGATGGAGAGAAGAAATCGATAGTTGGAGTGGAAATCTAGAGGGAGCAGTGATGGAGTATCTGTGAAGAATATACACAAACAGCACAACAGGTCGTCCACCGGAGTGGGGGGGGGGGGCTGACAGAAACGGTTGCCTGAGATAAAATAACACAGTGGACCTGCAGCCCTCATCACATGGTACCTGCTTTAGAAATTCATACTGCCTCACTGAGCATGAAGCCAAGTCCAGACAGCAAACCATTGTACATACTGGTGATTCAATACTAAGGCTGGCAAAGTTAACACGATAATAACGCGTTAACGCAAATTTATTTTAACGCCACTAATTTCTTAAACACATTAACGCAATCGATATTTCAGAGGTTGTAGTGGGCTCAGTTTTAAACCTAGAACAGACCGTTGCTACGTGTAGCAGACCGTTGCTACGTATAGCAGACCATTGCTACGTATAACAGACCGTTACTATGTATAACAGACTTTTACTATGTATAGCAGACCGTTGCTAGGTGTAGCAGACCGTTGCTACGTGTAGCAGACCGTTGCTAGGTGTAACAGACCGTTGCTATGTATAACAGACCGTTGCTACGTATAACAGACCGTTGCTATGTATAACAGACCGTTGCTATGTATAACAGACCGTTACTAACTAAAACAGACCGTTGCTATGTATAACAGACCGTTGCTATGTATAACAGACCGTTACTATATATAACAGACTGTTACTATGTATAACAGACCGTTGCTACGTATAACAGACCGTTACTATGTATAACAGACTGTTACTATGTATAACAGACCGTTGCTACGTATAACAGACCGTTACTATGTATAACAGACTGTTACTATGTATAACAGACCGTTGCTACGTATAACAGACCGTTACTATGTATAACAGACTGTAACTATGTAAAACAGACCGTTGTGCGCAGTTGTGATGTCAGACTCTGGAGGACTGTTTTTATGTCAAATTATTGATTTCTTAAATAAGTAGCCGTGTAATAAGAGGGATAATGTACAGCTAGTGATGCAAGACCTCTCTGACTCACGTTGGGGTCCACGCATCACCCTGTCAGGGTTTATTTCACAACAATAACCGGCCCGCTGTGCATTATCACTTACTTATATTCCTATAGTAGCTGTAGCCAAAGAACAACAGCTCTGAACCAGTAGAATAGAAGATAAACAGAACTCAATAAAAAAGGACAGAAATATTTGGAGATGAGAAC
This sequence comes from Sebastolobus alascanus, assembly GCA_916701645.2. Taxonomy (NCBI): domain Eukaryota; kingdom Metazoa; phylum Chordata; class Actinopteri; order Perciformes; family Sebastidae; genus Sebastolobus; species Sebastolobus alascanus. The sequence continues at coordinate 105,433 of CAKAOJ020000567.1, forward strand.
ATGAGATGAAGTGATGGACGGCCGATCTGCATGTAAGCAGAGTCCCTTTCTAAGTGAGAGGGTGAAAACAGCAGGACAGACTGATTGAGCTGTCGGTTGGCTCGTTAGCGCTCCTCGGGGATCCGGCGGGCCGCAGGCTGACAGTGACAGGATTTGCTGCAGCCTTTAAATAATCCTGATAAACTACCATCTCTCTCCACGCCAGTTACAGGACAGCTTCTCACTTCAAAGCCAAACCACAAAGTCAAAATGAACTTTATCCTCGACATCTCTTCTCCCAGCGAGTGACTTCAGCTGAAGGTCAGAACTGAGGGGTTCAGGTGAGGCTGAGAGGAAGGTTAGAACGTAACAGACTTTCCAGGTGAGCTTGAAGATGAGTTCTGGCTTTGAAGCTTGGCAGCAGGATGCTGTAGAGAGCCTTTGAATATCAGCAGGAGGTTGCACCTTTAACACGGAGGCTCGTGCCCTGCAACAAGGTGTTAATTAGTTACCCTGAGAATCAGTTCATCACTACTGGACACAGTGATCTGTGTTTGCATGGAGCAGCATGATCGCAGTTGCTGTTCTGAGGATTCAGTTGGTATTTTAGTAGGGATGTCACGATACCAGAAATGTAGTAGTCATTACCAGTACCAGTGAAATTCCACGATTCTTGATACCAATCTAACCAATGTTAGTCCCCATAATAGCCATTTCATTGTAGTGAGACCATTTTCTGAAACTTAACATGGTTGGTACCAATGGATTCTTTAAGTTTTCTAGTTTCATATGATATCTGTACCTTCACTCTAGCGCTAAAGCCAGGATCAGACTACAGGATATTTTTGACGGTTACGATGGTCACTATGTCAGATTACACCATTGAGTGTCATAAATTATCGTCGTAACTTGGCCGCGACACAATTACACACTCTCCCGGCACCGCCATCTTAATATACGGGTTTACCGCGGCTCAAGCCCCCAGGCCCGACCATGTAAAGGGGCCCACGAGGCTCCGGGGGTAAACAATCAAAATATAACTCACAGGGAGAAGAGAAAGCGGGCGTGCAACGGGATGCTCCATGAGCAAAGACGCAACGGCGGTGGTGTTTTTTACTCCGACACAACCTAGATTGAATATGCTACTGTGAGGTCCGGCAGCAGTTGAGCTGGGAAGGTCCGATGACATCATTCTGCATAATAAGTAGCCATGTGCTTCTGTTTACAGCTTTGTGCGTCTGTGCTCAGCCGCTCAAATTCACGCCTCACGACGTCCCGACAGAAACTCTAGCATGTTTGATTTTTTTTTGTTTGCTTTCCACAACGTGTTCCGTCCCAGATGTGCCGTCGGTGTTGTCTTGAGTTGAAACCCTATGATGTATCACCCTGACAGTATCGAGGCAGTGTAGAAATAATAAGCAGCTGATCATGTCATAGTTTGGGGGCTCCTTGTAGAGATGGTTGACAATACTAGCCGATCCGCACCTGAACTGGTAATTACCACTGGTGGGATTTGGAGGTGGATGAAGACCTGGACAGTGGAAGAGGAGACAACTCCTGCATCTGTATGCAGCAGGGGAGCCTGAGGCACCATGACCCAGATAACATCAGTTGCCTTGAGATTATAAAGCTCTGCACCCTGAATGGGATTTAATCGTCCATTTGATTAGACCTGGAGCTCATTACTGCTCTGACTGGGTCACAGGCCAGCCGGCAGCCGGCAACTAACGGAGGGAGAGTCAGGCTGAGAGGTGAATACAAGAATGAAAGTAAAAGACAGGGCTGCAACTAAGGATTATTTTCCTTCGATTATTGTCTCAATTGGTCTTTAAAAGGTCAGAAAATTCTAAAAAAAAAAAAAATCACATTTTACTAGAGTCCAATATGATGTCTCCAAATGTCTTGTTTTGTCCGACCAACAGTCCAAAACCCAAAGATATTAATTTTACTATGATGTCAGACCAGGAAAAGCAGCAAATCCTCACATTTAAGAACCTTGAACTGCTGAATTTTTTGCTTAGATACACCGAGGTAAATGGAAGGGAAAAGATAATGAAAGAAAATGCAAAAGGCAGAGAAAGAAAAACTCCGACGTGGGACGAGATTGATTGGGGGAAAAAAAAGTGGAAGAACAGGCGACGGAGACAAACGGAGTGAGGCGGTGAGAGTGGAGAGAGCGAGGGAGAAGCTGACAAAGAGTACATAATGAAGCTGTGCTCGGCTGGGAGTGTGAAGGGCAGTAATTTACTGATCAAGGACAGAGATTGATTTGTCACCGGAGTGGAAAAGAAAGCCCACAGCGTGAGTGAGAAGCTTCAGCCTACTCTCTACAACAATACTGTCAGTTAGTCGGCACAGAGTTACCGTCTACATGCACACAAGTTCAGCCGGTGCTGACCCACTCTGGTCTGCCCAGACTAGTTCTCAGTCCTGCTTCCAAGCCAACAGCACACATGGATTTACATATCTGCTGTAATGTAGCCTGTTAAATATATACTTTCCACATATCAGACTTGATTGCTCAAAGTGCGCTTTTTAATTTGGAGTTTATTTTTGAATATCTGAATGTGTTTTGTATAGTGGTCATCACCAAATGGCGGACCGCGGACGGTTCCATCCGCACCTGTGACCAATTTCTGATAAATTAATGAGAATAAATAAAAATCTTCCTTCTTCCGACCCCATGATGACACACGTTGAGCGACAGCCCCCCTCATTTGCATAATGAGGCGGAAATGCATAAAGAAAAGAATACATAAATAAATAAGTTAAGGGGAATTAAATAAAGGGTGAAATGCAAAAGAAAAAATCGTGCAGAAATATATAAATATAAATATAAATAAATATATAAATAAATGCATAAGTACAGTATTAATTTAATATAATATAATAATATATATAATATATATACAAAATATATATATATATATATATATATATATATATATATATATATATATATAAAATACATACATTTAAAAATAAATATCGAATACATTTCAAATAAATAAAGAAATAAATACAAAAATAATAAATGGGAAAATAAACAAATAAACAAATAATGCAAAAATAAATTAATTAATTAAAATATGAATTAATAAATTAAATTACATTAATTCTTTGATGTCGGGTTGGTGTATCTGGGCCTTTGCGAGTGCATTTTGACACGCCATCCCTGACGCATCCAAAACTGATGCTATTTGGCGAGTTGGGAGGGAGAATGTGTCGGTCTTTTTGCTCTCTCTCAACTTAAACTTAAAACTTTAACCACCAACTTTCTGATTAAAAGTAGCTGAAGTAGATATGAGTCATCATGACACTGAAGAAATCAGTGCCGTTAAAACAAATTTGCGTTAACGCGTTATTATGGCGTTAACTTTGAAAGTGCTAGTAATTAGTAAATAACAATAACAACTGAATACAGAAGTTTAGATCCAGTTTGGTTTGACTGTTGACAGCAAAACGTTGCTTTTATACTTGAAAAAATGGGGTCAAATATGAAAATTGTATTGACACACAGCACACAATAGTCGTATGAAACTGTGGTCTGAAGTGCAGCGTATAAATGATTGGTGGTGGTCCTCCAGTGAAGTGAGTACGACCACAGTGTGCTTCAGGCTCACATACAACACAACCACACACACCAGCTCCCCTCCTGTTAGCCCACAGCAGACAACAACACCCAGGAATTGATTTTTTCCTCTCTTTTTTCTCCCAGCCTCTGTCTTGTAGAAGCATCCTCTCACTGGGTTTTATTTTTTTTTTCCCCTGACCGTCTCTTTCAAGGCGGCCCGCTGACAATCCACTGATTCAACTGACAGAATATCGATCCAATCTCATCCAAGTCGGCGTTCTCTGTGCTCATATCTTGGCATCTCGACTGCCCGAGGAGGTGGAAGAACACAGGTTTGTCTGGTTCACACATGCATACAAAAAAAAGTACTGCTTCTTCTTGTTGTTTTCTGGAAGTTTATCTCAGCATCAGCAACCCAGGAGGACTCCGCTGGGTTGGATGATTATTTTCCTTTTTGTTAAAAGGTCTCATGAAGTAGTGACAGTCTCAGAGAGGAGGTCAGCGCTGTCACATCTGATACGACAGCAGAGTTTCTACCAAAGACCAAACCACAATATTTACAGTGTTCTCCCACTTAGAGAGACCTGATAGAGCAGAAATGCCAAAGCCTCACCTTTGACCCGACAACTCGTAGTCCTTTTCCTCTTTTCTCTCAGCAAGCTATCCTTGGTATAGACATATATACATAGACGCCGCATTGACTCCTGGATTGTACATCAACGTGGGCGCCATCTTGGACCAGGCAAGACTGGCCTGTAACCCTATACAAGTGAACGGGGGAGCTGCCGTTTTTCTGGATAAAAAGCACTATAACGTCTACATTTCTCAACCGATTTCAACGAGTCGTTTTATACTCAAACGTTATGATCTACGAGTTAACTCAACGTTACGATTTTTTTTTTCTTTTCCCAAAGATTTAGGTAAAAAACTGTTAAATACGTTGTAACGTCACTGCTTCCCGTTCATGGATCAGCGGTCTGTCCTTCGATATTCAATCAATTATTAAGTCATTGATAAAAACTAGTACTATCATCTCATATTTTCCTTTAAGCATTTTACACATTATCAACTGTTCAAGTTAACGTTACATCTTTACTAAATGGTTGCTTCCGTAACATCAGATCAGAGCTAGCTAACGTTCCTTATTGTTAGCTAATCGATATACGTTAATGTTAGCTTATTGATGTTCATATCTAACATGATATCGTGTTCAAAACGTGAAATGTACGATACGTATTAAAAACGATGTGTCTAATATTGCAAACAGTAAAACTGATGGCATATCTTGCTTAACAATTAGGCTTCTTTTTGACGTTGTCAGAAATGGTGGAGGCCATGGAAGTTAATTTTTTTCGGTGCATAATAAGTTAGTATATTTTTTTTCTTGGTAATTTTATATCATGTCTGAGGAAAATCTTGATATTTCCAACAACCTCATCTTTCTCCTCTGTCATTATGTCTTTGCATTTACTGCATTATGTTACCCGCTTGCTAGCTTGCTAAATTGTTAGCCTCTGTGGCCGAACGCCAAGCATATCGTGTACACGGGTTCCCACGTTGTAAACAAGAGCTCACGAGTTTCATTTGAAGGCAGCATTAATAAAGTTAGTAAAGCTTGACAGACGTAGCAACAGTAACTAAGGTAACATTAAACCTGCATGTTAATTTAATTAATTAATTTAAAGTGTTCACAATCACTATTTGAGAGAACATGACGTGATCTGAATTTCTGAAGTGTCTTACAGGTGCTTTAAGTCTATTATGTATTCTGTGTACAAAGTACTTTCTGTTTTTCAGTTCTGCTTTTCTGCCCTCAACTCGTCTTTTCTGCTGTGTTCTGCTCTATATTACAGTCATCTATACAGCATGTACTATGTGATTTTCTGTTGAATCCAAAGATGCAATCATCTCTCATCAACACTGTAGTGAAGCTACAGTTCAAGATCAAGATAACAGAAAAATAAATCATGTGAAACTACAAGTAGTGGTGGCAGAGATCAAATATCCCCAACATTATTTCTACATGTGTAGCTGCAGAGATCCTAAATTAAAGATTGCGGTGGCGACTGTTCCTTAGTTAAAAACCTGTTTTGTATGTCTACGGTGTGTTAGTGCATGTGAGTTTGACAGTTAACTCCACAGGGGTTTAGTTTTATGAGGTGACTTTGATCAACCAGCCTGATTTTCCTTCCTGGTCTGACCGCTAATGAGAGCGATGCACTTTGAGGATAGAGGACGGCTTTGGTCCGCAACTAATTGTCCATCAATTCCTCAGCCGTTCCCCTTAATCTGATCCTTCTTCAGATCTGTCACATGTGCTCCCCACACCGAGACTGCGTCCGGCGTCCGCCGTCAAGCACTTTGTTCGGGAAGGAAACTGTCCTTGCCTGAACATCTACAGACATGAACACTGGAGGTTTCAAAACTACTCACTTTTAATAGTCTACAGGTTTTGCAAAGTCGTCTGTAGCCATTACTCTTAACTTACTCTATTATGTAAAGGCTCTCAAAGTTAATGCAATAATAACGTGCCTAATGAATCCATTGGTACCAACCATGTCATACTAAATTGTCATGAAGGAGGTTAAATAACGCTCCAAACTTATGGTAAATCTTGGCGAGGAAAAACTGTCATGGCCATTTTCAAAGGGGTCCCTTGACCTCTGACCTCCAGATATGTGAATGTAAATGGGTTCTATGGGTACCCACGAGTCTCCCCTTTACAGACATGCCCACTGTATGATAATCACATGCAGTTTGGGGCAAGTCATAGTCAAGTCAGCACACTGACACATATTTGTTATGCTAAATGCAGTACCTCTGAGGGTTTCTGGACAATATCTGTCATTGTTTTGTGTTGTTAATTGATTTCCAATAATAAATATATACATACGTTTGCATAAAGCAGCGTATTTGTCCACTCCCATGTTGATAAGAGTATTAAATACTTGACAATTCTCCCTTTAATGTTTGAACAGATAAAAAAGTGCGTTTAATTTGCGATTCATCACGATTAACTATTTTAATCAGTTGACAGCCCTAATTCCAGCTAAATAAAGCTTCAATATGTTGTATAAGTAATTTATCCATCATTCATTCTCCTTTATTGACATGCAGTGCATTTAAAGTTGTGAAAGTTAATCACATCGGTGGATTTGGGGGGAATTAACTGGTAGACAGTTTCTTTCTCTGCACAGTCATAGTTTGGATTCTAGTGCAGCTTTTCAGCCAATTATGCCATAATGCATTTTGTTCTGGGCCAAATTCCTGCTCTTTAAATGTACTTGGCGATGATGCAGATTGGTCTAAATATTGGCTCAATTAATTTTACATTCTCTCCAGCAATGACTGCTCAAGTTAAGCTGCTTGTGTACACGTCTCTACAGTGCTCAGGATGATATAAGTTAGCTCTTAGTGGATTTGTAGGCCAGTAACATACTATGTTACTGGCCTACATTCAATATAAAATGCCAAAGCCATTATGACTATAACTGTGAAGTGCTGGTAGCTATTACTCAAGTTGCCTGTGAATGCTATAGCTTGCATTTAAGTGGGGCACATCTATCTGACATTAAATACTGCTTGTGTCCATTAAAAAGAGAATATTCCCACTGCCTGAGGTCGTGTCTGCAGAAATTAACCATCGTCATGTGATAAGAAGGCCATGATGAGCATGAAAACATATGTCCCCCCACCTATTTCTGCACTGTAATTCAATAGAAGCAGTGCTGCTCTACCGTGTAGTGGATTATTTTAATGAAAGCTGAGACAGGCGAGCACTGTGGGAGGATGATGGCAGATAGAGATGAAGACAACAGGCAACTAGAGAGCCAAAGAATGCTAATTAATTAAGTCGTCACCACAGATGCCACCAGAGCTTCCTCTAAAAAGTCCCCAGAAAATGCCTGAAAAATACTAATGTGACAAGCAATAAGAGCAAAGCAGGTTTTCCTAATATTTACACCGTTCTTTTTCCAACTAGATAGATTTTTACAGCAAATTATATACCTGCTGTTTACTGCGGAGAGAGACAGTCATAATTTTAAAGGGCATCTTGATTTGTAAGCCTCAACTACAGCTGAGTACAACACAGTTCATCTTCCATATGACTCAGCACAGCAAGTAAAATGCCTCCACTACTACAGAAAATGACACGTAATGAGCATTTAGTTTTAATTTCCTGTGAGTGTGGAAAATCAATGAATGAATAATAGTTTTTAAATGATTATTGTGGTTCTGTATTACTTCAAACATATACAATAAAGGCTCCCATAGAGCAGGATCACACATGGACCCTTGTGGAAAGTATAATATGACATTATTTAGCAAAAAGGCGAGTCGTTTCTGGGGATTATCGACGTTTAGGCAGCAGCTCTAACGGGTGTCCACTGAGAGCTTGGCCTTCTACCCCTCATTGAGTTAGGATTTGGCATTTTGAGTTGAGCTAACGTTAACGTCATTATGACAAAAGTTGTTAGCATAGAAATCAAATAGGAATAGAAGGGCTATTGAACTGTTTGCTGTGGTAATTTTACGAGTACAAAAGAAAATAGTTGTTAGTTGTTATGGCGACAACAGAACCTACGTCAGTGGGAACGCAGCTCCCAGAGACAGCTGGCTGGCTAGTTAGCTAGTTAGCTTGTCCCCAGCAGGCCCCCAGGAAGATGCCAATTTTTGTAGTGGCCAAACGGCGGTACTATAGCTTCTGTGTCCGTCACGTGATGCCATTGGGCCCAAAAAGACTTTTTCCCATAGACTTACATTGGGAAAGAGACGTCTGTAACTCAGCGGATCATTTTTTTTTTTTAGGTGAATCAACTTCCAAGTATGAACACTTGAATAGCACTTATAATAACAGCCAAAAACCAAGGTGGTGATGGCCAAAAACCGAGATGGCGACTACCAAAAACCAAAATGGCGACGACCAAAAACCAAGATGGCGACTGCAAAAATCAAGATGGCGACGGCCAAAAACCAGGATGGCGACGACCAAAAACCAAGATGGCAACGGCCAAAGAAACAAGATGGCGAGGGCCAAAAACCAAGATGGCGACGACCAAAAACCAAGATGGCGACGGCCAAAGAAACAAGACGGCGAGGGCCAAAAACCAAGATGGCAACAGCCAAAAACCAAGATAGAGACGGCCAAAATGGTGATGACCAAAAACCAAGATGGCGACGGCCAAAAACCAAGGTGGCGACAGCCAAAATCCTGAACTCAAGGCTTCAAAACCGTAGTCCACAAACTTATGGGTGACGTCACGGTGACTACGTCCACTTCTGATATACAGTCTACGATCCAAGTGGACGTTTATGCCAAATTTGAAGAAATTCCCTCCAGGCGTTACTGAGATATCGCGTTTACGAGAATGCGGATGGATAACCCAAAAACAGGAGGCATAAAAACATATCAAATACAAAGTGTACAGAAGATAATAAGCTAAAAACAACATGTGCCTTAATGTGCATTTCAATGAAGTTCTAAGTCATACTTGACTGCGGTGGGACAGTGACTGTGTTGTTAAAGAAAAGGTGATAAAAGGCTGAAGGAGAGAGATTTGTTTTAGTGTAGAATACAGAGAATAACTGCAGCAGTTTGAGACAGCACTCCTTGTTGCTGTCACATCTCTTTCAGTCCCCGTCGCCACTCGTGAAAAACCAGCAGGATAGTGTGGGTCAGAAGAGACAAATTCATTCATTAAAGTAACAAATGCCATCTTAGGTGGGAGGCAGCACCATGAAATGTCACGACGGACCAGAGTTGGTGCTCCATTAATTCTGTTATCTTGTCAAATCTAGCGAGTACATTAGCATAACAGTAGAGGATAACACTCACTGACTCACATTCTATTTTCTCTATTTTTTAGAAATATTCTTAAAAATGTAAGGCAGTTTATGGCACGGAGTGCAGGGCAGCATTAGACTAAAAATAGGAAAAAAAAACTACACCTTGTTACTGTGGAAGTACCGATACGCCTCAGAGCTTATCAGATTGTTCATCGCTTCACCGTCTGTAGCAACGGAGTCAATAAAGTAGCTAAATATGCTGGTGTAGGTTATCTGAGGCCACTTCTTCAGGTTGTCCTCCCATCCCTCCATAGTAGAAGGCTGAGGTATGATCACATTATCCCGTCTGAGGTGGAATAGGTGGTGTTCACACATGTTTTACTAGATTTTTTAATACAATCGCTCTAGGGGAGACTATTAGCGTACTGTTGCCATGGAAAACACCGGTTTGGGTCCAGTGACACGACGTACCGGAAGTTGCGCCCATAATTAAAGCATCATGGGGCCTAGGAATAAGGTGGATGGAGTGCTGCAGGAATGAGTCTTAAAACCCGGAAATGAGTTAGCATTTTAGCACTTCCTGTTCCCTCATCTGGAAGTCAATGGGTTTTTTGAATGGGTTTTTAGTTAGATACCTGAAATAAGGTCCGTGGTTAACACAAGAAGAGGTTTGAACGTTTTGTTCTACGATATAAAATACGTCAATAAATGACGTTTATAGCCTAACGTTAGTTTTTTACTTCTGGTGATTGCATACAAACTTCAAAAGTCATAAAAGTGGTGTTTAATTTGTGGAGATTATCTTGCTGAACATAACGTGTAAGTATCATAAACGTTTGTTTTCCACAGAGATTATTTTCTGCAATAACCCAAAACCCAATGGAACAATCCCATTGGCTTTTTGTGGAGGGAACCAGGGCGATGCTAACTTCCTGGATAGCCTAACTAAACGTCATCCCGGGAGCTCTATATATGTGTCTTGTTTCGGACCCTGAACCAAGGACAACAACAAGCTTATCAACACCACAGGTTAGGTTGCTGTTCAACACCAGAAATCTACCTTATGGTTAAAATGTAAACTAAATTTTTACCCTGAGTCTTGCATCTTAGTGTCTGCAGCTTTATCAGCACTGATTGTTACCACACAATGGTTTCCCTCTTGCCGTCTTCCTGTATCAGGACCGACTATCTCCACTTGTCAACTTACAGCTGACTCAACTCTACATGCCAGCATCCTCTCCCCACCTGCTTCATACAAAGCTGTACACAGCGGGAAGAAAACTCTAGCAGTGTCGTCATCGTTTGTTATTGGTTTTCCTTTCTCCCCGAGGAGCGGAGCGGAGCTGGTGAGTAAGGATAAAGAGGAGCAGAGATATACTGACGAAGCTCTTTGTGGCATCTCCAGCCGAGAGGAGGGCTGTTTGTAATTCTCAGAGCAGGTTTGTGAGAAAATTAAAGAGCTCTACTCACTGAACTGGAACCTGACACACCTAACAAATCACGTTGGCAGTAAAAAAGTACAATTTTCCCTTTATATGCACATTAAATCTTTATTTTGCCTGACATGATTCTGGCCTCTTTTATACGTTGCAGTTCAGCTGGATTTAGCACATAAAAAACCTACAGTATAATAGAGACTGATGAATAAGCTTGTAAATATAATAGTATTCATGTATTTGTCGATAAGAAACAAGAAAACAAAGTAAAGAAATGTCAAGATATGTTACAGTTAATTGCTGCATTGTATTAACTGCTAATGTTATTAGCTCCCGCTGTGCTTTTAACGCCATAGTCAAACAAGAGTACTCTGATGCTGGAAAGATCCAGGTTTTTTTTTGACAGGGAAGAAAGATGAAAAACACATCGGTCAAAACTTAAACATGAAGAAGGAGCCTCTCTTTTCTAAAGACAAACATGCACTTCACGTTCTTAATAATTCTATTTCTACTCTCTAATAAAATTCATCTTGCACTTTCCCCGCTACGGTTACCGGTTGACAAAAATGCAATTAATTCATGGGTCCGAAGAGCCGTGAAATTATATTTCTTTCATTTTAATCCACAGATGGCAAACCTGTGGATCAATAAATCTGTTAGCTTGTCACTCAGATGAGGCAGTGAAGGTACCACAACTGAACAAAACAACTATAATTCATCAACACAGTATGGGATTATATATATATAACCTTCGTTTTAATCAGGTAGTCTGCTTAGCAAGAGAGACCTGAGAGTAGGAAAAAACCCTATTGATTTTTAATTAATAGTTAACATGCAAAGATTTGTGGATCAGATTGCACAAAAAGTAGTGCTATGATGTTATTGTGATAAATGCAGATCCCTCATGCAGTTTGTTATAGAGAGGAAAAAGAGAGGTAGTCTGCACTCCAAAGTAATGACTGATGTGATGTTTGGACCAGAAAACGTCTTCGTCAGGCAGTAAAATTGCTAAAATTAGTCTTAGTATTCACTTCTTTTATTGTCATTGATCATGTGCTCTCACTACAGAATTGACTTTTCTGTGTATACCCAGCAAGAGCTACTTGATACTTCATGGTGCAATCCAGCAAATCTACTGTCTGAAATGATGGTCTGTAAAAGCAGATTTACAAAAGGGTGAAATTAGTACGACTGAAGGATTTCGATTCCTCTCAGCTGAACTTTCTGCTGTCATGGTGACACACGTGAGCACAGGAACAGATGAGCTTTAAGGCACATGAAGCCGGTCTCTTGGTAACGTCGCCAGTGTGCTCGGCAGCTCATCTCGCATCTCCAAATACCACGGACACTCACACGGACAAAGCACTTCCATTAAACTCACAGTTTTCAGAGTCAGAGACTCCAATCAGGCTGCAGACGACCCGGCTCTCAAGAGGAAAAAATGTAGGACTGGGAATATTTCAACCCACCTCCTGGTATTTAAACATGAAATGTGATGTACGGAGCTGGAATGTTCCCTGAGCCTTCGCTGAGTGCTGCGGAGCCAGAGAGTTCAAATTGAACTGGCACTGGCCTTTAGAGGCGTCCGCTGTGATGCTCATTTCCTCTGGCTCTGCCACCGCCGCTGAACCCTGCGTGTCTGAAAACTCACCCCAAAGCCAGATTTAATATCCCCGAGCCAAACTTAATATCATTAAGGGCAATCCGCCCAGACACTGGCTGGTTATGAAACTCATCACATCACTCTAATGAGATAATAACACGGGGAAGTTTCGAAGGATCTCACGCCAAGTGAAGCTACAAATGAAGGTTAACCAGCCAGACGACCTCACCCAGACTCTCTACACACACATGTCTCATAACTCAAAGGAAATACAATCTAGGGCTGCAACTAATGAAAATGTGGATTATTGTTGGTGATCAATCAATTGTTTAAAGTGATGAAGGAAATGTGGCTACAGAAAAACAGTCTGTTTTCATACACCGTTCGTAGCTATACCTACGAAACGTAATGCAATGTAATTCGTATATATCCCACAAAATCAATTCGTATTTAATCCACGTAATCGTGAACCAGGAAGTATAAAGAGAGACAAACAACTTAAGTAACGCCACTTCCGTAGTTATTTTAACTCAAACCACCATCTTTTCCTAAACCTAACTAAGTTGTTTCCTGTGAAGACGTAAGTTTATTTTGAAAAGACTGTATGCATGTAGCGACCGGAAATTGACACTTGTCGCTGTACATTCATAGTAAAGCGCAGACGAAAAATGAGGAATAACCTTTCGTAATATATCATACGAACCGTTGTATGAGGATACGTACCACCGGGTACGATCTCCAGGTAAAATGCAAGTTATATTTACTGCACAAAGTCGGGGAAAAACAAAATGCAGCGTTGTCAACTCTTTTCCAATGAAAGTAGTTAGCACTAGCTCCACACGTTACTAAAAGTCGGCAGATGACATCACACGCTCATTTGCATATTGGCGAAGTCATCGTGCGTTCATTTGCATAAAGCTTTGAGGTTGTGTCGGTTGCAGCGAGGGAGAGACCCCGCACTGTTGAATGTGATTACTCGGAGCAGCACTAGGTAATTAATTACAATATAATATATATTTCTTGCTTTTTCCCCGATGGTCTGAATTTGCGGAATTTGTCACTAGTTGCTTTTTACAAATAAAGTCGCTAAGAGGGTCGGAAAAGTCTCTAAATTCAGCGAGGAAGTCACCAAGTTGGCAACACTGGTCCTGCGTTGCTAGTAGTAGTCTCTGAGGAAAACGCCAACAATAATACCACTTGGAAACACTAGGGTGAAGGGCTGGGCGATATGGCTTATAAATAATATCTCAATATTTTTAGGCTATGTCATGATATACGATATATATCTCTATATTTTCATGTTTTCTCTAAAATAACTGTTTCATGTAACCCTTTGATGCGTATGATCATACCAGCGTGATCATTCTGGCAAAACAAACTGAACACTTTGAGTTCATGTACTGAAGTAGTTTTTCTAAATGAATCATTACTTTTATTAATTATTTAATATTCATTCATGTTTTATTTGTTTATTTATTTATATTTATCTATTTTTGAGTGACTGACTTATTGAAAGAATGTGAAATTGCTGATTAAATTCACTGGAAGATCACTTTTTTAAACTCCAGATCAATTAGTAAAAACATTTTTTGATTGGCACTTCTTTAGTTCTGGTCATTAATAAAGTAAAAGCACCAAACATTCTCCGTTTGCAGCTTCTTTAACGTGAGGATTTGCTGCTTTTCTCTGTTGATTGTACAACACACAAGAAATCACAGTGGGCTCTGCTAATTTTTTTTACTATTTTTTTTACATTTTATTTATATTAATTAGTCAAAGAAACCAACAAACATTAATCATTACTTTCAGCCCTACACAGTTAATCGTACTGTTTGATCCACTGTCAGGTTTACACCAAATGTTGTTGTAAATAGGTAAATAATTTAAGTGATTAATGTGTTTCCTCTTGTTGTTTTCTCCTCGTTGAACTGAGATTCGGTGGCTTTATCTCCTCTACACGCACCTACAATCCTCCAGACCACCCACAGTTTGCATAAAAAGCAGACAGTGGGACAGCGACAGCCGAGGGTGCATAGTAATACGCTCAGAGTGGCATTTACACTGCCCACTGGTTTACTGTTATTGCTGGGTTTCACGGTGGCTTTGTCCTGAGGGGCTGTGGCGGTTTTCGGTATACGCCACACGGACTGTCACGTCCTCTGACAGGACGCGGCGGCGCCCAGATGGCACGGCTTATCTGTATGCTGCGCTGCTCCAAGGACGCCAGGCTACAGCATCTCTGAGGATGTATGTCAGACAGGAAACACCGGCATCAGCCACCCGGCTCCCGATAGCATCCTCATAACTTTAATGCCTCCGCTCACCATCTCTGTGTCCTTGAAACACTGTAGTGCAACTCGTTCTTCACATGAGACTCAGAGGCTCACAGTGATCTATGGTTTATCATGTTGCATCACGTAGCGTAAAATTAGATACAACTGTATAAATTATATCTTAACTGCAATGTCTGCTTCACTTTACTGAAATCATGTCTACCTCAGCCCTGCACGAAAAGGTGTATAAATTACACAATAATGCACAAGCGCTTTGGCGTGCAATAAGTACGCCTTTCTTGATATTTCCACGTGTCTTTTGTACGCCATGTATCCTGAACTGACTGCAATGTAAACACATCCACGTATAAATGCTACGGTAAGAGCTAGTGACGTAGAATAAAAAGCGCGAATGGGTGAATATGTACTAGGGTTTTTTGTCTTCTATTATAATACAAAATATATATCTTACGGTCGAATATAACCAGGCATCGAATAAGTCAACTTTAAGAAACAGTGATGGGTATTTTTCACTATTTTCTGACATTTTATGGACCAAATGATTAATTAAATAATCATGAAAATAACAACCCTGTCTCCAACTAAATTACGTTCCCGTACAACTAAACTACATTCAACTAAGTTCCGAGGGACGTATTTTCTCCCGGATTACGGTCGCAGTTTTACACAGTTTTAAACCGTTTTAAACACGTGGTTAATAATGCCAACAGAAGCGCTGTAAAGATAAATTGAGGGCGTATAAATCTTTGGATGCCTATAGTTAACTATCCTTTCAGAGATGGAGAGAAAGGGTTGCTAATAGTTTAGCATTCTGCTAACAGAAGGCTAAATATGAGCAACATTTACTCTCCATCTCTGAAACGTTTCTCTGATATTGTAGCACTCTAGAGCCTCGAATCGCAGTTTGTCATCTCAAATGTTTGTGATATCTGGATTCTGGCACCCAACAACACAGCAAGATGACATTTTAGATGTGTAACTTTAGCCCACTGCTAGCGTTAGCCTTTGTTTAGCCTCCAGCTAACATCTTAACGTAATCACGATGTTGACACAAAAGAGGTCTATACACAACCTAGCTGTGGCAATGCACATGTACAACCTGTACGATATGTATGATATTGAATACATTTAATAAAACACACATCTCTATTTAAGGTCACAAACTGATAATATTTCTCAGCTTGGACCTGAAAGGACTAGTTAGCTCGTTTTCTCTCACGTGTGTTTCCAAGGAGCTGTTAAGGTCTCACTATGATGTGAATCATAACAAGGAAATAAGGCAGATGATGTGTGAACACGACATAAAGCCCTTCAGCCATCATCGCCTGTCCTCTCAACCTCTGGAACGTAAAGTGTGAGTCAGCTCAGAGTCCCGGGACAGATGGGAACGATGTGCTCTCCTAACCACCAGCTGGTTAAGGGTGGAGGCCGGTCTGGCAGTCACTACGCTGACAGGTGGTAGGGCTGATGATCGGAGAACTTAATATGTTAATAACAATAATACAACTACTACTTAGGAATTTAATTGTAACGATGCAGACAGCTTATGGTTTGGTAAGGCTACTCTAACTGTAGATAAATACTTATTTATTCCCCCTTACATACATTTCTCTTGGAATAGTTTTAGTTATACGTTTTATGGGTTATAGGTTTTGGAACAAAATGGTTTCAGACAATTCAACATAACAGCACACATGGTGTCAAACAACATAAGTCAGACACTCTTGTGACCTGCAGACTTTATCGTGTTTTAAGTCCTCACTTTCTAGTGTCCACAGCTCAAATAAGGATAATCTACTGGGTCTCAATTAGGAAGGAGGCAGGCTCTGGATGATTAAAGAAAGCAGCTGTATTTTTATAGAAATATGTTGAATCTCCTGCCAGAAAAGTCTTCCACGTTTGGGGGATAGCTGGCCAGAGATTCAGACCAGTAAACCATATGGTTGTGTTATCAGCAGGAGTGAAGGGTCAACTGAATCTAAACGGACACATTAATCACTGACACTAAAGATATAATGTACAGCAGCTGGCTGGTGGATCTGACGATGAAAACCTGACACGGCATGCAAGTACAAACTCAGACATACAGAGTTTCGCTTTGGGCGAAGTGTTTGTTTTAACCTTCTTAAAGTAGCAGGTAGGTTGGTCGAGAACGCTTTATTGCCCAGTCCTATTTTTAATTTATAATCCTTGAGATTTTCATTAAATAAAACCCCATTTTTGTTACCATTTATGGTTGGCATTTTTTCAGCAATAGCCATTCAATTTATGCAAGATTCAAATCTGCTGCTGCCTGAGAACGTCTCAGCAAGGCCTCACACAGTACATTATTATCAATCAATTGTAAGTAGTAGAATGAATCTTCCCAGACACAGTGAGTAACCTTCTTCTTAATGAAATCAACCCAAACAAAAGTTTCAAACCAAAGCTTCTCATCAGTCAAAGTACTTTTTCAATTTGCAGTTAGTATGACTAACGCTCTGTGTTGATAGCTCTAATCAGTGCCTTTCAACAGGAATACGCAGCGCTTGATGGATACCTGACGATGACGCACGCCGCTCACTTTACCTACATCATAAAATTAGATCGGAGTACTTCACTGAGGAAACAGCTTTTGTTGCTCAGAGTGAAGTCATAATGTCTTTTCAGCAGCTCCAGCGTTTTTATCCGGCGCTCTCAGATGTTGTGCTGGAGGGAAGCTGCAGGCATGTTTGCTCTTGCTGTTTAAATAAATTGATAACAGGCTGCAGCTGCCTTGGTCGATGCCTAAACACTTTTCACACCTGTAGTCCGGTTCATTTGGTTTGGACTGAGGGGAACAAATACATGGATGTGTTTTAGTTCTGGTCTGCTTCGTGGTAACGTTTATGTACTACGGTTTTGAAGCCTTGAGTTTGGCATTTTGGCCGTCGCCATCTCGGTTTTTGGCCGTCGCCATCTCGGTTTTTGGCCGTCGCCATCTCGCTTTTTGGCCGTCGCCATCTTGGTTTTTGGCAGTCTCCATCTCGGTTTTTGCCCGTCGCCATCTTGGTTAATGATCGTCGCCATCTTGGTTTTTGGCCGTCACCATCTTGGCTTTTGTCCATCTGCATCTTGGTTTTTGGCTGTCGCCATCTTGGTTTATGGCCATCGCCATCTTGGTTTTTGGCTGTCGCCATCTTGGTTAATGATCATCGCCATCTCGCTTTTTGGCCGTCGCCATCTTGGTTTTTGGCGGTCTCCATCTCGGTTTTTGCCCGTCGCCATCTTGGTTAATGATCGTCATCATCTTGGTTTTTGTCCGTCACCACCTTGGCTTTTGTCAATCTGCATCTTGGTTTTTGGCTGTCGCCATCTTGGTTAATGATCTTCGCCATCTTGGTCTATGGCCGTCGCCATCTTGTTTATTGGCCGTTGCCATCTTGGTTTTTGGCTGTCGCCATCTTGGATTTTGGCCGTCGCCATCTTGGTTTTTGGCCGTTGCCATCTTGGTTTCTTGCAACCAGAAGTGACACAAGAGGGTGGAGCTAAGTACAACCGAACGCTGAATAAGACATTTTTAGGCGACCAAAATGTTTCAGTTAACTTCCATGAAGTGAAAACACACTGTGAAAGGGTTAAAGTTCTAAGACAAAAACACGGACAACTCCCAGACCGGACAACGCCGTGGTAGCGACCTATCAATCACAAGGTAGCCCCGCCCTAAAGCATCCCCTGATTTATGGTCTATTTGACTCTAAATGGGACCATAATTTACTAAATGAACATCATGCTGTATTGAAGAAGACTTGAAACTAGTGATTGAGACCATAAACTCATGTTTACAATGTTTCAATCAAGACATGCAGGTTTAAGACACTTCAGCGTTGGCTTCACTTTTCAGTCCCGGAGGTTGCCGCCTGATTTTAACCGAACCAAACAGGTTATTAAGGCAATATTATTGCCAGACAAACCACTAGGCATCTTATTTTGAAAGTCATTTCCTCGATGACAAACAGTTCTGTCACCAAATGATGTGCTGCTTTGAATAAATGTGCAGAGTTTCCACACAAAGGGAATCCTCCACGCTGAGAAATACTTTTCACTCAGCACTATTGACGGGGAGTCGGGGGTCTCCTGCTGCTGACAAAGAGCTGAGGTGGGGGTCTGTTCATGGCTTCGACTCAGCCTGGAGCGTTTATGAAAGCTCAGTTTTATTCAGGGGGAGTGGAGCTCAGTGGTGCTCAAACAGGGGACAAGAAACTCCTAAAGGGTCTTTGTAGAGTCCTAATAGGTCAACAGCAAAGTGACATATAGATTAATGACACCATGCAGCAAAGCGTACATTAGTATTTTAAAAGGTTCCATCTGAAATGCCCCCCTACAGTATGTGCCACGTCCATATGGGATTAGTTTTACAAAAGGAGGCTTGATACAAGTCTTGTTTCACTGTGGTGCTGAAATATTTAATTGATTAATCAATTAGTCGTACAACGAAAAAAGGGAGGTTTATCATGACTTGCAACCACTTTCAAATTGACTACATTTACAATTTAACATTTATTCCAAAAGAAAACAATATTCCTACTAAGCTGTTTGCATGGATAATAAAAATAATTCCAATGGATTCTTAAAGTTTTCTAGTTTCATATGATACTAGCATCTTCACTCTAGCCTTAAATCTGAGCCCGAAACAACCTCCGAAAGATTGATTGCGTTAACGCGTTACAGAAATTAGTTGCGTTAAAACGAATTTGCGTTAACCTGTTAATATCGCGTTAACTTTGACAGCCCTAAAATATATGCATACATTTGCATAAAGCAGCACATTAGTGGGCTAAAGGCACTGTCTAGGAGCTGCGGTGGTCTTAACTCAATCAACTGTGATGTTATTGTGAAATATAACGTTAGTTGATCTACCTATAGGGTAACCTAATGACCACAAAGTAAACATTTAATCAGTCGCCATCACAAACAGAACACGTACAAAATGTCTGCTAACCGTGTTAAGTGACTGTCAGCCGAATGCGTCATGGCTGCTCGTACTGACGGCAGCTGTTTCCTCTTAAAAGCCTTCAATTTGACTTTAATCAATATTAAATGCATACCCATCTGTGTTTATTATCTAGGCCTACCATTGACGTAAGTTACAACAAGCAACCACGGACGTTTTCAGCTGAAAGTCATCCGTTAACACGGTTAGCAGACAGTAGAGTCACTATGACCTACCACGAAACTGTTTACAGGAAGAGAAAAGACGGGGATTTTGATCAGATGTAAAAATACTCTGATACTGTTTTCTTTACATATATTTGGCATATAACAAGAGGTAAATGAACAGTTAACACAGGGACTCATGATTAAAACTGGGAAAATGTATTTTTTCATTTCATGGGGACTTTAACAGTTTGCTTGCCATGGTGGTGATTCAGAAAATGGAAGGTTGCACTCATTAACATTCACCGTGGATAACAGCAAGAGCTAAACGTTAATGGAAATGTACTAGATGTACTCTCCCCTACAGTTCAGTCCATAAGGTGGAGGCCCACAGCTGTTCCCCCTGAGACCTGAACCGCAGAGAGCTGCAGGCGTGGAGCCACAAGCAAAGAAGAAAGTCCCGGCGGCTCAGTCTTCAAACACACCGAGACTTCAAAAGCAATCTGGTTGTATCATCTTTAGCCTTGAGAGAATGAAGAGGAGAGGTGATGGTGGAGACATTTCCATGGGACCAATAATGGCTGCAAAGGAGAAATCCTCAGCCAGACATTGGGTGGAACCAACCAGGAAGGTGGAACGTTAAATATGATCTATAATATACTCGGAAATTTGTTAAAGTGACAGACATGCCCACTTTATGATTTAAACTTGACCACATTGTATAAAATGACCTGTGGTGACCTCTAGGATAATCACAGCCTCATGAAACTTTACAGCCACAAACTAGAGACCTAGAGCATTCAGAGGATGGATGGATCAAACTAGAGACCTAGAGCATTCAGAGGATGGATGGATCAAACTAGAGACCTAGAGCATTCAGAGGATGGATGGATCAAACTAGAGACCTAGAGCATTCAGAGGATGAATGGTCAAACTAGAGACCTAGAGCATTCAGAGGATGGATGAATCAAACTAGAGACCTAGAGCATTCAGAGGATGGATGGATCAAACTAGAGACCTAGAGCATTCAGAGGATGGATGGATCAAACTAGAGACCTAGAGCATTCAGAGGATGGATGGATCAAACTAGAGACCTAGAGCATTCAGAGGATGGATGGCTTTCCTAGCTAGATTGACAATAAGGGGGTTTCTGAGCAGTTTACACAACAGAAGTGCTCGCCATCCAATCGTCAATTCTTGCAGAAATCTCCAAATGTCAAAAGTTTTTGATCCCAAATCACAGCATAGCTTTTTCTATGGTGTTCCTCAAGGTCTTGGTGTCTTAATGTGGTATTTTGGAGGGATTATTGATCATTTTTATCAATTCTTTTTTTTTTGATTGGTAAAAAATTGTTAAATTTAGCACCAAATCTGTGTAACAAATGGTATCAACCCAAAAATTGTTGCAACAACTTATGAGACATAATAGAGCATGAGGATGGACATCATATACTTCTACCATAATGTTCTAAACCCTTATACACTTTCACTATTTATTTGAATTAATTAATTCATGTTTATTCCTGATTTATGACTAGAACAACTTGACACACAGTGCTGAGCTGTATCTCAAATTAATCTTCAGGTTCCAGCTTTCAGATGATGTACACCACTTCTATGTGACGTCTACTGTTGACCTGCTATCTCCCCCTAAAGACCCCCTGTACCCCCCTAAAAAAGACAAAAACGGGTCTATTGTGGGTCTCAGAGGGTTAACCAGTAGCTACTCGGGCTGAAACGGTTCATGTATTCGTGCTGAACCATCACCGCTGTAGGGGATGTGAATGGAAACACATCCAACGCTGCATCACCCAGATGTGCTGATTGCCGGGATGAGGAAAAAACAAACCGTATTTTTTTCAATTTCATAGCATATTTTCTGTTTTATAGCCTGTTGTGACCTGTTGCCTTTTGGGAAAGTGTGAGTTCAGTGTTCGTACAGTGTAATACACAAGCGTTTGAAATGTTCCTCATTTTTATAATGAAATTAGTTTGCCAAAGTTGCCAGTAGGCAAAACGCTACCTCGGTCCCCAGCAGGAGGATTGTGTTAGACGACGGCTCCAACGCAGCACAAGGCTGTTTTGCATTGTCAATATCTCCGGGGGGAAACAGTGGGTTCAGCTATTTTTTTTTCTCTTTAACTTGGCCCTCAAAAATGCAGTGTTGATAAAATTCTCTTTTTTTGGCATCAGCCGCCTTGAGAGGCTCTCTGGAGGAGGAAGAGAAAAACAGGCGCTGGTGAGCGTGAGCGACCCGCTGAGTGGGAGGGAAGCTCAGCAGGAATGGTGGAAGGGGGGGAAATCATCTGTATCCTTTTCCAATTTTACACATTTCCATTTCCAAGGACCCCCGGTGGCTCGGCACTCCGCTCTGCCTTTCACAGGAAGCGGGCCGGCCAAATGCAGCTTTCTTGCCTGGCCTGTGACTCAGGCGGCTGCCAAAGCTACTGAGAGACGTTTGAATGCGCGGCAGACAGGAAACCGGTGGGACGCAGTATTGATTATAGCGGTACAGAAGAACCAGTCAATAGGGCAAACTGTTTGTACCTGAAGCCTGGCACAAAGGCCGACTGTCTATACAGCGTTTCCAAATAGAGCTGAAATCTGGGCTGCTTTTGTCAACATTTGGCGGGGTTTGGAAAATATTGTGAAAACAATAAACAAGCTGTCATTTTATGGTTAAAAACACAAACAAAATTCAGTTCAGAAGTATTTGATTGACATGTATTCAATCATCGTTGGGGATAACGGAGGACCTACTTACCTTGACGTCATCATCATCGACACTGACATGGCAAACTGTGTATTTGGTTGTCTGCACTCTTTGTGGGTTGTGATAACCTATATATCTAACATTTTATCTTTGGTTATTTGATGCAAATATGGAGCTTTGTATGCTTATAAATATGACGTGTTTTCCCATTGTGCATGTATTGGTTTTATGAGGTTATGATTTGGGCTGTTTCTTATTGAATTGGGTGTATGAAAGAGAGAAAGGGAGAAATAAACAGTGAGAGATATTCATGATCTCAACATGATTTGAATGCAAAACATCAGTGGAGGGATCAACGCTGTCACCGAGCCAGAAGAAGAAGACGAAGAAGAAGAAGAAGAAGAAGAAGAGGAGAGTGATGTGAATGCAGGAGCAGGTGTGGTGAGGCGGTGGGAGTATTTACCTGGAAGGCCTGCCAGAGCTGATCAGCCAGGCTGCTGATTAGAGAGAGGATGTGACGAATGAGAAAGGACTTTGACATGCTGCAGCTCCCCAGCGTGATCAGGTACTCCATCAGCTTCTCTGCAGCCTGGAGCTGAGGTTTGGAAAAACAAGATGTCACTGAGAGAGACTGCGTAAAACTTTCTTTTTACTAACCTTTAGAACTTAAACAACATCTGGAAATCGATTGATTCTAATCCTACCAATCAAAAACTGATTACAATAACTACTAGGGCTGGGACGATACACCTATCTCCTGATTAGATACTATCACCATACTTGGGTGCCTAATTCGATATTACGATTTATTGCGATTTTTGTTAACTTTTTTAACACTAGACCATGGGGAAAAGTTGAATCATACACTTCTAGGGACTTTTACTTTGCAAAATATCTAAATTAATACAGTAAAAATGTTTGATTTTCAGCATGTATGTAGTCAGAGATGTCCTGAAGTCAAATATATCAGTCATTTTCAGGAATTATTTATTACATTTTTTATCCAGCAACCCAAAAATCAAAGAATAAAGACATTTATTTTCCTTGGGACATGTAATGTTTTATACTTCTGGTGAATATAATCCAATCAATCTTATTTCCATAGATGTATTTTGTATATACAGTTCCCTTTGTTAACACTTTATTTTGAAAAGCGGACGTAGTCCCACGTGTCTACTTCCTCTAACTTCTCCAAGGTGGTCTCTAGGTCTCTAGGTCTCCCGTCAGCTCCGTTCTCTCCGTTCCGTGATGTCTAGCTCTGCTTTTCCTGCAATGTGTGAAACCCAAAGTGTTTCCATCCTTTACTGGATGTGTAGTGTTTACCACTTTGGATTTAACATGTGAGGGTGCAGGTCGTATCCAAGACGACTCTCCAATGTTTTATACTTTCTCGTTTCGACTCGCTGAGGTTCGTTTTGGTTGACGGATACGGAACGGATATGACGTCACGTTACTCAGACTACAACAATAAAATACTCTAGTGAGTATTAATGGAACTATGTGGAACTGAGTCAGAATAAACTACAGTGTGTGTTCATGGTGATGAAGGAGCATGTTGGTAGAACATTTCCAGCACAGTCGGCTGCTGCTACAGGTTTTAATGTTTCCTGATCCTGGAGGGAGTGTGTTTAGCATGCACGCTCACATTCAGCAACAGCCTAATTTATATTCAGTTTTTCATATTTTCAACACAGTCAAACTGCCCTCTTGTTGTGCCAGTCGGCAGCTCCACTGCAGCAGCTGGGGATAAATTGTTTGGCTCAAGGGCGTCGTGGCCATTGTTGCTTTTCCATTTGGTTGTGGGGAATTCAACCCGAACCTTGCACAACTCTGAAGTGCAAGAGCTTGATGCTTACAGCTGAACAGACAGCCGTGTTTGGTCTTCAAAACAAGAGTGTGAGCAACGTAAAGAGGAGCGAGAAGAAAAACAAAATTCAATTTGCTTTGTATTGCCTCTGCTGCTGATTACCCCCGAGAGCTGAATGATGGAAGGACATCATGTGAAATTGTCTGGATGATTATCCCATCAACACATTAATTCATAATTTCAAGCAATTGAAGGGAGGAGATTGTTATTCAGCTTTTCTAACCAGATTTTCTCAGGCTGCAGATTGACGAGGCCGTCCTGCTCTCACCTCTTTGCCTTCTGGTGCAAAAACCTGATTAGACCAGTCTGGCTGTTTACTTGGAGAACAGATAAACTATAGAAGTACTTGAAGAGCTGCCGCGTTTTCAAGTGTTTTGATTTTGTGATAGAGGTCAGTTTCTCACTGCATTCATCAGCTGATTCACCACTTCTCTCATATGGCTCTATTCTGTTCAAGTCTCCTCCACTTAACACTCTCTTTATCCTTTGACCATTTCTTGAAAACATGGTGGCTGCAGTTTCAAGAAAACAGGGCTCGAAATACTAATTCTACAATTCTCAGGTCTACATGTACCGGTGTACGTAACTGTATCAACGTTGACTTCTGGTTTCGCACGGGACATGAACAGCAGTCTGGGCGAAAGTCCGGTGTTTTTTGATCCACCCATCCACCCCGACCTCCTCCCTACGCTGCGTTTGCCGCTCTTTATACTTCCTAGTTCACGATTACGTGTACGCATTGATTTCGTGGGCTATATACGCATTACAGTTGACCCAAACCACAATCTTTTCCTAAACTTAACTAAGTAGTTTTGTTGCCTAAACCTAAGGAAGTTGTTTCCTGTGAAGACTGCATGTAACGTGCGGACTTTAACACGCGTTGCTGGACAGTTGTAGGAAAACCCATGAAAAATGAGGAATAACTTTTCGTAAGGTACGTTGTCTCACACCACACGCCCATCTTCTAAATGTTTTCCTTCAGAGGTTTGCGGACAGTTTCAATGTAATCCTGTTCAGGATGACCCTGACTGTGAGCATGTCAAATTTAAAAGTTATTTTACTGTACAGTTTTTGGAGAACATTAAAGCGAAAGTCAGCTTAAATTACATTGTAAAACATTAACGATTCATCATTAAAAAAGAAAATGTGGCAGTGGTTGATCCGGCCGCGGTGGAAGCACCGAGACAGAGGTCAAATAAAGGAGGACAAAACTGGACAAATTATGTGTTGTTTTTTTTTAAATATGCATAAAAAATGACAGCCTTCCAAGTGGTCAATCATGTGAGTGTTTTGCAAAATATGAATTCAAATTCTTTTAACTTTAAAAAATAATAATTTTTGGACCATCTTGCCGAGACCTACTAGAAAAAGACCACCAGAACCACAAAATGTTTGGCATAACTTAACATAACATTACTTAATACATGACTTACTGTGTATAAAAATTATTGACTAATTCATTAATCAACAAACTGTAAATGCAGCAGCCAGTCCTCAAGCATAGATGGACAACCGAACATGTTATTCCAGTTCCTAAAGACTAGTTGCACACTGGATTTTGGAGGGAGGAAACACACAGCAGCCGTGGCCTCCATGGGTTGAAAGTCTCTTAAAACTGTGACTGAAAAGCACTAAATGTCTGTCAGTATAACCATGTTTTTAAGTTCTGTAACATATGGCTCACGCTGTAGGAGAAACTGACATCTATCCTCTAACATCCAGAACGTCTCGCTAAAAAGATCAGCCAAAGCACTACGTTAAAATAACTTCTAATCCCATTCTTCATGTTTACGGGCATATGCTGCATCCATAACAGTGAGAGGTAGCATTGTCTGGGAATGAATAGCGTGATAAAAGGGGTACTTGAGCGTCCTGTTTGGGGTTGAAACACATGAGGCGAGCTGGATGCAATATAGCAGAAGGTAATAAAAGTCCTTCCAGCAGACAGAGGGATGACACGGTAAGATGATGCGGCTGTGAGGCAGAGATGAGGCCAGCCAGACACTAAACCGCTCTCTCCTCTCTGAAAGGTTATTACATGAAATGTGCCTGCAGTGGAACACAGTGGGAGAGTGACATTTGAATGACTCCACTTGGGTTTCAGGATCTGCAATTTCATCGTCTGGCCTCTTCATCTTGTCCAATCCCCGTCCTCCTAGACCGTAACAGCTCCTCCAGGTGTGTCTGAGAAACCAGAGCCAGAAGAAAAAAATAGCTGTGGTCGTGGACGTGAGCGCGGCGGCGGTGGAGGAAGGACCTGCCGCTGGGAAAATTGCAGCTGCTCGCAGCATCACTCCTCAAGATGGCTGTAAGCACTTTGCTGACACTTCCAGAGGACTCTTATTCAACCGTTTTCATTGTTTGACTATAAAGCTGAGGTCTTAGAGAAAGAGATGAAAAATGATGGTGGGTTCCCTGCAGCAGCAAAACGTCTCGAAGAGAAACTCTCCATCTGAGACTAAAACCAAAGAGGATAGAAGCAAAGAGGAGAAACTCTTTTGACAACGGCCGCTAGATGCCGCCACGTTGGACTGAAAACACCAATGAGTATGTGGTCATAAGTGTAGAAAGAGACGTCTGTAAATCAGAGGATAGTTTTTTTAAGTACTGCGATTCGATATTACGATTTATTGTGATTCTTGTTAACTTTTCTAACACTAGACTGTGAGAAAAAGTTGAATCATACAGTTCTAGGGACTTTTACTTTGGAAAATATCTAAATTAATCCAGTAAAAATGTTTGATTTTCAGCATGTATGTAGTCAGAGATATCCTGAAGTCAAATATATCAGTCATTGTCAGGAATTATTTATTATCCAGCAACCCAAAAATCAAAGAATAAAGACATTTCCCTCACAAATTAGTGGTATTTTCTATTTAATTTATAAGGGACATGTAATGTCTTATACTTCTGGTGAATATAATCTAATCAATCTTATTTCTGTATTTTATATATACAGTTCCCTTTGTTAACACCTTATTTTGTAAACCGGACGTAGTCCAACGTGTCTACTTCCTCTAACTTCTCCAAGGTGGTCTCTAGCTCTCCCGTCAGCTCCGTTCTCTTTATCCATCCATGGTCAGCTCCATCGGGGCCGTTTCAATGCATTTAACATAAATGTCAGTATATGGGTGCTCTACAGTCGTAGCGTCGGCCCATTTGACCACGGAGACGAGAGCGACGGCCGGCTCGACCGCCACGTTACCGCGATACGATAACGTTTTTCTGTCCTTGACAGAGTTAGCATGTAGCTTTAGCCGTGATGTCTAGCTCTGCTTTTCCTGTCATAAACAAATACTATTTTACAAACTATCTAAAAAGATGGAGTTATTTTCTGACCTAACGGTAGAAATTATACATAATCACAATGTGCTTAGTCATCCTTTACACTGGTGGTTGATGAAGACACTGTATCCCAGACAATCTCATCCTAATCCAAGTATAAAATAGTTTTTGAACAGCGTGTTTGACAGATTAGTTTGGTGTCAGAGTGGTGGTTTTCCTCTGCTGACACTCCTTGATCTTGTCAGGAGTCTTTCCAGTATTAAAATTACCGCTGCCCTTCATCTCTGACCTTCCTCCTCCATATCTGGATTGTCTTGAACAATCAATTTGACTGGCAGATTGATGGAGTGTTCACTGAACCTCAGATATATAAAAAGTTCATTAAACAGGTATCCTCAAAGTCGTCTGCAACGTCCTTTTTGAGAAAGTTTAAGAAAATGCTAATTTTTGAAGAGAAATCTTAAAAAAAAAAAAAAACTTGTGAGAAGGTTATCTTCTGCACATACTGTAGGAAATGCTTAGTGTGGTGAACATAAAGCTCAGAGCAGTGACGTGAATAACCACACTTTGCTTTGAAATACACGGAGCTCCATGAAGGCTATATACAGACAGTGCACACTAATTCTAAGTTTCAACAGTTTGATCGAATTATGCATGTTCTTGCCCTGCTGTTAATTAGTATTTGGCTTTAGGTTTTTTTGCGATGGATACCTTGGATTTTCTAGTTACATATGATGCCAGTAACTTCACTGTAGCTCTAAAACTGAGCCTTGTTGTTTGGTATATACAGTATATATGGTATACATTATGTATCAAAAGCTCATCAGTTTGATTCATAAATGTTTCACAGATGTAAAACAACGACAGGTCTCAGTGGCAGCTCCTCAGAATCAACGTGCAAAACCTTCTTTCCAAATCTGCCATTTTCGACTGTAGTCCACCGACCATACAACGGGGCATCCATAGAAAAGGCAGAGAAAGCAATTTCTCCAGGCGCGGTATTAGACCAAAAATGTGATGCAGGCACAAGGTGTTGCATTTTGAGCAACAGGCTCAGCTGAGATCAGTGACCCATAACACCCACAGCTGAATGATCACATTTTAAAAAGCCATTCCTCCGCCTGTAGATGTCCACGTTTGACTCAGAGGAACAAGTTCACCCTTGGTTCAGGGTCAAGGGCTCAAGTTCAGGCCTTGTCAAAATGCATTCTGTAAAGAAAAGAAAATAAAACTCACTAAAAAAGGAGAAGATGAGGTAGGCCGAGCACTTCAAAAGCATTAATTTCACATGCATTGAGCATCACGGATTGGTGATATCAAACGGTAGCGGTATCAAAGAGAGGAGTTTTACTTTAAACGGTACCCGTGTGATCTGCCTCCGAACACACACAGACATCACTCTTTAAGGGGCTGCGATGAAAAGGAGAGAGTTTGCATAAATTTACTGACTGGGAGTCTCCCGGTTCATCACAACAGGACGACAGAGATGATTACAGGGCGGTTACTGTATTAAAAATACAGACCTACAGGTGCTCACAGCCTCAGGAACCTGTTGAGATGTTGACATCATGTGGGATGGAAAGTGTGGGATTCACGGTTTTACTCCCTCTGAACATAGAACATTATAGCTGACCCCTCTGAGGCCGACCACACCAGGCAGCGGCAAAGTTTTTCTGCGGCCGAGAGGCGTTTTCATGCGTTTCAGGCGTGTAGAAATTCTTTGCAACATATTTCAACATGTCACAGGGGTCACGTGATCTGTTTCTCGATTGGCTGTGGGTACTCTCTGGCTACAGGTACTACTCTCTCGCTCGTGGCCAGTTAGGACACTCATTTTTGAGGACACTCGCGCTCATTTTGTCGCTGATGTTCGCTCGCGTCGCAGCCAGTTAGGACGCGGCGTTAGTCGACTAAGAATGTCTTTGGTCGAGGACCTTAAGGTCTAAGGAACACCGTTTATTTTTTAGAACCAAGTCAGATATAGAGCTGCATAATTAGTTGATTACTCAGTTAGTCGATCGACAGAAACATTATTTGGCAGCTTTATTTTGATAATTGATGAATTGTTTAATTAATTTTTCACGCAAAAATGCTGAATATTGTACGATTCCAGCTTCTCAAAATGTGAGAACTTGCTGCTTTTCATTATCTTACATTACAGTTAACTGGATATATTAAAGGATTTAGACTGCTGGTCTGACAAAACAAGATATTCGAAGATCTTGGGCATTGCAAATTGCGATGGGCATTTTAGGATTAATCCAGAAAATATGCGGCAGATTAATCGATAATGAGCTCAGCTCTACAGTATTTTAGATCTTCTGTTTTGTCTTTTCCTTAAAGCCATTTTTGGTATTTTATGGTGACCGGTTTTCTGATGTTGCTGTATGATTATTGTCTGTTGTTCAGTGGGGTTTGTATGCTTTAGTGCCCATTTCCTGACATGGTGAGGTAAAGCCAATTTTATACTTCAATGGACAAACAAAAATGTGTTCTGTTGTGGTGGATTTCTTAAACTTTTATACCCAAAATAAGAGTTAAGAGAAGCCAACGTTAAGTAAAATGTGTTATTCTGAACTGAATGGAGTGTAGCTTAAACAATATTAATCACATCTGAATCTATGACTATTACATGTTCCCTTTAAAATGATTCCATCATAATAGCTAAGCGCTGTCCATCAATAATAATCACATACTGAGTCCAGCTAATGGATCTTTTAATTTACTCCACAGCGCTGTGATTGGTTGTAACCTGTCTGTCCTATAAGGCTGGAGGACAACTTGCCTCTGTGGGGGCATTAAAGGTTCTCAGAGACAGATCGGTGCCGTGTTAATCGAAGCCCTCATTAAATTTACATTATTTCACATCCTCCTCACCGCTAT
This sequence comes from Sebastolobus alascanus, assembly GCA_916701645.2. Classification (NCBI taxonomy): domain Eukaryota; kingdom Metazoa; phylum Chordata; class Actinopteri; order Perciformes; family Sebastidae; genus Sebastolobus; species Sebastolobus alascanus. The sequence goes on from CAKAOJ020000567.1 coordinate 135,969, forward strand.
CATCACTTTCATTGACAACTGTTTAACGTCACGTCGCCGCTTTGTAAGAAAAACCCCATTTCTTCACTATTAGTCACGACAAACAGGGTGTGGGGGGGGGGGGGATTTGCTGTGAAGAAGGAATCGCCTGCAGCCATCTTAAGCCGTTCCCTGAGCGTTCAGTCAGAACCAGATGGGATAACTTCATCCTCGTCATCTCGGGCTCTCTTTCATCTCCATTTCCCAGCTGCTGATTCCTGTCATGACGGCAGCACGTGCGAGGCGGCGAGTGACTTTTACGAGCGGCTGTGAGGGCAATTTTACCCTTTATGGACTCGGTGAGCTCGAATGAAGGTTAAGCCTGATGATACCAGGAAGCTTCACTCCGTCTTTATTGTGATGGAAATATGATCAATGCCATTTCAAGGGTAATAAGCTGAGATATTATGAAGGTAGGAAGCGTTCTGCTGAATGTGGCGTGACTACAATCTACCGTTTCTTTACAAATAAAATCTACCCAAAAGCGTCACATATTGGTGGACAAAGACACCAACATCTGGGCTCAGGTGCTGTGCAGATGTTTGGGGTTCTCCCCCAAGAAAATGTGAAGGTTTTTGTCTTAAAACTATGTAATTTCACATCATTTTTAATCATTATTATTAATACAGATTAAGTAGGGCTGTCAAAGTTAACGCGATAATAACGCATTAATGCAAATTTGTTGTAACGCCACTAATTTCTTTAAACTTGACCTCACTGTATAAAATGACCTGTGGTGACCTCTAGGATAATCACAGCCTCATGAAACTTTACAGCCACAAACTAGAGACCTAGAGCATTCAGAGGATGGATGGATCAGACTAGAGACCTAGAGCATTCAGAGGATGGATGGATGGATCAAACTAGAGACCTAGAGCATTCAGAGGATGGATGGATCAAACTAGAGACCTAGAGCATTCAGAGGATGGATGGTTTTCCTAGATAGATTGACAATAAGGGGGTTTCTGAGCAGTTTACACAACAGAAGTGCTCGCCGAATAATGCAGAAATCTCCAAATGTCAAAAGTTTTTGATCCCAAATCACAGCATGGCTTTTTCTATGGTGTTCCTCAAGGTCTTGGTGTCTTAATGTGGTATTTTGGAGGGATATTGATCATTTTTATTAATTCTCCAGTGGTAAATAATGGTTAAATTTAGCACCAAATCTGTGTAACAAAAGGTATCAACTCAAAAATTGCTGCAACAACTTCTGAGACATAATAGAGCATGGGAATCTTGACACACAGTGCTGAGCTGCATCTCAAATTAATCTTCAGGTTCCCAGCTTTCAGATGATGTACACCACTCCTGTGTGACATCGACTGTTGACCTGCTATCTCCCCCTAAAGACCCCTTAAAAAAGACAAAAACGGCTCTATTGTGGGTCTCAGAGGGCTAACAGACTTGCTGTGCAAAAATGTCCAACATTTTCTAGTCCCAGCTTCTCCAGAGTGAAGATTTGCTTTGTTTTACATAATTGTAAACTGAATATCTTCAGGTTTTGTTCTGCTGGTTGGACTAAACAAGAAATTTAAAGTCACCTTGTGATAGTTTTAACTATATTCTGTCATTTCATAGAACAAACTTTAATTTACTGAAGAAACAAAAAAGAGAAAATAATCATTAGTTGCAGCCCCAGCAATATTTTATCCTCCTCTATTCAGCTGCCTATGAAGCAAGATCATACTTCTGCAGAAAATGTATTCAGCCAATTTTACTCTGATCAAACTCTATTTGGTTTTCAGAGGACAAGTGATCAATTCTCACATTTTGCCTCAAGCTCTCGGCTGCAGCAGCTGAATACATTAAGCTGAGTCAACACAACACATCTCTTCACAAACACCAATAATCCTGTCTTGCCTTGGTGAAATAAAATATCATGAATCTTTAATGATGCTCAGGGGAAATTGGGGCGTATTAAAACTTGTTTCGGGTTGAAGTTAATGTACTCCAACTACTGTAACTGTCATGTAAGGACCTTAAGCCCTATTTGTAAAGGACTAATATTACCCGAGGGATGTCCAGTGGTGAGAAAAAGAACAGCTAACAATATGGTGATTTAATCTGCTGCATCTTTAATCTGTAGAGTAAAGACAGAAAGTCCCTGATAATAATAATAATCCCACTGTCAATCAAAAACCAGCCTCTGCAGCCTGAATCTGATGTGCATTACGCTTTTCTCTTTCTACTCATAACAGGTATATTTGAATATTTAATTCAATATTTTAATAATTTGTGTCCCTGCACCTACAGCATGCTCACTCTAATTTAGCCTGCCCATGCTTCCTCTCTTTGGGTTTTACTTAGTGTAAGTTTTACCTTTCACATCAGAGATAGGTGTATCGTCCCAGCCCTAATGCAGCAACGTTTGTTTGTATGTTTATAAATCTTTAATTTAACTGCTCTAACTGGAGGAAATATTGTGTGAATGGAAACGTTCCCTCCCCAGGAGTATTATTACTCACCCTGCTGAGCTGATCACAGTGCAGCAGCAGCTCCGTCAGCTCCCTCAGCGACTCCTCCACCCGTCTCTTGAACTCTACCGACGGCAACCTCTGAGAGCAGAACAGGTCCATCGCTCGGGCTGCCACCTGACAGGCCTGCAGGACCAGCTCACCGGGTCCCAGCTGAGGGGGGTCCTTGCACGCCGCCACCACCGAGTCCAGCAGCTGGCACACAGAGTCCACCAACACTGACCCTGCACCCCCGTCGGGGCTGAACCACAGTGACTCCAGGCCTCTGTTGTTCCCTTCTACTCGGTGGAGGGAGCACAGCGACTGGAGGAACTGCGCATGAGGAAGCACGGCTTTCCCACGAGGACTGGAGGGAAGTGGCGGCTGAGGGAACGTGATGGCAGGTTGGGGGTCCTGCTGCAGGAGTTCAGGAGTCTCTGAGCCCGGCTGAAGGTCTGCGCTGTACGCCTCACTTCCTGGACCAAACAGATCCTGTGAAGCGTTGTCCATGGTGTTGTCATGACCTGGAAGATTTTACACAGAAAAGTCTCGTTTTACCTAAACCACATAGTACCTATATGCATGTCTGTATATCTGTACATAGAGTTCATTTACTCAAGTACAATTTTGAGGGAGTATTTCCATTTTTTTTGCTACTTTATACTAACACTTCGGAGGGAAATATTGTACTTTTTACTACACTACATTTCGACGAGACAAGACGAGACGATACGAGACGAGACGATACGAGACGACACGATACTATACGACACGATACGAGACGAGACGAGACGACACGATACTATACGACACGAGACGAGACGAGACGAGACGAGACGAGACGAGACGAGACGAGACGAGACGAGACAAGACGGTACTATACGAGTCAAGACGAGACGAGACAGTATTATACAAGACAAGACGAGACGAGACGAGACTATACGAAACGAGACGTGACGTGACGGTACAAGATGGAGGATACAGTACTATACGAGACGAGACGATATGATACGACTTTATCGTCAGTTTGCACTGAAATTCATTTTGCATCCTGAGGTAGTTCCATTCAAGATATGAACACACAAGTTAAACATACAGTTACACATATGACACTTTCATAGATGTACAAAACACATTCAAACAGTTATGCCAATTAAACATATCACATTATATCCTCTAGAAGACCATCGAGTGACTACAATCAACCCAACAAGAACACAAACACAAAGTCTTACTGCAAAACCAAAGTATTCATATATCTGAAGACTTTCACAAAAACACCTAAAATCCCACAAAACAAATAAAAATAATCAAACTCTAAATTAAACTATCGGTTTTCTTTCACACTTTTCTTAGTCCAGGTAAATTCTGCTTCCCAAAAAAATATTATTAAGTTCAGTTCAGCTTGTGAATGTCATCAAGATGTCTCATAAACTACAGTTTTTATATTTTAGTCTCTGCTTCTGTGGATTTATTCTATAAAACAATATTTTTCATCCAAAACATGAGGACCACACTTCTTGTTTTAGAGGAAAATTATACTTTCACATTTTCTCTGTAAGTAAATTGTTTTTCTGCTGATTAAATATAAAAAGAGAACACTGAGGCAACATCCCGAGAGGGAATTAAACTGACATTAGGTTCCTGTATTTTCACACAAATATGCATTTTATTAAATCAGTATTGATGCGTTTTAAACAAGAATATGTGAAGGTAAACCATGATGTTGTATTTTCAGTCCCTACAATCACACCGGTGAGCTTCTAAAATCTAAATTATTGCAACTCATATTTCTCTGAATCATGTTTTCTCAGGCTGCAGCCCCTAAACGTCTCAACGTCTCCCCCCTCAGCCCTCCAGCTTTTAGATTTAGGACGACAAGTGTTTTCCCTGAAACAAACGCTGTCATAAAGGCTACACTATTTATAACTGTGTGTGTTTCAAAATGGCATATTCTCTACTGGGAAACAGTGACACCTACTCCGAAGAAATAAATGATGATGATGATAATTTAAACCAGTCGTGACATTTGACAATATAAAGATGAATCTGCAAATACAAGAGATATGAAAGATGGAAATACAAATGTGCATATCTAATTTCAAAATGATGTGTGCTGTGAACTTTGCAAGTAAACAGAGTTTCTGCAGAGGGCATTAAATTCAAATTAAGACTTTTTAAGACAGAATGCACCAGTTAAAGTATGAAAGATATCAATGAAAACCAGTCGGGACAATACGGCCTAGAGTTATTTACCAAGTGCATGAATTTATTGACATTTAAATCACATTTTTGTCAGCACTTCCCAGCTGTATATAGCAATCAGGGCTGTCAAAGTTAACGCGATAATAACGCGTTAATGCAAATTCGTTTTAAAGCCACTAATTTCTTTAACGCATTAATGCAACTTGTGATTTTTAGGTTGTAGGGGGCTCAGTTTTAAAGCTAGAGTGAAGTAGAACTAGAAAACCTAATGAGTCAATTGGTACCAACCATGTCATACTAGCTTGTCATGAAGGAGGTTAAATAACGCTCCAAACTTGCGCTAAATTTTGGCGAGGAAAACCTGTCATGGCCACTTTCAAAGGGGTCCCTTGACCTTTGACCTCCAGATATGTGAATGTAAATGGGTTCTATGGGTACCCACGAGTCTCCCCTTTACAGAGATGCCCACTTTATGATAATCACATGCAGTTTGGTGCAAGTCATAGTCAAGTCAGCACACTGACACACTGACAGCTGTTGTTGCCTGTTGGGCTGCAGTTTGCCATGTTAGGATTTGAGCATATTATTTTATGCTAAATGCAGAACCTGTGAGGGTTTCTGGACAATATCTGTCATTGTTTTGTGTTATTAATTGATTTACAATAATAAATATATACGTACATTTGCATAAAGCAGCATACTTGTCCACTCCCATGTTGATAAGAGTATTGAATATTTGACAAATCTCCAGATAAAAAATGTGTGATTAATTTGCGATTAAATCATTAAACACAACCTGGACCTGGATGAGCAGCAGAAAATGGATGCATGGAAAAAAAATAATTCGGTTTAGGTCAGAGGTCTGAAACAATAGTGCAGATTTTACAAAACATTTTATGCCGAACATCACTGGAAAAAATATATTTCAGACTTTGGTAACCACCCAGACCACCCCTGATCTCTAAAAATCAGAAAAGCAGCCTTATCACAGCCTCTTCATCACTCAGTCCAGATCCTGATCACAACCCCTTCATCACTCAGTCAAGATCTTCATCACACCCCCTTCATCACTCAGTCCAGATCCTCATCACACCCTCTTCATCACTCACTCCAGATCCAGATCTTCCATCAGGGCTGCATATATGAAACTTATAAGAAACCGTATGTGAGGATCTCTGTGGAGTTTTAGACCTCTAGTAGCACTATGGAGCAATTTTTCTATTCAAACTCATCAATGATTTGATTTTACAGCTCAGCAAATATAACAATTACTCTCCATTTTGTAACTGATATAGATGAGGTTAATGTGAACATCTTATTATATTCATGCTGTATGTTCATGCTTATCATGTCATGGACTTGTTTGATGTTTAGATAACTGGTCAGGTTCCTTCTGGGAATTATGCATGTTACTTATTCTCGTGGGTACCCATACAACCCATTTTCATTCACATATCTTGAGGTCTGAGGTCAAGGGACCTCTTTGAAAATGGCCATTGCAGTTTTTCCTCGCCAAAAGTTAGCCTAACTTTGGAGCTACAACCTGAAAATCACAAGTTGTGTTAATGTGTTACAAAATTTAGTGGCATTAAAACATATTAGTGTTAACGCGTTATTAACCCGTTAACTTTGACGGCCCTAAACTAAAGCTGTCAGACAAATGTGGTGGAGTAAAAAGTACAATATTTGTCCCTGAGATGTAGTGGAGTAGAAGTAGAATGTTGCATAAAATGGAAATACTCAAGTACTGTACAAGTACCTCAAATTTGTAGTAGTATTTGAGTAAGTGTACTTAGTTACATTCCACCACGGCTTCTCAAGGGTGAAACTTTTAACAACCTGTTTATGATGAAAACAAAAGGTTTCCCTAATATGACTCATATTAATGTTTAGTACATACATAGATGGAGAAAGTCCTACCTGCTGCCTCCGTGCTGCTCTTTGTATTCGCCGTCACTCTGGTGATGAGTAATTCCTGTCGCAGCCTCAGCACCTCCTGCTGCAGCCCCTGGGCTTTCTCCTTCCAGCTTTCATCCTGGCTCTCCAACCTGCAGGCCAAAGCCTCGGCGTACCCTCTGCCACTCATACCCGACGGCTTCTTCTTTATGATGGTCACGGCCAGGGCGACTCTGGCTTTCAAGAAAAACCACTCTGCACGACTCGCTCCTAAAACAGAGTTAAAGAGGATGAGGAGGGCACAGTTTTAGGGAATTCAACCAACGAAACATCCACAGAGAACCTTAAAATTCAGCCACATTTTATGATAAAATACATGTTTTACAAGAGAGATAACCCTCAAAATAATGTGTTGTTTTGCTGAGGTGCACGGCAAAGAACAGAAACTTACTAGCCAATAACAAAAACATGTTTGGAGTTGAAACAATAACTCAATTAGCCGAAATTAATCTGCAATCATCTTTTATCAAAATCACTTCTCACTTCAGCTTCTCAATTAATGATTTGTTGTTTTCATCTGTTTCATATGATAGTAAACTGAATATATTTGGGTTTTAGATTTTTATTACTTTTTTCTTCTTATCTATAAGTACTTTTACTCAAGTAAAGAAGGATCTGAATACTTCCTCCACCACTGCAATTTAGTTATTGATTCTCAACTTCAGCGGCTCAAGTGTTGTTTCACAAAATAATTCATCCCTTCAATGGTAAATTATGAATTAATCATAATACTTTGCAGTTTGTAAGAGGTGCATTCAACATCAGTGTTTTTAATTTAAAACACTTTAAAACATCCACATCTTTAAAAGCTTCCCATCACAACTAAACTGATAACAAAACAACTGCACTTTTCTGTCAAGTTTTACAAACACTTTCAGGAGTAAAATAAAATAAAAGCCAAAAACAACATTTTTAAAAGCTTCCCATCTTCCAACCAAAACGAGTAAACTACTATTCGTTTTCTACTCTGAACCATTATAAGATTGAGGTACATTTAAGTATAATTATCTAACAAAATTAATTTGTCTTAATATTGTATTATTGAGGGATCCTATTGTGTTTATATAGGCTACAGCCAAATTACTAACTAGCTAGCTTTCAAGTGCTTCCATTATCGGACAGCCAGTTAAACCAGACTTACTGTGTAAACATGTCACTGTTCGTCTTCTTTTATTACTTTCATACAAATCTCCAGATCAGTCTTGTCCTAAATATATTACTGTAATGCCAAATATTGCTACGATACACATTAATTCGTCATTTAGCCGAGTTAATTTGCTCTTTGCTAATATAAACACAGGTACATCCAGCTAAGCTAGCTATATAACGTTAGCTAAAAGGGACATGTTGTATAAAGTTAACTAATATATCTGACTATAAACAATAGTGGGAGATATCACTGCTGTAGAAAACAAAAATAACGTTAGCTTTAAATCAACTATAGCAAACAGCTAAAGTTAGCTAGCTAAAGCTACCGTGGTGCTAGCTAGGTTAGCTCACGAACTAACGTTACAACATCAACCGAGTTTAACCGTTAAGTGACGTTTCTGCTTCAAACTGTTAACGTCAACTGTCAAACTAATTAATTACCTTTTTAAATTAATTACCTTTTAAATGTTCCTCCTCACTCTCCATTGCTCGGCGCCAAGTCCCAGTAAAAGTTCACATCCGCGACGATAACGACGCTAATTCAGCTTCAACGGCTGGACAGGTGTTGCGCCGAAATCTGTGCCCCGGAGAATTCTGTGACACTGAGCTGTCGGCCATGATAAAGACGTTTGACTCTCGGTAGTGTCTAATTGGGGAAACTCTCGCGAGAAGGTTAAGGTTAGGATCATTACTCTGGCAGCAAGTCTCGCGAGAGCTTCTGCAAGTTTTAGCAGATCTCAGATCAGAGTACGCAGTTTGCGGGCTACCTTCTAAACACGACCGTGGCTCTCTTCTGTTGGAACTCTTATCACAGCCAGTGGATGAATGTAACTGCCAAGTATAGTTTTGAGGTACTTGTATTTTACTTAAGTATTTCCTTTTCATGCTACTTCATACTTCTTTTTTTACTTTACTTTTTTTTTTACTTCTTTTTACTACTTTTTTGTTGTTGTTGTTTTCTATACTTTATTTAGAAAGTTCAATATACTAGTTACATAAACATGTTCAGATTTTTCATTACAAAAAAATCAGTAACTATTTTTCATTATAAAAATAATATAAAAAATAAAAAAAGATTATACAACAAATAAAATGTAAGGAAATGAAAAAAAAAAAAGAAAGTCTGTTAAACAATTGGAATAAATTTGAAATGTTTTGAGTTTTAATGTATTATTGTTTATTATTATTATACTTTTAAATGCCAACATAAGTACATTTTGCTGATAAAATTCCTGTACTTTCATTAAGTAAGACTTTGAATGAAGGACTTTTACTTGTAATGGTATATTTTCACCCAGAGTCATTTGTATTTTACTCTAATAAAATATTTGAACATGACTTGTTTAAGATTTGGTGAAAGATTCACGTTAATAATGTGATGTTAATAATTAAATATCCCTCATGTTATCTGCACACCTGCAGTATAAACAGCTCTTCTACTACTCCCCATGTAATATATCTTTTATTCCCAAATAGTATTCCCACAGATCTATGTTTGGTCATAAGTTACTTTTAAAGTCAGTCGCTCCACAAACTCCCACACTGGATGAGGATGGGCTGCAGTGAGGCTTCTGTCAGCAGAGATATCTGTTTGTTGGGTAAAGTATTTGAGCAGCTCTTCTTCATTTGGAGGAGCAGCAGCTCGATGCAGAGGTCCTGCTGGATCGCTGAGCCCCCTCGCCCCCTCGCCCTCTCACAGAGAGCGAGGCCGGGAGTGTCCACGGTGTGATTCCCTCAGTCAGTGCAGAGCCTGCAGGCATGCAGGTGAAGGTCAGCAGGAGCTCCACTGGAGGATGGCGAGGCTTCGCTTTGTGACTCAGCAACACGATCAATCTGCAGTGTGGACGTTGTGAGGGTGAAATGAAGTGTGATAAATTATTTATGCATGAAATCTCACTTTGATTGTGCAGGTATGGACCCTGAAAATGAATAGTTTGCTGAAGAAAAGTAATCTCCAACTGATTTTTCAACCAGCTCTGCCTCAAAAATAATAAGCTGCTAAACAGTTTTGAATTAAGGGACTTACAAAGTTAAATTTATTATTTATTTATCTAATTATCTATTTATCTAGTCATTTATTTATTTATTCATCTATTTATTTATTTATTTATTTATCTATCTATCAATTTATCTATTTATCTATTTATTCATCTAATTATTTATTCATTTATTTATTTATCAATTCATCAATTTATCTATTTATCTCTTTATTTATTTATTTATTTATTTATTTATTTATTTATTTATTTATTTATTTATCTATCAATTTATCTATTTATTTATTTTTTATTTATTTATTTATCTATCTATTTATCTATTTATTTATGTATTTTATTTATTTATTTATTTATTTATTTATTTTGCACAACTTAAGATTACACAAACATGACAAAATAAATAAATAATATACAGTGCAAGGAGAGGGAGAAAACCCATTGGGCTTATTTGAAGCTTCCACCTAGAGACAAGATTAACATACTGACATAATATGACTACATAATAGTGAACAATTAGAACAAGATATATATAATAGCAGCAATAACAATAAATATATAAAAAAAGACAAGAAATATGTGTGATGTCCTGGTGTGTCCAGGCCTTTAGTATGCTAACATTTGCTAAGTAGAACTAAAAACAAAGTTCAGCAGTAGTTTTGTAGGTATTTGGTTATAAATCAAAGTATTGGACGCATTAAAATGTTGACCTGTTGGTGGCGATAGATATAAAGTTAAGAGATCATGAAAGTGGTTCCAATTCATCCTGATGGGGACATGAATAACTGTGAATATCAAAATTTCATAGCAATACATTAAATAGTCGTCGAGATATTTCGCTCAACTCTGGGAACCATGAATGTCTGTACAAATTTCATTCAGATGATCTTTATTCGTGAGCTGTAATGTATTTAATGTGATGTTTTATTGGTGTGTGTGTTCTCTGATGTCTCACTCACACTTCATAATGTTTGTTTTCACTCTGTGCTGCTCGTTTTAACCTTGTTCAGAAAGGTGTTACATAAATACTTGAGCGGTGTAGACGTTGGCTGCTTCCTCTCTTCCTCTCCGACTGAAGGAGGTTTTCTTCAGTTGATGTCTGAACAAAACACATAATGAGTTACAGCAGCGCAGGTGTTCAGCTTCGTAGCTATGATGAATTATGGTCGCTGAGTTCACCAACACGCTCTCGCTGCTTCGAAAACGGAGAGACTTCGCTGGCTTCATGCATCACAGCTTCCTGAATCCAGAACAAATATTTACCTGGCAGGCTGTTAATTTACTTCAAATATTAATATTGTTTGAGAAACATAAGGAATGCTGGGATACCTTTGAAGGCACCCATAGACACACTAAAGCACAAATGTGAAGAAATTTCACAGAAACAATTGGTCAAACCAACTAAAAAGTTTTACTCTATCTAGTCTTTGGACACATGGTACAACTTTAATTTTCTATATACTCCATTATATTTTAGGTAAAAACAGTCGTGTGCCCAAAGACTAGACATAGTATGATATAAGAAAACATTTCTGTATCTCAGAAACTACAAGGAGCACAATCAATGATTTGATATCTATGAACTCATAACAAGTTGAATATCACAGATATGCACCCAAGTGCGGTGTAAAAAAACATATTTCATATGGAAAACATGTAATAAACACGATAGTAGCGTTTTTCCTCTCTACCAAATTTCAACACTTTTGACAAATATAAATATCATACTGAATATAGTCTTTGGGCACGAATGGGTTAAATGGGAGGATGCTTAGAAAGATTAAAGAAAATGCACAAAAACTATATTCAAATGTGCAATACTCTGTCATTAATACTGCATTTATTTATACTGTACATTCAAGAAATATTCTTATTTAATTCTTATTTATACCATTCTGGCATTTATATTTTATTTATTTATTTATTTATTATTATATTTTATATTTATACATTGGTTATATATTGCACATGTTAATGCAAATATTTGTACTTATTTCTTATATTCTCTTTTTATTATTTTTAATTTTAGTACTTACTTATATTTATTTACATATATTGTGTTTATATTGTAGCATTATGTACGTCATTTACGTTACATACTCCTTTATTTCTATTTTTATTACATTTTGATTTGTTTATACAAGAGTAACTGTAATACCCGGGGATCAATATACCATTTCTGATTCTGATCCTGAATATAATCACAATTAGCATTAATTTTTATAACCATTCAGGTAATTTTTCAAGCAAAAATGCAGAGAAGTCTCCGGTTCCAGCTCCTAAAATGTGAATATTTGTCTTCTATGCTGATGAACTGAATATCTTTTTGGTGTTGGACGGTCAGACGTCAAGTTGATCATGAATATACTTATTATTTGCAGCTCATATTTTTTTATTATTAGAGCGTGAGAGACGGAGAGAGGAAGTGACACAGAGAGAGATTTTAAAGAGCTCTTCATTGGACACATCTGAAGGACACACAGGTACAAAGGATACGAGCCACCATCGAGTAGAGACCTGACTGATACAGAGGCATGAACGATATTATCAGCTGATGTTATCTCCTCTCAGATAAGCTACCAGGTGAGGTCACGTCCTCTGAGTCCTCTGAGTCCTCGGAAACCTCTGAATCTTCTGAAACCTCTGAATCTTCGGCAACCTTAGATTCTTAGATTGTAAACGCTGATTCCAGACTACTCACACTTTAACCCCAACAATAAGTAAATATGAAAAAAAACAACCTTAATTCAAGGTTTAATTACTAGCTTTTCTGGGCCTTTCAACTGCACCTTATGGTCTTCATCAGCAACTGGAGTTTGCTCGGTTCTCATGGAGTAAACACACTTCCTGTGGTGTCTTTAACTGAGCAAACTCCACTCACTGATGGAGATGAAGAGGTGCATATGCTCCAGAAAAAAAGCTAGTAAGTGGACGTTGAGTTAATATTATTATGTCACATAAGACATAAAATGAGGATTGAGTGTTTTGAGTGTTTCCTCATCAGAAATGTTGTCCTTGGCAGAGTTGGAGAAGGTTTTGAAAGAACATTTAGACGTAGTTGGAAAATCACAATGACAGAAAATATAATTTAACAGTCAACTGAATAAATAAAATCCTGCTATAGCAGCCACTGATATATATCAGTGTTGGTGTGTAATGTGGTGTATGGTGGAAATGTGAAAGAGAGCACAGTCCTACCAAAAGTGTTTTAAAGATTTTCATTTGTTGACGGAGTTTATTCATGTCGTCGTGGAAGAAGTTGTCAAGAATCAAGAAAATTTAAACTAAATCTATAATTCCAGGACGACTGGGCTTCAATATATAGAGGATGCAAACCTGCCAAAATAAAAAAATAAAAAAATAAATTACTTAATAAATTAATAAATATGTCATTAAATGTATCAAATATAATATTCAAAATAAATGTAGCCATTAATTAATTGATAAAATATGACATAAATTGATATTTCTGTTTTAATTTTCTTTTTTATTTATTTACCTTTGTATTGATTCCCTTATTTATTTACTCTTTTATTACTACTCTTTTTTTTATTACTCTACTCTTTTATTTATTTATTTATTTATGGTTTTCTTGCCTAAACCTAACTGTGGACGTTTTCATGGCGTACAAATGACACGGGAAAACGCTAAAATTCGTACTCATGACGCGTTGAATGTCCCTGTAATGTTGCGGTATTTATACGCCTTCCCGTGAGACCGGGTTGGGTCGATAGTCGTCTTCTTTCTTTCGGTTATCGCCCATGTGAATTGATGACAAAACGGGTGTAGCAGGCCCCTACTGACCCACATCTATGTGGCTGATAACCACTGATGACGTCTATTTAATGGCCTGATAATAGTCTTATCAACTGAAGTTGAAAGTGTTTTTAAAACCTAAAAGATTCAAGGCTTTTAGAAAACATTTGGGGCTGGAGCTCCAGGAGCCACCCCTTCGCTCAGCCCCTGTATATAGTCTATATACTGTATACTGTATATACATATATAATGTCACCGTCAGCTACATAAATTTGTCTCAATTCTTTATCATCAAATTTAAGAGATCCTAACAAACTATTTATCGAGAAATGTTAGTATCGGTATTGGCTGGAAAAATTCAGGCAGAAGAAAAATAAAAAAGTGAGAGTCCTTTAACCATCACTGAGAGAGAGAGAGAGAGAGAGAGAGAGAGAGAGAGAGAGAGAGAGAGAGTATAAAACCAGGAGTCAGACTTCAGCAGCTCTGAACTTGTGAGGAGACACTGAACGGATTAAAAACCAACCAACAGAGACAACAAAGTGTTTTTTTTCTCTGTAACACTGGATGATGTTGGGAATGATTTTTCTATCCCAGAGACAGATCTGTGGATGATGGAGAGGCCGCGTTGCGCGCAGCTTTATTCTCATTTCTTGGATGTTTAAGTTGATGAAATAGTGTGAAATGTGAAGTGAAGATAAGATGAAGAGGAGGAGGCAGAAACGCGTCTTTGTGGCAACACCTGTCGTCTGAGTGTTGGATAGCTGCTGCTGCGCTGCTGCTGGAGATGGAGCCGCTTTTATTTTGGGGTTACAAGAGACGAGAAACGCGCTCGGTGGATGAATATGTGAGAGATTTCAGGGTGATCTGCAGGCTTTCCTTTGAGCTCAATGACAGGGGCATCTGACGAGGGAAGGTGGAGGGATGGAGAATGCCAGTGAGCTCAAACCAACGCCTGTCATCTACGGAGAGCTGTTGAACATCTCCACCAACTACACCCATGCCAACTTCACGTCGAAAGAGGAGGAGAAGGACAGTAACCTGGCTCTCCAGTCGGGTCTGGCCGTGACCTTAGCGCTCATAACTTTGGCCACGACGCTCTCCAACGCGTTCGTCATCGCCACCATTTACCAATCCCGAAAGCTGCACACCCCGGCCAACTTTCTGATCGCCTCGCTGGCCGTCACGGACCTGCTGGTGTCCATTCTGGTGATGCCCATCAGCGCGCTGTACACGGTCAGCCAGACGTGGACGCTCGGCCAGGTGATGTGCGACATCTGGCTGTCCTCGGATATAACGTGCTGCACCGCGTCCATCCTCCACCTGTGCGTAATTGCGCTGGACCGCTACTGGGCCATCACGGACGCGGTGGAGTACACCAAGAAGCGCACGATGGGACGCGCGGCCGGCATGATCGCCACCGCCTGGGTGATCGCCATCTCCATCTCGCTGCCGCCCTTCTTCTGGCGCCAGGTGAAGGCGGATGAGGTGAAGAGCTGCAACGTGAACACCGACCACATTTTCTACACCATCTACTCCACCTTCGGCGCGTTCTACATCCCCACGCTGCTGCTCATCGCCCTGTACGGGAGGATCTACGTGGAGGCGCGTAAACGCATCCTGAAGCAGTCCCACAACAAGCCGGGGAAGAGACTCACCTCCGCGCACCTGATCACCAACTCCCCCGGCTCCGTGGCGTCCACCACCTCCCTGAACTACGGGACGAACGACGCCTCCTCCTGTGACACTACCTCGTCCGCCAACGTCAACCAAGTCAAAGTCACTGTGTCCGACGCGCTGCTGGAGAAGAAGCGCATCTCCGCCGCCAGAGAGAGGAAGGCGACCAAAACTTTGGGAATAATCCTGGGAGCCTACATCATCTGCTGGCTCCCGTTTTTCATTTACACTCTTCTAGTGCCTGTCTGCGAGTCCTGCTTCCACCCGGAGCTATTCGACATTTTCACCTGGCTGGGTTACCTCAACTCTTTAATCAACCCCATCATTTACACCATGTCCAACGAGGACTTCAAGCAGGCTTTCCACAAACTAATGCGGTTCAGATGCTGCAGGGCATGAAGGACGATGATGATGATGATTACCCTCCTCTCCCTCTTCAGCTCTCATCATCTGTATAATGACAGAATTCAATCACCCACAAATATTTCACTCCCCAGGTTTTCCCCTGAGGGGCAACATCCAGATAGTTTATGATAATGTGGCTGCAGAATGAGCTGATGGATGGGAATGTATTGAGCTGCCACCCAGTCTGCATTGTGTTATTATCTGATGGCAAATGGCTGCAACTCCTCAACCATTTGAATTAAAAAAAGGCGGCTGGTGTTGGTGCAGAGGGGAGAGTGGATGTGATGTGGAAGCAGGTGATAGTGTTGTTCTAATGACTTGGAGAAAGCCCATAGCCCCAGACGCAGGGCCCCGCCTGTACGTGCTGCACTGGACTGTAGCCTACAGACTCACTTTGCCATATGAGTTTGACAGTCAACGTCACGTTGGCTCGTAAGCACAAACAGCTTAGGACTTAAGCTACCACAAGCCCCAAGGGCAAAAAAATCTGATTTGTGTTTCATTTTCCTGACTCAATAAGGGGAAATACTGGTGCCTACAACAAGTTTAGTTTAGTTCCTCAGACGTGCCTGGCCCAGACAGAGATAAAAAAAAAAAAGCTGGTTTCAGTTTGAGAAAAAGGTTTATTCTCGTGGCCAGTGTTTGTGTTTTCTTTCCTTTTTCTTGCTGTGACTGGTGTTCACTTTAAACAAAGGCTCCAAAACTGAGTGTAAATGTACGAATCTGTATGTGATTTTTACTTTTGATTTGCTAAAAAAGAGTCTGGATGTTTTGGGGGGCGTCGTACTGTAAAATAGTGCAAGGCGACTCTGAGGGAATGAAGAGCCAGTATTGTAAAAGCGATTACCAGACCTCTTTAATTGTTAATATTAGCTGTGATGTTCCATTTCATGTCAGGCTAAACAAACACAAACTCCTAAATCTGGTGGAACAGGGTTGATAACGCAGGGTTTCCTATACAGTCACCCTCCTGGGGAAAAAAACGCTGGGAAATGTCACGGTATTCTGATGAAATATCTGATCTTTTTTTCTTCCCACCACACCGTCACATGTTAAATGTCAAACTTTAGCTGCTGCTGATCCCTTAAAGGAAGAAAAATCAAACAGAAAAAAATCTGCTTTTCAGAAAAAGATGCAAAAACTGTAACGACAACAAAGTAGTGATGGAAGTCCTGCTACACATGTCCAGGCAGCTCGGTCTCAACAAATGGTGTATCAAAGAACGCATATCGCTAAGATGTGAAAGTCAATTGGTCGCTCCATTGCAACGTTAGCGCCCAAGCTATTCCGCCATTTTGGACTGAAAGCGACTTCCAGACACCAGTAAAACATCCGCCCACAAAAGTGAAACTAAATTATTTATATTCTAGTGTCACATTCTACCGATTGCCATTGTGTAATAAGATAAAATTATTTAAAATATCATTTAAAAGTTAAATAAATGTATTAAAAATATAGAGAAAATATGTTTTTGGTGGGTTGCGTTATGGAAATTGCCCTTCTAGCTACGACCCTGCTCTGTACATGCACATTTAGAAATGTGATCTAAAAATAACGTGTAGGAACCTTGTCCTGATCATTTTAAGGAATCGTTTTAAGAAATGGGTTTATTCGCTTTCTTGCAGAGAAAAAAAAGTCTTCTGATTTACAGAGAATTTATACATTCATGGACTCATTGGCTTTTTCAGTCCAAAATGGCGGCAGTTGGCGCCGTTGTCAAAATAGCACCAGAGTTTCGCCTCTTTGCTTCTAAACTCTTTGGGCGTATGAACGACACGGTAATTTATAAGTCATTTCGCGTGTAATAACAACGCTTTTGTTGCTTTTGGCGTGCCGTTTGTACGCCATGTAGTCCGTACTGACTGTAAAGTAAACGCATAATGTGTGAATATGCTCAGAGCTGGTGACGTAGAATAAAAAGAGAGAGAGGGAAGGGAGGTCGATGGATGGGTCCAACAAACACAGGACTTTCAACCAGGAGACTCCTGAAGTGTTGTTTTACTTAGTTTACTTATCTTAAGCCCAACCTTGATGTTTTTCCTAAATCTAACTAAGTGGCTTTGTTGCATCAACCTAACTGCGGACGTGGTGATAAATGACATGCGAAAAAGACTAAAAATGTGTTATCATGACACGTGGAAATGTTGTGCTTTTATACGTCATCTCATGAGATCGGGTTGATCCAGGGCTGTAGCTAAATTATCGTTAAGGACACTGGTTTTGGCGTAATTTCTGGAAATTTAGGGGTCTTAACAAAGTGAAACGACACCCAAATAACAAATGGTGAGTCTCTAAAAGCAAATTTGCAATTTCTTAGCATCAAAATTCTTCTTTTTACGCCAAAAAATAAATGAAACCTAAGGGATTATCAGTAGTAGTTTAATTCTTGGCATTATTTCTGGAAATTTTGGAGTCTTTTACACAAAAATTACACATGGTGACTTTTTTAAAAGCCATTTCTGCGATTTCTTAGCATCAAAATTATTAAATTTGATTGTTTTTAGGCCCAAAAAATGAATGTCAAGTGAAGGGATTATCAGGGGTAGTTCATTGCTCTAGTGGAATGAAATTCTTTGCGTTGTAGAGAAGCCATTGAGGCCTTATAGGAGATAAAACTACATAGAATATAATTACAAAGTTAAATAAAAGTATATTAAATATAAGCCCAGAGAAAAAACATCTTTTGGGTGGGTATAGGGGTTGCATTGAGAAATTGTTCTCAGCGTTTGCAATAATGCAATAATTTAGGAACTTTTGATCTCAAAAACGTGTAGCCTGATGAACCCTGTCCTGTTTAGTTAAAGGAATCGTTTTAGGAAACATGTTTATTCACTTTCTTGCTCAGCGTTAGATTCAACAATCGATACCACTCTCATGTCTGCGTGCTGTTTTGCACTGTCAGACTTACAATGGACATATTCTTTTTTTTTCAAATGATCAAAATTGATGAAGCAGAACCAGAGATATCTTCTTTTTATATTCCACACATGGTGCCTACATTACCCACAATGCAACTCTACCACTGAGGACATTTATCAGACTTCACAGCAGCTCCCTATGGAGACACTACTGTCTTTATACTACTTTTAAAAGATACGCAGTAGAACTCGCCAATACTTGTAAACACTGATGTATAAATTATTTAAAATATGGAGCTGGAGGCGATTAGCCTAGCTTAGCATAAAGACTGGAAACAGATGAAACAGAAATGCTCTGAGTGAACCTTCCTCTGGTAAACAGTTACACAGTGTATATGTCTAGGGCTTTTATTGTGAAAGGATCTGGTCTGCGCCGCCTTTGTCAAGTTTGAAAGGAGTAATAAAGTTTTCCGTCTTGGTTCGTACTACGAAGCAAGACACCAGGAAGAGAGTCGGTCGTTGATCCCACTTTTCGTAGTGGCCAAACGGCGGTACTGCAACTTCCGTGTCCGTCGTGTGTTGCCATTGGGCCCAAAAATACTTTTTCGAGCGACGGCTTTGACCCCGTGACCGCGCCATATGACCGAGCGGATGCTACTGCGCCTGCTCAATGGGCCCAATGGATGCGGAAGATCGCCGGAAGATCCGGGTACTTTTCCACTCTGAAGTCGAGCCATTTTGGCTTCATGCTCCACTGAGCAACTTTCATAGGAATGAACGAGGCCCCGCCTCCAACGCTGTATCCAGTTCTCTTAATGCATCCATGCTACGAAGCCTCCGTGTTGTTGTAAACTATAGTGTACGTTTTGAATATTGTCCGATCCGCACAACGCGTTTGGTTGATGCATTTATTTGCAGTTCGAAACCTTAGAAAAATTCGACCTTGCTCCGAAATAAAGGCGTTGCTTTTTCGCCACGTAATATTCGCGTTCTGTATGAAAGTTCAAAGAAACATATTGATATTGGTGTGTAAAGGCCTTTAACATACAGATATGAGAGTGGTATCAATCAGTTCGTCTGAGTCTTATCAAGAAAGCTTATTTACAAAAATATATACAACAAAAAAAATGAAAACATTTAT
Organism: Sebastolobus alascanus; assembly: GCA_916701645.2. NCBI lineage: Eukaryota > Metazoa > Chordata > Actinopteri > Perciformes > Sebastidae > Sebastolobus > Sebastolobus alascanus. The sequence goes on from CAKAOJ020000567.1 coordinate 155,578, forward strand.
CAAAATTAAAGAGGAAAAACTGAAGAATTCAAAGCTGCTATAAAACGGCTGCAGGGAGTTTGTTGCACCAGTAGAAGCTGTAAAACAGAATCATACATGACAGGAAGTCCTGCTGTCGTTTCCCTCACAACGTCAAAGAAGGCTGCCAGAGAATCGTGACCACGCCGGCTCCCTCCATCTTGCCATGCAACTCTTTGTCAGCAGCCATTTTGGCTGTTTGAGCCGAGTCACGGTGCGGCGTGGACTGCGCCGTAGCCATCCTGCTCGCCTGCAGCTCTGTGATGAAAAAGCTTCTTTGTGTACAGTATTGATCAGCTCAGTGTGAAACTCATCCGGTGGATCTGTCAGTCCAACGGAAGCTGCTTCTCATCCAGGTTAGCTTCTGCTGTACAACGCTTCTGCACACATCGGCGATGCACTGTAACCGCTCCGCTCCGGAGGATGAAATCAAACCCAGCTGGGAGCACAAAAAAAAGCAATGCTGCTGTTGTGAAAACTGAAAAAAATCTCAATAAAAAAGGTCTATGGCATCATGAGGTCGGTGATAGTTTGCACACATTCTCATTTTTCTGATTAAACGTTTGTTTTAATGTGATTCTGAGTGCTTTATGGCAAAGAAAGCTTTGACATTTCCTTTATCGTTGTGAGAATCTGCTGTGGTATTTGGTCTGCTTGGTGATGAAAACATCTCACAGATGTGATGGAGATTAACGGTTTTATAACTTAATGAACCAGCAGGGGAAAAAAATCTAACTACAAGGAAAATGTCAGTTTTATGAATTCCTAATGAAACGTTTCCTTTTTTCATTTTTCTGCTGCAGATCTGAATCTTTGCATCCTTTTCCATGACAGGGATTATATATGAATGTGCACAGCTCACAGTATAATGAGCATGCATACAGTAAAAGTGTGTTACAGTGGACCTTATGTGCACTGTTTTAAACGTGAACAGTAATGTCCCAATTCAACACTGCATACCGGTTCTAAGTGGGTTTTAAGTGTGTACTGTGTTCATAATGGAAAAGTGTCAAAACTGCAGCGAGAATACCCAAAAAACTGACAGTGTGCAGACTAGAAAACTCAAGATTTTTGAGAGTGCTGTTCCCCCAGAATGAACTGAACAAAGGAAATGGAGAGGCTGGAAAAAATACAATAAATTGCAGATGTTGTGCAGCTTCAGGAAGATCTTGAAAAAACAAAAATAAGTATTAAATCTTTTGCTTTCTCTTTGCAAAGATGAATTGAAAGTGATATTCTAATACTGACGTCTGACGGTGCACATTATGTATCATGTAAGGCATTAGGGTACATTATGCCGGGTACATACTACACGATTCAAGATGAATTTGGGCCCCATTCCCCCCCCTTGTGTGTGGGGAACCCCCGAGGACAGCCGAGGACGCAGTCACGTTGGGAAAGACCAATAGCCAATAGAGAACCAAGCTGACTGAAGAAGGAAGGACAACCACCGCGGCTAATGCATGAGCTAATGCTAAACGCGAAGCATAAAGTAGTAGTAAGATGGAGCTCAAAAAACACCAGACTTTCACCAGGAGACCAATGTTGGTGCCCCGTGTGAAACCAGAAGTCAACGTTGATTTATTTGGCACGTAACTTCCGTACTTAAGTTACAGCTCTTCTGAAGTTATTTTAACCCAAACCGGAATCTTTTCCTAAAGCTAACTAAGTAGTTTGTTGCTTAAAGCTAACCAAGTCGATCTGTTCTTAAACCTAAGTAGTTTTATTTTGAAAAGAGTGGAGTGGAAATTGACACATGCGTCACGTGTTGCTGGACGTTCGTAGGAAAAAGCACGAAAAATACGTTGTTGAAAGTCGTGCTGAGCGTCACAAATAAAAAAAGGCGTGTCTATGTACACGAATGAAATAGATCAAATTTCGTGACTATTTCACGAATTGCTGTGAGGCTGGGTTGTTTTAATGGAGGTCTATGGCTCAGAGGAAGAAGAGATATTATACAGTACTTGTTAGTCGATCCATTCACTGCTGGTTTGGGTGTTTTTGTGGGATTTGTTGACAAAGAAAAACACCAATCTTGTCCCTTTGTGCAGCAGAGGTAAAAGCCCTCAGAGTGCTTTCTCGTTCAGCTACATTACCTGCTATCTTCCACCAAAACACTGTGCCGCTGCCACTTTTTAAAAACGTATTTTTGCATCTTAGTTTGCAGCCAAACTCTTGTTGAAACAGCTCGTCCTCATCCTCCTGATTGTTGGCACAAAAAAAGAAAAAAAAATCCATTAAATCTCCATCCCATTAGAGACGGCTCCTCTCAGAGACAAACACAGCCGATGTCATTCTTTCCTTTTGTCAAAAATTAATATTGTTGGCTCCCTTTGAAATCGATCGGACCGCTGTGGCCCCCCTGATTACTGTTTCCATGGTTTGATGCTCGGCTAAACCATGGCAACACGGGCGCTGCTGGAAATGTGTCATGCTGCAGAAGCCAAATAAACACATTGACTGGAATATAGATGAAGCCGGAGAGGTGATGTTACATCGCTCTACCTGCTCCTCAAACACTCGGGGGGATTTATCTCAAAACCAGACGCTACATGTTGTTTATGTTCAGAGAATATTTAAAGCAAATGGAGGCTGACTGTGAATATCAGGAGAAGCCTCACCCTTGTGATATTGTAACGTCAAATTTTCCAGTCTGCTCCGGAGAAAACAAACTGATTTTAAAAGGACAAACGTGCAGATGAGCTTCATTTCACAGTGAAAATGTCAATCCTGAAGCAGGAAACGTGCTCTGATAGTTTAAAACAGCCTCTCCCTCTCTCTCTCCTCTCTCTCAGCTTCACTATCTTTCACAGCTCGTTGTCTGCAGAGCAGCAGATGCTATCACACGTCTCTGGTGCTTTGGCCTTGAAAGCGACTGTGAGAACACCGTCCTACACTGAACGAAGCTGAATGCGAGGGTTGTTAAAGTGCATCCTTTCACATTTTCCTTCATTGTTTTAATGAACAAACTGCAAAAAAAATATGTCAATCTTCTGGAGCACTTCTGGAGGTACTTTAACCTAAACTACCATCTTTTCCTAAACCTAACTAAGTAGTTTTTGTCACGTAACTTCCATAATTAAGTTACACCACTTCCGCCACCCTTTAGCGTCTGTGTGAGACGCACCGGGCTTTGAAGTAACTACAACGTAAACTCACCTGCGTCAATATTAAACCAGAATCTTTTCCTAAACCTAACCAATCTCGGAAACCATCAGATATCCAATACCAATATCCATACGCCTTCTCACGGGAAGGCGGATAAATACCACGACATTACACGGACATTCCGCGTGTCATGAGTACACATTTTAGCCTTTTCGCGTGTCATTTGTACGCCATGCAAACGTCCACAATTTAGGCAAGAAAACCACTTAGTTAGGTTAAGGGAAAACGTCATGGTTGGGCTTAAAATAAGTAAGTAAAACACGTACGGAAACAACTAAAGAAAACACATCACAAACTTCAATAAAAAACACGTGACAATCGTCACGTGATGACGGCCCTAACGTAACTTACAAAACAAAACAGCGATCAACAACGGTCTCGAACACGGTCTCCTGGTTAAAAGTCCGGTGTGAGTACTTCTTCCAGCACCGTTGGCAGATGGATAAAAGCTAAATGATAAAAACAGGAAGAAGAGGAGATGTGATGATATGTGTAGGCGAGGTGAAGCTCAGAGAAACATCCCACTCCCAAACAAACAAAAAGACACTCACAGAATATCTCAACAGCATCTTTTCTACACAAAAAACAACAACAACAATAAAGAGGTGAAGATGAACTCACACACAGACGGTGAAGTGTGTGTGTTAATGAGTGGGTGAATGTGTGTGTGTGTGTGTGTTCAGTCAGAAACACACTTCAGCTTCTCCGAGCATCAGTCAGCGCTCCCTCATCACCACTAACATATGCCCTCCTCCTTGAATTTTGCATGAGTTTTGTTATGCGATGAACTGGTGGTAGGAAACACTGTCGTGATAAATAATTTACAGGGAAACGTACAGTATCTTCCTCCTGTAGCGAGCTGAACATCAGTCGTATTTACAGACGGATCCTGATGAGATGCTGCGAGTGTGAAATCATTTCAGCACGGCTGAAAGAGTCGAAGACGTCAGAGATGAACTGACTGAAGAGTTCAAGTGATTTAAGAACATCCTGGATTCACTGTTTTACTTAAAGTAAAAGTATCAGCAGGAAAATGTACTCAAGTGGCCAAAGTCAGAGGTGGAAAGTAACCAAGTACATTTACTGAAGTACTGTACTTAAAGCTTCTACAAGGAACCTTAATTTTGTTGAATTTGGGGGTCCCTCTGGACAAAAGCGATAGTGTTTGTGAGCACTCAGCCCAGTCGCACAGCAGTTCGTAAAACACGAAATCACGAAATTTAATGTATTGATTCGTGTACGATTGTCACGTGTGTTTCTGTAGTTGTTTAATGTTGTTTCCGTACATGTTTTACTTAGTTTCCGTACTTTAGTTTTTTACTTAGTTTCTTTTCCTAAACCTAACTAAGTAGTTTTTGTCACGTAACTTATTTCCGTATTTAAATTGCGACACTTCCGGTGTTATTTTAACCCAAACCGCGATCTTTTCCTTAACCTAACTAAGTCGTTTTTGACACATAACTTCCGTACTTAAGTTACACCACTTCTGGTGTTATTTAAATTCAAACTGCAACCTTTTCCTAAACCTAACTAAGTAGTTAGTTGCCTAAGCCTATCCAAGTCAATCTTTTTCTAAACCTAACTAAGTAGTTTTATTTTGAAAAATCTCACATTCCCTCAGATTGATCTGGTGACCCTTTGGAGGGGCCCGACCCCTAGGTTGGGAACCACTATAGCTAACTGTACATAAAGCAGCTCCAACAGTAACATGCTGCTCTAACATTGATGCTTCAGTATTAAAGGGGACCTATTATGTTTTTCAGCCTAAGTCCAGCCTAAAGGGAGTTACTCTCCCCCACAGAATCACTGCTCCTGAACTGTCTGTAACGCCTCGCTTGAAGTCCCGCCTTTTCTTCCGTAAAGTGTTGATGACACCAAGTAACACATTTTGCCTAGTGGCTGGGGGGTGCTTTGAACATTAAAGTATGTAAACATGTTCTAGTAGAAACCCAAAATACAAATATGCACCTGAAAATTAGCATAATAGGTCCTCTTTTATATTATATATCAGCCATTTTTTTCTGCAGAAGGAATACTTTTACTGCTGATACTACATTTAGTTGATTATATTTCTGTATGTTTATGTGTAGGAGCTTCAATGCAAGACTTTTACTTGTAATTAGTATTTTTACATTGTTGTTTTTCTTAAGTAAAGGATCTTAGTACTTCTTCCACCAGAATAAAAGTATAGCTTACTAATAGTGAAGAAGAATTAAACTGTTGTACCTTAAAACGTCCCAAACAACCACTTTACTGCAGCTGTCCATGCTCTCACCTCGTTAGCTTGATTGGATGCATGCTGTGGGTGAAACATTTCCACCTCCAACAATTAAACACTCTCTAGAAGTGTGAAAAGTCTTGAAACCTTTTCAAACACCTTTTGAAAAACTCTGGCTTCCTCTCAGAAGTTCTCTCTCTAAACCTCCAGGGTCACAGCGTCCCCAAACTGTCGCTCCTCCTCCGGCTGTGAATATTTATCTCTCAGTTTTAGAGTAGTCGCAGGTGCACAGAGAGCCAAATCATCTGCTAAAAAAAGAAGAAGTTAGCGGCGGCAGCGGCGTAATAAATGGCTTTAATAGCACCTTTCACTGTAGGTCATTACTTAAGGTGACAGCAGACACGTTATAAAGGCGAGCACGGCCATGATTAAAATTATAATTCAGATTCTGCACGAAGCAGGAAGTGTGATCTCCCCGTGAGGACGGAGGTAAGACTGCGACTTTATTGAGATGAGTAGATTGTTGAATTTTTAGAGACACCAAATCAAATCACGTGTTGCAGGAAATCAGATCACAATCACATCTACGAGGCCGGACTCTGTAAATGAGCAAGAACATAACAGGATTAACAAAATATTAACAGCTACCTGTTGATTTTTTACAGTTTTTATGCAGCTTTTGTCCCCTTTTCCTATTTTTCCAGCCTATGTTGAATTAGTTCCTAACTAGAACATGCATTTCCTGCAGAAAATGCGTGTGAATGCTGGCAGCTGAAATTAATTGCAAGGCTTTGCCGAAAATACAGATTTAAAAACATTCAGGAGGACAACAGGTTGTGTGAAGTATGCGAGTTAGGAGAAGTTTTGTATTGTCCAAACTATGATGAGTTACGAACTTCTATTATAAATGAAATGTCTTCAAAATACAGAAATGTTTCAGTGGAATGGAAATGAAATGTTAATGCTTGTAAAAAACATCAGGATGGTTTATTTGTTTAGTATTATTTGTAATCTTTACTGCTACTCTGATTTCTGACTTTGTCTTTTCTTTATTTTCTAAATAATGGTGTAATCTGTACTCACACTCCTGTAAATATACTGTAAAATTTATGGCCAAACATTTATCTGAATTTGCAGATTAGAGGAAATCCAACTTAAATGAACAAAGGAAGTTATTAAAACTTGTGCAGACTTTAGGGAGTTAGTTAGAGATCAAATTCTGTAGTTTTTACCCCTTAAAATCTCTCTCTCTGTGCACATTTTACTTTAATCTTAATATGAAACACAAAGGGACTTTAAAGGTGTAAAATTAAGGCGGTTTGTTGCTCTGAGAATGTAAAACAAAATCGCTAAAATGACCTTAAACTCCTGCAAAATGAAACCTTAAAACTTCGCTATTATTCTTCTAGTTTTGGAGGTACAGCGGTGATATACGTAATGTCGTGTTTATTTTGGAAAGTAGGGACGAACAGGCCCTCAGCCGTGGATGATTCAGAGGAAAACAAGCACCAAAACCTGTTTGCATAACGGTCTCTGCTGTATTGCTTCGTGGCAGCGAGACGGGGCCGGATGGATGGATGGATGGATGGATGGGCGAAGAGGAGGCGATGTGCCGAGACAGACCGCTGGCCTAGCGGGGCGGCGACTGTCTGAGTGGGTGGGTGGGTGTAATGATACCCTCATCTCAGGAAAAACATGTCAGCCCTCCTGGCGAGCAGAGCTGAGGATGTTGTCAGAGAGGAGAGAGAGTGGGACTCACTGAGAGGTTGATAAATCTGATCTAGGACCAGCTGGGGAAGATCTTGGGAAGAGGAGAGGGAAGAGGAGAGAGAGGAGGAGAGGGAAGAGGAGAGGGAAGAGGAGAGAGAAGAGGAGAGGGAAGAGGAGAGAGAAGAGGAGAGGGAAGAGGAGAGGGAAGAGGTGAGGGAAGAGGAGAGGGAAGAGGAGAGAATAGGAGAGGGAAAGAGGAGAGGGAAGAGGAGAGGGAAGAGAGAGAGAGAAGAGGAGAGGGAAGAGGAGAGAGAAGAGGAGAGGAAGATAAGAAAGAGGAGAGGGAAGAGGAGAGGGAAGAGGAGAGGGAAGAGGAGAGAGAAGAGGAGAGGGAAGAGGAGCGAGAAGAGGAGAGGGAAGAGGAGAGAGAAGAGGAGAGGGAAGAGGAGAGGGAAGAGGAGAGGGAAGAGGAGAGGGAAGAGGAAAGGGAAGAGGAGAGAGAAGAGGAGAGAGAAGAGGAGAGGGAAGAGGAAAGGGAAGAGGAGAGAGAAGAGGAGAGGGAAGAGGAGAGGGAAGAGGAGACAGAAGAGGAGAGGGAAGAGGAGAGGGAAGAGGAGAGGGAAGAGGAGAGGGAAGAGGAGAGGGAAGAGGAGAGGGAAGAGGAGAGAGAAGAGGAGAGGAGAGAGGAGAGAGAAGAGGAGAGAGAAGAGGGAAGAGAAGAGAGAAGAGGAGAGGGAAGAGCCAGTGCTTTAAGGGTCACAGGCAGCTTCTCCATTATGCATTTATGCAGCTGTCTTAACAGCATTATTGAGAATATGTGTAAATGTCGCTGAGTCTGTGACTTCTCAGTGTTTCCCCGGATACAGAAGCAGCTCTCTCAACCCCCTTTCTGGATCTCATGAGTCTGTTTTCAGTCCCCACAAACTCACCTCGTTCCTCACAATTACACGACTGCTTTTAAAGCGCCGTATTGATGTGGAGGTCGGCTGTGGAGAATCGAAGAGACTCTCCCGAGTGTGAAGGCTTAATCAAGTCGGTCCGTCTGTGCAGAATTGACAAAAGAGCGAGAAAACAACATCAAACCAGAACAAAGGAGCTGGTTCTGAATCTATAACTGATTATTTACCAGACGGATTGTTTGGTTTTTATTCACAGTTGTAGCTGAATATTATGAGATATTCTTTAAAACATGATTCTAAGAAATATTTCTCCTAAATCTCTCCTACATCTATTATTTATGCACAAGTTATTCAACATCCTAACCTTAAAACCATTAATAAATTGTTAAGTTTTAACCACCAGATGTTGCCGAATTATTGCACAATTTAAAGTGAGGGAGGAACCAAATACAGAAATTCAGAAGATAAAGATCTTCCAAACTCATAAAAACACAATTAATATGTTGCTGTTGTTGTTGTTGTTGTGAGGTAAATAACAGAAGAAGAAGAGCTGTAACACAACACGATCTTTTATCATCATTTGAATCCATTAAGGTGTTTTTTGGATGCTGCGTCGATACTCAGACTGTGGAGTCTCGGCGTTGAAAGCTCCTCTGTGGTGAGACGTTTCAGCGCCAGAGGAAGTGGAAATCAAAATGAATACTAGGAATCAATCAGAGAACGCTCACCTCCTGCAGAGACCTCCGCATTTATTTTACTAAATGTTTCATGTGGATCTGCAGAAGTGGTTTTGTGTCTCTCTGTAGTTATATTGTGTCTCTTTGTAGTTGCGTTGTGTCTCTTTGTAGTTGAGTTGTGTTTTGTAGTTACATTGTGTCTCTCTGTAATTATATTGTGTCTCTTTGTAGTTATATTGTGTCTCTTTGTAGTTGAGTTGTGTCTCTTTGTAGTTACATTGTGTCTCTTTGTAGTTGAGTTGTGTCTCTTTGTAGTTACATTGTGTCTCTTTGTAGTTGAGTTGTGTCTCTTTGTAGTTACATTGTGTCTCTTTGTAGTCATTTTGTGTGTCTTTGTAGTTGCAATTTATCTATTAGTAGTTATATTGTGTCTCTTTGGGCCCGTTCAGTAATCCACACATGACATTAGCCACTAATAGCATAACACACCACATTCTGTGACCTAACTGTCAGTGGTCGAGTTGCATTGTGGGTAATGTAGGCGCTATGTTTTGACAATGAAGAAGAATGTGCGGAATAAAAAAGACGATATTTTTGGTTCTGCTGCTTCGATTTTGATCCTTTTTTAAAAAAAAACTGTGAGTCGGACAGTGTTACAGGAGAGCAATGATAAATCAGTGGAGTGCTCTTTTAAGGAATCACTAAAGTTATTACAGTTAACCCTGAGGGGGGGCGTGAATGTGTTCACCAGATGTCATGACAATCCGTCCGTTAGTTGTCGAGACGTTTCACTCATCACTTTGCCACCAAATTTAATTGAAATCTAGTTTTCCAGATGTCCTGCTAACAAAGAGAAGTCCCTCTGTGGATCCAATAATTAAAACCACAGTTTGATGTCATTTCATTTCCTCTTGATATAAAGCAACAAATTGTGTTTGAACTTTGAAATAACTTCACACTCTGTCGAGCAATCGACTTCCTGTCTGCTCTCATCACTTCATACCGAGCGTCCTTGTTATTGATCGCTTTATGTGCTTTTCCAGACACGCGATGTGCACTCGCTCACCCTGCCTTCAGCTCAGCGAATTCTGGGAAAAAAAAGACTTCTTCTGCAGCCCTGAACAGGAAGATCCAGGTCAGTGAGTCACACGCTGTAAAACTTCCCCAAACTTCTCACTTTCTCTCCTCTCACTCTGTAACAACGGCCCGCAGGATATGAACCCGTTTCATATTCAACAACACAAAGCGAGCCGTGGGCCTGAAGGGAAATTATGATCATGTTTAAGATGAATATCACAAAATTGGTTTTGACATTTCACTTCAGCGGACCCTCGCTGAGATAGCTCGGTGAAGATAAAGGGTCAGGTCCCACAGCTTGTTTAATTCTAATCTCCAGTGAAGTCAGATGTAGTGAGACAGAGCATGAAGCAACACACTGTTTACTTATGTAAACGGATTCTGCATCTTAATCCACACTGCAGACATAAATATACTGCACATAAAGTAGATGCAAGCACATGTAAATGCAGTTCTCTGCCTCACGTCAAACCGTAACAAAAAACAAGAGGAAGAAAAGATCATTCTCTCAAAATTCATGCCATTGTTCCGGCGCCCGAAAATAGTCCCGACAGCCCGTCCTGAACAGAAGCACATGGCTCATTATTATGCAAAATGATGTCATCGGACCTTACCGGTCACACCTCCTACATCTGTTGGCTCACCCTGATACTCTACCCTAACCCTAACTAATCTCACTCCTCATTCCTAAACCTAACCAACCAATCCAACCAACAACTGCATCCAATGCAACAAAACAACCCGTTCTAACTCCCAACTCGTCAAATACCGCCGTCTGGGCAACGCGCCTCGGCATCGGAGACCTACACACGGAGGCACCTTTTAGTGACAGTATGTGACGAACCGGGCTTTCAACTAACTCCAATGTGAACCGATCGGAGCAAGTGACGTAGTATTAATAGCGTGAGAGTCTGTTCAGGGGGAGGGTTTGCATTGCAGTATGGCGTACACATGACATGCCAAAAGCCACAAAGGTGTTGATATTGCATGTGAAATGACTAACAAATTATTGTGTCATTCATACCCCATTTGGTGAGACTGGGCTGGTATTAAACCATCAAAGTTGTTTAATGCAGTACAACATTTTTAATGATGAAGTACGTTGATTTATCAGGTGTTTACTTTGCTGGATTTGCCTAAAACAAATATTCTTTTCTGGTTTTGTTGAGTCCAGAACACTGACTCCATCATAAAGGATAAAGAATATATGGTGATGTATGATTTGATCCATCTGTAAATCAGACTGCTCTAGGTGATGAAGCAGCTTCATCACGCGGCCCACAGTCGGTTTAAACCGCCCGCAGTAACAATCAGACACCTCTGATCTCGACATCTGATTGGAGTTTGGCCAACATACTGTGTGCAGCTCGCTGCGATATTCCGCGACAGTGTTTACTCAGCGCTGCTCCTGAAATGAGAAAAACATTTGCTGCGGATTGGCGGCAGAACATTACGTGTCAGATGAGTCCTCGACGAAGCCACACATCGCTGAATGTGTGTGAGCTTTTCAGCCTCACGCATCCACCCTGAAACTCCACGGAGGAGGGAGGGAAAAAGAATCAATTGCATATTGGCTTTTTCCAACCATCACTCTTGAAATCGAGCTTTTTTTTTTCTTCTTTTTTTTTTTTTACAGCTTCAGAGAGCAATTTTCCTCAGCTGTTTGAGGTTCAGGTATCTCATGGGTGATTCAGCACGGCTCCCACAATGGCAGCAGCCCAGTGCTTCACAGCTCTTAGCCAGGGATAAAGACCCGCTCAGCCGGTGCGTCTCTGCCGGCTTATCTGGCCGGCTCCACTCGGGAGAGCGGGGCCGACCGTGTGATTGCAGCGCGCCTGAGATTCTGGACTGTAAATGTCAAGATATAGCAGGGAGCGCCTGCCTTGATCGAGTAACTTTTATCTGGGAGCGGCTCTGTTTGATGTGTTAAACGGGAGCTCACGTTGAGTTGGGGCTGAGCAGGAATAGATAAAGACATGAAGCAAGGGAGGAAGAAAACATGCTAGCAGGGTAAACACTCAAGAGTCCCGTTAGCTTAGATAAAAAAACACCAACATTTTTCAATATGATTTACTCACTTTATGTTATGTGTTTCTACCTGGTTGAGGAATGAGCTGCAAACAGAGACAAACACACCACGATCACACAGAGGAAAACATTAAAGAAACATGAAACATGAATGAAAACATTCAGTTATTTTTGACACGAGTAAAGGTCATAACCGATGCCACGACGTGTGTATTTGATTCTTCGGTAAAACAACCACAGACTGTATATAATGAGTGGACATACTGTAGTCACTGTGACGTCACCCGTTGGTTTATGGTCTGCTGTTTTGAAGCCTTGAGTTCGGCATTTTGACCGTCTCCATCTTGGTTTTCACCATCTTGGTTTTTTGGCCGTCTCCATCTTGGTTTTTGGCCGTCTCCATCTTGATTTTTGGCCGTCACCATCTTGATTTTTGACTGTCACTATCTTGGTTTTCGACTGTTATCATCTTGGTTTTCACCATCTTGGTTTATGGCCGTCACCATCTTGTTTTTTTGCAACCAGAAGTAACAGGAGAAGGTCGGCCGGCCTGTGCTGCTTCTGCTTCAGTCCAAAGATGTTTTGTACCAAATTTGGTGACGATTGCTCAAAATTTGTTGGAGGAGCAGCGGAAAAATGCAACTAGACGCAGCTGGGCAAGGCTGATATGGAAAGATTCATCTGCATTTTTGTTTCTGAGACTTATGGTTCAAAAGTTACAGGCCAAAACGTAAAGTTCGTTCTTAGGTCCACATCCTTACATCCGCCAGGTGTGAAGTAGATCTGATGAATAGTTGTCGAGATTTGCAAAGGACAAACAGACAGCGATTCATTGATTTAAAGTGAGATGATGCATACAGCGCCACCTATTGGCCAAATGGGACCAAATTTGTCACGGTCACTCAGACATCATATCTACACATGTCCACCAAATGTGGTCCCAATAGCACAAAGCATTCAGGAGATATAGCTTTTATTGTAATGTAAGTACTGCCCACGGCATTTGAGCAAACTTGAAAGTTATATTAATACGTATTAATGTCTGATTACACGCAGCGCTGTGCTGTCACAGCCTGAACTAGAATTTTTAGTTAACCTCAAGTCCAAATAAATCAGGTATTATTCTGAAAAAGTAAAAAATTGTGTTGTCAAGGTGAGAAAAGACAGACAGGTAATAATTGTGCCACTGAGAAACTTCATGGGTCGTGTAACACAGTCAACAGTCAATCACTCTAGAAGTGACTCAACAGCTTGGAATTTCCACAGCTTTGGTAGTGAGTGGATAAGACTAAATAAAGGGTTAACTGTTAGTTATAGATCATTGTGCATTTCTGCAAGCGAACGAAGCTGATATGAAACGTATTTTTGATTCATAAACGTCAACGTTCAACGTATCTGTGGTTTGAGAAAGACACGTACAATGCCAACATTTTTTCTGCGGACAAGTGGAGGTTTTTATCCAAGACAGACCTGAAGATGTGATTGATCAAAGTTAAATCCCCAGAAGAAGAAGAAGGTGTGTTGAATGGTGGGGGGATCTGGAGCTTAATAGGTTCATCTCTTTGAGGGGGGGGGATAGAAAAACGTATTAACACTTCTCCTGGACATTTCACAGGTTCATCTGAGGGCGAGATTTTTTAGCTTTTATCACACGAGGCTGCGATAGAGGACAGCATCCAATTTCCTGTAATTGAAAGGAAATGGGAAACCTGAGAGCAAAAAATAAATTGTCTCTACACTAGTAGAGTATTTTAACAGGAGGTGTAACTTTAAAAAACAACAACATTTAATTATAAAATATCCTGAAAAGCACGTTTTTTTTAAATCTGAATATCATGAGACCTTTAAGGTGAACAGATTTCCTTAGTCATGCGTTTTCATAAACAATAAATAAAATCAGAGCCGGAGGACGAGACAAAGATGCTTCAGTTACTGACAGAGTACAGAAAAGCTTTTGACAGCTGCCGTAGGAAGGAGACAGAAAATGTCATTTTTACTTTGGTATTATTAGACGTTGGTGTCTGCTTTGTTTTTAGGAACACAATCAGTCCCCGTGTGTGGAGAAATATTTAGTGTTGAATGTCAATATTTGATTTCTATTCTTCTGTTATCCACATCTCATAATAGTAAAAGTGTTTTTGTAGACTCACTGACATTATTACATATTATACATGTATTTATTGCACATTTCAAATGAGGTTATTCATACTTTATCAATAATCATTGGTTTGTGGACTGCTGTTTTGAAGCCTCGAGTTTGACCGTCGCCATCTTGGTTTTTGGCCATCGCCATCTTGGTTTTTGATTTTCACCATCTTGGCTTTTGGCCGTCTCGATCTTGGTTTTTTAGCCGTTACCATCTGGGTTTTTGGCCGTCACTATCTTGGTTTTTGGCCGTCACCATTTTGGTTTTTCACCGTCGCCATCTTGGTGTTTTGCAACCATAAGTGACTCGAGAGGGTGGAGCAATCCGCTTGCATTTTTTGTTACCTCCCCCCCTCATAGTCCTGGCTCACGATTACGTGGGTTATATATGAATTAATACTTTCTGTAGGTATAATTGCAAACAGTGAATGAGAACAGCCTGACAAGATATAACTCACAGCTCTGACTTCATGCTCCAATGTCACCAAGAAAGAAAAAAACGTGGCATATGAAGTGATTATTATCCTGATTTTCTCCACGTGAACGGCCGGATAGAAAGCGGGAAAGGTTCAATTATTCCAACTTGGAGGTCCTCCGGCACTAATTCCCACCCTGAGCGTGGGACTCGAGCACCACAGCCTCTCATGACATGCAATTTGCCGGAATAATATAAGTGTGATTATCCTCCGACCCCCTCCTCTACTCTTCAGGATTACAAATAACCCCGTTTTGAATTCATGGAGAATATTGGAAAGGAGCTGACGCTGTGCGGCCGGGGGGAACGATACGCCGTCCCGCTCCGCTGATAAAGTGGCCTTTTTGATTCCCAATCATTTACGTCGGCGCCTCTTCTCCGTGAAGACCTAATGTGTGTGTGTTGTGCTGCAGGTCGAGGCTCTTCGCTGTTTTTACTTTTAAAAGGAGCTGATGTGCAGGAAGTCGCAGATCACTTCAGAGTGCTGACGAAAAGCACAATAACACATTAAAAGTGACCTTTGAGGCAGTTAACGGACTCACTTATCCAGACAGAAGCTTCAGACCCTCCATCAGGGATAATATACTATTTAAAGAGGACAGACCATAGTCCTGTATCCAGTGGTGGTACATTTACTCAAGTACTGTACTTCAGCACATATTTGAGGTACTTGTACTTTACTTGAGTATTTTCTTTTTATGCTGCTTTATACTTCTAATCCGCTATATTTATCTGACAGCTTTAGTTACTTTGCAAATTAAGATTTTTGCAGACCAAACATATGAAGAGTTTATAAAATCTGATATTTTTTTATAAATTAAACTACCAAACAGTTTAAACGATTAGTCTATTAGTCAATTAGAAAATTAATTGGCAACTATTTTTTTATAATTTTTTAGTCATCTTCACAGACATGAAGATTTGCTGCTTTTCCTTTGAATTATTTTAATATTTTTACAAACAATCAATCAATTATTGGAGAAAATAATCAGCTGATTAATCCATAATGAAAATAATCATTAGTTAATAGCTCAAAATGAGTTCCAGCTCAACCAACGTCGCCATCTTGGGTTTTGGCCATCACCATCTTGGTTTTTGGCTGTCGCCATCTTGTTTTTTGGCTGTTGCCATCTTGGTTTTTGGCCGTCGCCATCTTGGTTTTTAACCGTCACCATCTTGGTTTTTGTTCGTCGCCATCTTGGTTTTTATTCGTCTCCATCTTGGTTTTTGACCGTCGCCATCTTGTTTTTTTTTGACTGTCTCCATCCTGGTATTTCCAGTCATTTACTGTGTTACGCTCCTTGTTGTGGAGTAACAGCGAGCTGACAGTAAAACCTCTCTAGAAAGACAATTTATGAAATAAGCCAGGCGATGTTACACTGAAACTCTATTTCTCAGAATCATCAGCGTGATGTTGATCTTTGCCTCTGTCCATCTGTAGTCCTGTTTGTCTTTTAGTCATCCTTGACTCATTTCGCCGCGTTCTCAGTGAGTGTTATTTAACCAGCGCTGAGTGCTGCACAGATATGAGCTGATTATAGGGAACCACTGCATTGAGGTGCTCTGTTGTGGTGTCGCTGGTCATGTTGACAAAATATGCGTTAAGCAGTGGTGGAAGAAGTACTTATACTTAAGTAAAAGTAAAAGTAGCATATATATTTATGAAACAACAACACGGAGGCTCCATAGTCTGAACCAAGATGGATATTAATACTCCTTTCAACCTTGACAAGGCAGCGCAGATTAGATCCACTGCTTCCGTTGTTACGTTTATTCGTCACGCCCCCGGTGTGTAACGGCCTTAACTCGCCCGCTCACTCAGTCCCGGAACTGTGACCACATCACTCCCGTCCTAAAGAACCTCCTCTGGCTCTCCGTCCCACAACAGGTTCAATCCGAGGTGCTCCTCTTCACTCACGAAGCCCCCCAATATCCAGACCTCCCTCCTATCTCGCCCACCTTCTCCACCACCACACTGCTTCCCTGCAGCCTCCGTTCCTCCGACGCCAGCCTCCTGTAATGTCCTCTTCTACCTTTGTGTGTTTTTATTGCTCTAGGATCTTTTTAACTCTTCTTTGAATATCTTGAGAAGCACTCTATGAATATTAATATTATTCTCATTAATCTGTGGATACAATACCAACATCAATCTGGTCAAAGTTTTGGACTGAACCTTGTTGGATAAATGAATCCCAATGAAAGCAACAATCATATGTTCTGGCCTCTTTCCATCACAGATTCTCATTGTTTATTCGTCTGTTACTGTTTTTAATTTGGCTCCATTATCTCACTCAGCAGCAGAATAAACAGAAGCTGATTTGAATGACTGATGCTCACCTGGATCTGTGAGTGTTTACAACACAGCGACGCCTCAGGCTGCTTCAACAGAAATAGAAAGAGCAGCTTTGTGCAGTTCGACCTCTCAGCCCCGCGTGTTGCTGCTGATGTACTTTCCTGCTTCTCCGTGATCTAAAATAATCATCTGTGAACGTCACATTTCTAGAGTCGAACCCTTCGGGATCAAAGTTGTCTGTGGAGACGATGCTTTGTCCCAACATGCAGGGAAAAATCCATCAGAGAGGACGTAACACAGAAAGCAATTTCTGCACCCGTAGGAGCAGCAAATAGGGCCGAAAGCAATTCAGCTACAAGACAGTTTGAGAAAGAGAGCATCTGGAACAGGAAAGAGC
>CAKAOJ020000568.1:0-141518 GCA_916701645.2 Sebastolobus alascanus
GTGGAAAAAGATACGGGCCGATACACACGGCAACATGTGAATAAGGCAGGGGGTCAGCAACCTTTAATATCAAAAGAGCCATTTTAGGCAACAAAAAAAAAGAAGAAAATTTGTCTGGAGCCATAAAACATTTGATCATTGTGATGAAGGTAAAACAGTTTATAGTCTAAGTATATAGTAGATAAGTCTAATGCAGTGAGGGCCAAAGTGCAAATGTACTACGGAGTATTAGGGCCACATTGAGGGAAAAAACATCTGAGATTTCCAGAATAAAGTCATAATATTACGAGAAAAAAAAGTCGTAACATTACGAGAATAAAGTCATAACTTTACGAGAAAAAAAGAAAATAACACGTAAAATTACCACTTAATAATATTATGACTTTTTTCTCGTAATATTATGACTTTATTCTCTAAATCTCAGATTTATTTTTTTTCCTCAATGTGGCCCTAATACTCCGTCGTACCGTCGTACCATAGACCTACAACAATGATAAATAAAAATGAAAATGTAAACAAAAAAAACAGTTATTCATTTCCATTTTTAAAAATCCACACCCGCAGTACCCGCACTTACTTTTTTCCACTTCAAGCACCGTATATTTATATTAGTTTAGATCACTTGTTAGAAATCTGTTCTCACTTTGACACTAAAGTACAATAACATTAAATCTACTTTTTGATAAAACAATAAAACATGGAAACTTCCATACTGTACCGTATAAATGGGGTCATCTCTCTCTCTTGTTGTACGTGCCTCTATAGAGCACTGTTTCTATAACAACCACTGAGATGAGACACAGAGTCCTGCAGAAATACAGAAAAATGGAAAATATATGTTCAGAAAAACTGGTGAGAGGTGGGAGGACTGTAGGGTTATGATTGGATTTTGAATTGGTGCTGACTCAACAGAAAGAAATAGGTCACCATCATCATCATCATCATCATCACCATCATCATCATCATCATCATCATCTCTCTCAGGTAGTCTGGCTTTCATCAGAGCAGGTGTATGTTTTATAGGTCGGCTGGCGTGTCATGTTTAAAATGACTCACCCTGTTTGATTTGGCATTCAGTGCTGAGGTGTGTGTGTGTGTGTGTGTGTGTGTGTGTGTGTGCGTGCGTGCGTGCGTGCGTGTGTGTGTGTGTGATACTACTTTCTGTGTAACGACTTATAGTTTTAAAGGTTTATTCCGCACAAATCCTTCTTTCTAGAAGTCTATTCCAGATTTGTGCTTTAAGATTTCTGTATTTTCAGCAATGCTTTGAAATTAATTTCAGCATTCACATTCATTTGAAATGCACTCATCTAGTTTTCCTTCCTCTCTTGTTGTTCCTCTTCTTCATCTTCCTCTTGCCCTGACCCACCTGTCAATCACATGTCATGGGCGGGACATCTCCTTTTATTTATGAAAACATAAAGTTATCAGTTATCAGGTTTTCTCTCCATCCTGTTGTGTCCTGGTTTATATATACAGCACTAACGGAGCTACGCTCACTGCCATTGGCTGGGGGGGGGGGATTAGCATACGGCAGCTGATTGGCCAGGACTTTGACAGTGACAAAGTGGCCTCCTAGCGATTGGGTAAATAAGTTGTGATGTCACTGAACGTGGGCGGGGCGAGAGAAGGGGAGAGAGAGGAAGAAAGAGAGCGAGAAGTGGGAGGGATGGAAATGGTAAAGAGACCCAGCTCTTACATGAGAGAGAGAGAGAAAGAGAGAGAGAGAGAGAGAGAGAGAGAGAGAGAGAGAGAGAGAGAGAGAAACAGAGAGAGAGAGAGAGAGAGAGAGAAACAGAGAGAGAAACAGAGAGAGAGAGAGAGAGAGAAAGGAGGGAGTATCTCTAAAGCAGAGTCATTATTCTGCTGGAGCATAAATGAAGTGATTGAATTACTGTTTTACTGGCTGGTTGCACTTTGTTTGATTTTAAGTGAAAAATGGTGGTCAAATATCCACAGGCTCACTCTCATTTATGTTTCTTTAAATAAAAAAGATAATCCATCTAATTCCCTGTAAACCATATAACATTACAGCTATTTTGAACCACTTCTCCCTGACGCCTTTATTATTGTAATATCCTGATATTATTCTCAGCTAATAGTTTAAAACAGAGGAAGGAATCGCTGCTTGGTTCTGGGGACTCCTGGACGTACATGTGCATATAATTGTTTGTCTCGCTCATTGTAAATACTTTTTTAATATTTATTTTGTTAATGTATTCTATGTTGTTTTCTGAACATTACTCATTAGTGTTCGTTGGGTATTTTGAGGATTTTTTTCCACCTTATGTAAATTATGTATTGATATTAGGGTCAGTCGATTAAAATATTTAATCGTGATTAATCGCAAATTAATCACACATTTTTTATCTGTTCTAAATTAACCTTAAAGGGAGATAAGTCAAGTATTTAATCCTCTTATCAACATGGGAGTGGAAAAATATCCTGCTTTATGCAAATGGATGTATATATTTATTATTGTAAATCAGTTAACAACACAAAACAATGACAGATATTGTCCAGAAACCCTCACAGGTTCTGCATTTAGCATAAAACAATATGCTCAGATCATAACATGGCAAACTGCAGCCCAACAGGCAACAACAGCTGTCAGTGTGTCAGTGTGCTGACTTCACTATGACTTGCCCCAAACTGCATGTGATTATCATAAAGTGGGCATGTCTGTAAAGGGGAGACTCGTGGGTACCCATAGAACCCATTTACATTCACATATCTGGAGGTCAGAGGTCAAGGGACCCCTTTGAAAATGGACATGACATATTGGTGTCTGTTGCTGTGATATTGTGATGTCTTGCAGCACGAAATAAGCTTTATTCCCAAAGCAGTGGTGCACCATTACAGTGTCTAGGTGACGTCTCAGCTTTCCATTAGGCTTGTCTCTGCGTGGCCAAATGTTCTGCCTGCAAACCGTCACCTTTAATGTGATGTGGAAATGTAATTATGTTATTTTTTCTACAGCCAGGCTCCAGCTGGAAGCCTGGCTGTAGAAATTAATTAGCACCTTCAAAAAGCCAAGCCACCGACGCCATAAGGAGTCAAGTGACAAGCAGAAGAGTCACTGCCAACGACAGCCGGCGGCCGCGGCCTCCACAGATCTCCAGAGATCTCCAGAGTGACTCAGACACCCCAGAAAAATCTGAAAACCCCCCAGAGACCCCCAGAAGAATACCCACCAAAAAACAACTCCTTCAAGGAATAGTAAGACATGTTGGCAAATATGCTTAATTTTTTTTTTTACTGAGAGTTAGATGAGAAGATTGATGCCACTGTCATGTTTGTGGTAAATATGGAGCCAGCAGACGGTTAGCTTAGCTTAGCATAACCTGGTTCTGTCCTAGCAGCACCAAACTTCACTAATGAACACGTTATATCTTGCTTGTTTAGTCTGTACAAAGTGTAAAAACGTCAGTTTGCCGTTTCATGGGAAGTTATGTGCCAGCCCGTCTCTTTACTGGGTCCAGTAACTTCCTGGAGTCTCCACTGGTTGCCTGGCAACTCTTCCTGGGAACATAAACCAAGCCACCCAGGAAGAACGCCGGGCTTTGAAGAAAGTTTTACGTAGTGGCCAAATCGGGGAAAAATTACCACTTTCGTGTTCATTACGTGATGCCATTGGGCCCAAAAGCCTTTTTCCCATAGACTTACATTTGGAAAGAGACGTCTGTAGCTCAGCGGAAAACATGTCACAAATGTCAGTAATGTAGTTTATAAAACAAAACACCGCTTGAAAGTCCTGTGTTTGTTGGACCATTCCACCTCCCCAACTGTCCACTCACTTAGGTTTAGGGAAAACGTCAAGGTTGGCCTTATAATAGGTACGTAAACTAAGTAAAATATGTACAGAAACAACGTAGCATAAGTACAGAAAACACGTCGTTTATAAAACAAAACACCGGTCTCCTGGTTGAAAGTCCTGTGTTTGTTGGACCAATCCAACTCCCCACCTGTCCACTCACTTAGGTTTAGAAAAAACGTCATGATTGGACTTAAAATACGCACGGAAACAACGTAAAATAATTACAGAAAACACGTCACAAATTTGCGCATCATTGTGTCATTCAACGCCTTTTTCGTGCGACCGGGCTGAACTCTTTCACAAACCTCCACGTATGTCTCACTGTCGGAGTCGGATCAGATCGTTCTGGATCAGATTGTACCTGGTTCTGTTCACTCTTCCAGCCATGCTGTCAGAATCGGGCCTCGTCGCCAAACTCCCGTCATTCCTCATTCAGCAGTGAAAAGAGAAACACAACACATGGCCTTTATACTGCTGGGCTGCACGCCTCCTCTTCAAATAAATACAGAGTAAATAAATAGAACCCGGGTCTGGGCCGGAGCAAACCGAGGGGCCTCTTATGCCACCATCTGGCCAAAGATCATCTACAAGATGAATCACTCGATATTAAAAGTGTGCACACCAACGTCCCTCCTTGGCTTCACACAGCGACACACCTACTGTACTTAACTCTACACTGTAAACGTCTTTGTGTGGATTTCCCCCCCTGACTTTAAAGTACTGAAGATAAAGCTTAGGTACAATCTGGGTTCAAGAGTTTAAACTAAACAACCTGGTAAATACAGTATACCTTAAGTCTAAACTCAGCCCAAGTGTAATTATAACCTCATATGTGTATGAGGTCTAGAAAATAGTGGTAATTCTTCAGGATCTGCTGTACTTGGTGGGACATTTTAGACCCACGAGAGAGCAGAAATGTGTCTCACACACACACACACACTCATTATAAATGATGCCGCTGTGCTTGGAAAAACAAACGGGTTCCATGCAGGATCTCAGAGCTCTGATTGGAGAAACACAAAACCAGCCAACAGAAAAACACGCAGCCGCAATTAGCAACAGAAAAACCATTTATCCCAGAGAGAAGGTAAACATGTAGAGACAAGTTAGTTAAAATAGAGAAGAGGGGAGGTGGGGCGGGCCAGAAAGTAGGGTAGTCTCCCAGTCCTACAGAACCAAATCCCCACAGCGCCGCCTGATCTCTGCCAGCCGAAGACAGGGTTGACTAGCACTGTTGTATTTCTATACTGTATTAGTGTTTTTCAGGTCATTGTGTAATGAGTGGCAGCGTGTTTCGGTTGGGAGACCAATGTTTCAGTGTTTTGGTACAAGAGCTACGCATCAGCAAAGCAAGACATGCCTTTAGAACATCCCCACCTGTATGGCTCTCTTCCCAGCTCTCCAAAAACACAAAAATCAGAATTTTCAACTCAAATCTAAACTAAAATCTGTCCTTCTCTATGGCTGTGAAACCTGGAAAACCACAAACGCAATCACCAACAAACTGCAAGTGTTCATTAACAACTGCCTCCGATACATACTGAGGATACGGTGGCCCAGAAAAATTACAAATACAGACCTGTGGAAACACACAAACCAGGAGCGAATCAACAACGAAATCAAAAGGAGAAAGTGGAGATGGATCGGGCATACGCTCAGAAAACAAGAAACAAACATAACAAGGCAAGGCAAGGCAAGGCAAGTTTATTTATATAGCACATTTCATACTCAAAGGCAATTCAAAGTGCTTTACATATATAAAAGCAAGATAAAAGAGCACAAAGTGCACAGGATAAAAACACATAAAGTAATATAAAAGTACAAGTTAAAAGAGAAAAAATTAAAAGGATAAGAAAACAATCAAAAGACAGTAAAGTGCAGCATTTGATCAACTAAGAAAAGCGTCTGAGAACAGTTTGGTCTTGAGTCTGGATTTGAAAGAGGCTACTGTTGGTGCATCTTTGACCTCATCTTGAAGTTTGTTCCACAGTTGAGCAAGACAAGCTCTGGACTACAACCCACAAGGAAAGAAGAAGCCAGGGAGACCAAAAACCAACTGGAGACGGTCCACGCTCGACGAGCTAAATAAGATCTGGACCTCCTGGCAGGAAGCAAAGACCACTGCACAGAAGAGAGTGAGGTGAAGATCTATGGTGGACGCCTTATGCTCCCAAGGGGGCCAAGAGGATTGAGAAGAAGTACAAGAGTTGATCATCAAGTGTTCTGTTACATTAGTGGTTGGCTGGTTGACTAGGTCTGTATCTGTAGCTGTCCTTTACTGAGTTCACTTTACCAACATGCAGCCCAAACTCTGGTACCACAACACTGACCACATCAGAACATCTGTCTCTCAACAGAACCACTCACCAGTGTTTTAGTCATGTAAGCACTTCCCCTTTGTAACCACTGGGTGGTGCAGAAAGCCAGACAACAGTCACCAGTCACAGACATGCTGTGTGTTCTACTACCTGTGTTCTCCAGGGTTTCTATTACAACCTGAGTCATATGCCCCAGATAAATCTAATCTAGATCATAGTTTTGTGGTTGAAGTCTATAAATTTGGCTTCAATCAGAAGTCATTTAGATGACTCACAAGGGATGGTCAAAGAAGCAGAGGCCAAGATGTTCTTACTCTTGAGGCCCAGTTCCAGTCCGGTCCCTCCACTCCCTCTCCGTGGTGGAGTGAAGTCTGTCTGAAGTCACACTCACAGCTGGATGAAGCTCCTTCTTTAAGGTGGAGGATATTAATACAGCGGCTACTTCGGGACCAACTTCCCTCTCTACAGCAAGGAAATAAATATCAGAATCAGAAATACCTTATTGATCCCTGGGGGAGAAATTGAGTTACGTTTTGCTCCCAATCTAGAATATAAATATAAATATATAAAAATAGAGAAATCACGACAAAATATAAATAAGAAATATATATAACAACAGTAAGAATAATAATGCTGGAAAATAGGATCCATGCAAATAACATAAATGCGTGCATTTGTAAAAATGCAAGAACCGTGTAAAATAAGAATATTAGTTTAAATGTTCTGTATAAATAAATGCAGTGTTAATGCCGGAATAAACCAGATTATTGCACTAAATTATTGTTCTGTTAAATCAGTATTGCACAGTTGAAGATATAATAAATTATGGAGTTATAACTCCTGATAGGGTTAAAAAAAAAAAAATGATATAAAATATGTATATACAGTATATATAATACACACTCAGGAAGTTAGCAACCACCTTTTTTAAGACACAGTAAGTCTTCAAAATTCACCGGTGGGATATTTATTGATGTATTTACAGCTTGTGTTAACCACAGACCTTATTTCAGGCATCTTAATAAAAACCCAGTGACTTACAGACGAGGGAAAAGGAAGTGATGAAATGCTAACTCATTTCTGGGTTTTAGCAAATAAAGGAGTAAAACTGAATGTAAAAGCCAGTGTGTGTGTGTGTGTGTGTGTGTGTGTGTGTGTGTGTGTGTTAAGGGAGGGGGAGTGGTTTATGGAGAATTGGTAGAATTAATCATTGCAGTGCTGTTACCATGATGTTGCTATGTGTTGTTGAGACAACCGTGGCGCCTTGGTCAGCTTTGATCAAATGGTGACCACTCTCTGTCACACACACCCACACACACACATACACACACACACACACACACATATACACACACACACACACACACACTCCCAGTCGTCTGAATGGCTGTCAGTTCTGCCTGTCTAAAATGACCAAAGGGTGTCCAAGACAATGGGGGAGTGACGGGCCTCTCTGATTGGTCGTGGCAGACTGTGACTGACATGTGATGGCAGCTGGGTGGAGTGTGTGGGAGCCGCCTCACAGTTCAGTCTGGTGTGTGTGTGTGTGTGTGTGTGTGTGTGTTGCTCATGAGTTTCTGCTCGTTACATGTGGTGTAATTTCAAAATAAACTTACCTGTACACTGGAAACGTACAGTTTCTGCTCGTTACATGCAGTTTTTTTTCAAAATAAGCTTACGTGTTCTCTGGAAACATATAGTTTCTGCTCGTTACATGTGGTGTCTTTTCAAAATAAACTTTTGTGTTCACTGGAAACGTACAGTTTATGCTTGTTACATGTGGTGTCTTTACAAAATAAACGTACCTGTACACTGGAAACGTACAGTTTACGCTTGTTACATGCAGTGTTTTTTTCAAGATAAGCCTACGTGTTCTCTGGAAACATACAATTTATGCTCGTTACATGTGGTTTCTTTTCAAAATAAGCTTACGTGTTCTCTGGAAACATACAGTTTATGCTCGTTACATGCGGTGTCTTTTCAAAATAAGCTTACGTGTTCACTGGAAACATACAGTTTATGCTCGTTACATGCGGTGTCTTTTCAAAATAAGCTTACGTGTTCTCTGGAAACATACAGTTTATGCTCGTTACATGCGGTGTCTTTTCAAAATAAACACGCGTGTTCACTGGAAACATACAGTTTTCGCTTATTACATGTGGTGACTTTTCAAAATAAACTTTTGTGTTCACTGGAAACATACAGTTTATGCTCGTTACATGCGGTGTCTTTTCAAAATAAGCTTACGTGTTCTCTGGAAACATACAGTTTCTGCTCGTTACATGCGGTGTCTTTTCAAAATAAGCTTACGTGTTCTCTGGAAACATACAGTTTATGCTCGTTACATGCGGTGTCTTTTCAAAATAAACACGCGTGTTCACTGGAAACATACAGTTTTCGCTTATTACATGTGGTGACTTTTCAAAATAAACTTTTGTGTTCACTGGAAACATACAGTTTATGCTCGTTACATGCAGTGTTTTTGTCAAAATAAGCTGACGTGTTCACTGGAAACATACAGATTATGCTCGTTACACGTGGTGTCTTTTCAAAATAAGCTTACATGTTCACTGGAAACGTACAGTTTATGCTCGTTACATGTGGTGTCTTTTCAAAATAAACACGCGTATTCACTGGAAACATACAGTTTTCGCTTATTACATGTGGTGTCTTTTCAAAATAAACTTACGTGTTCACTGGAAACGTACAGTTTATGCTCGTTGCATGTGGTGTCTTTTCAAAATAAGCTTACATGTTCACTGGAAACGTACAGTTTATGCTCGTTACATGTGGTGTCTTTTCAAAATAAACACGCGTATTCACTGGAAACATACAGTTTTCGCTTATTACCTGTGGTGTCTTTTCAAAATAAGCTTACGTGTTCACTGGAACGGTATGCTTTCCACTTGTTACATGCGTACAGTCTCTTTTCAAAATAAACTTCCAGTGTCGGTTTACTTGGTCAGGTTTAGGAAAAGATTGTGGTTTGGGTTAAAATAAGTACGTTTGTTACGTAACTGGCGATAGTAAACTCCAGAAGTTGCGTAACAAAACTATGGTAAATTAGGTCAACGTTTACTTGGTTTCACATGAGACATGAACAGCGGTGTCCTAACTTTCTTGCTCTTACTACTAACTACGTCAGTTGCTCTGACCGTTCTGATGAATTGGGAGTGAGAGTTTTCTATGTTTCTTTTTTTTTTTTTTAACTCTGTTCTATACTAATCCTCCTTCCCAGCTACATGGCCTCACACACTGTGGGCGTTACTATGCAGAACAACACAATTCATCTGTATTCAGCTTACAACATGTAATCTTGATGAAATGATGATGATGATGATGATGTGCAATGAAGATAATCATGTATTTACACTGGACCTTTCCTAACAGAGTTACAAATTATAAATTAATAACTTCTTTTGGTACATAGGCATATTATAAACTCCACAGAAACAAATAGTAACCTGAGCAGGTCCAATTGATGATGATGATGATGATGATGATGATGATGATTATAATGATTGTAGTGATAATGGTGGCTCTTGACGGTGTGATTGACAAATCTGTGCATACTGTGTGCACTTGTGCATGTGTCTGTGTGTGTGTGTGTGTATGAATGTGTAATTTATGAGCAAAATACAGCTAATTGCAACCACTTGTTAAAGGTTGAGGTCTGCATCTCTTCTTGTGTCATATTACACACACACACACACACACACACACACACACAGTAAGTCATTATTCGCAGCATAAACGTAGAGCCAATCATTAACCTACAACTCTTTGAGAGGCATATATCACACACACACACACACACACACACACACACACACACACACACACACACACACACACACACACACTTACCATCATGTTCAAGCTAATCATGAGCCAGTGTTCATTTATAATCAATCTCAGACGCCATGACACCAGCTGTAAATAAACAGACCTGTGAGTGTGTGTGTGTGTGTGTGTGTGCATGTGTGTGTGTGTGTGTGCAATTTCCATATGCCTGGTGCGGAATGGGAAGCAGGGAAGTATTCCCTGGATCTATCCATCACTTTGACCGTGCCGCAATCCACGTGCCGTGATTTGCCTACTCAATCTGTGTGTGCGTGTGTGTGCGTGTGTGTGTGTGTGTGTGTGTGTGTGTGTGTGTGTGTGTGTGTGTGTGTGTGTGTGTGTGTGTGTGTGCGTGCATCACGCTTGATTGGTTGTAATGTTTAACACATGGCTGTATGGTGAAGCTAACTTTCCCACCAACACACCACACACACTCACACAGTTATTTTAAAGTTTTTGCTTCACATTCAGAAATAATCTGAGTATAGTCAGGCGTCCACTGGTCACTGATGAGCAGTTGGACGTTGAAGTGCTTTGCTCAGGGGCGGTCACAAGCAGTCTTCAAACCTGAGACCTTCCAGTCCAATGAAGTGAGCGCAGGAAGCTCTGTCTATCGTTCCTCCCCCCTGATGTTGCTGCTCCCGAGGTAAAACCCCCTGATGGTCTAGACTCTAGAAGTTATAGCTTGCAGCCAACACATCAGACCGGGTACTTCTCTAAAAGTCAAGGCCACGCCCCCTTTTGGGGGAAAGTAAACAGAAGATCTCATAGACTTCAATGTGATCTGACGTATGTTCGGATTATAATTTTGACAAGTTCATATGCATTCATCTGTTGTTATACAAACGAAAAGCTTTGTTTTATACACGTCTAATGATTATTTTGCGACCATGCCTGAACCTGAGCGCTCATTGTCCCTTAATAAATGAAGGTTGATCAGCTTCACAGAACCATCTGAGAAGCCGTCATTGGACAGTGTTAGGTGCTCTGCAGGTGATTGGATGAACCATCTGTCAATTGAACTCGGCCAGCAGGACTCTTTTTCTTCTTTTCTCCAACATCTTGTCCACTTGAGAAAAGCCTTCAGTGTCGTTCTTTACTCTTCTGTCAATGAAGAAATACTCTCCAGTTCTGCTATAACTGATGCTATTTCAGCATCTACGCTAATCTCTTCAGGAGCCGCCATTGTTGTTTAGAACAGTTGCCTCACACACGCCTAAAGCCACACAGGGAACGTCAGCAGCGTGTGGTGGCTGCAGAACCTATTTTTTATTTCAGCGTCCATGTTAACAAGTTAGAGCAACCACACAGCCCACATGAGCAGCGTGGCTCGGCTGCGTCTCAGCTGCGTCTCTTCTAGAGCTTCGATGTCTCGCTTTTTTTGTATATTGATATCATACCAGCAACATTACTAGTTGCAATGTGTGTAGCCCTCAAGCGTTTTGTGGATATAATTCCTTCATTTGTTAACACAAGGCTTTTATTCTGAAATATGTGCCGGACAGGGTTGTAGAACATGCAGTGACTTGCGGAGCTCCATGAATGAGTGAAGCACGGGGTTTTAATGGTGGCTTATTACTATTATTTACAAATTACCACATGTTTCTTAACCTATTTTCTGTCTAAAATAAATATAAATGACATTTATAATGAAATGAAATGGACATTATGAAAGGCAAACTCTATGTAGAAAGAAAGGGATGACAGCAGCAAACACTGCTGAAACGCTGCCGGTGTGGACGCCACACACGTGGGACACTCAGTTGTTCATCGAGGTAGCCGTCACGCTCTGCTGACGCGGACGGTCTGGCCCAAGCGTTAGCCACGCCTGTAGCTGCAGTAGCTCCTCACAGAGCGTTGATTGACCCGTGGTCTGGTTTGCTGGCCGCAAACGCGTTACTTGAAGCCTCACAAGATGGATTTTTGTGTGAGATGTGATCCTGCAATTCCCGCGAGATGGCGAGAATCCAGCTGCCGTACAAGGTTACCTTGAAGTAGGTACATTTCTGAATGCTGATATATGATATATATTCGACTTCAGGACATCTCTGACCACATACATGCTGACAATCAAACATTTTTACTGGATTCATTTAGAGATTTTTCAAAGTAAAAGTCCCTAGAAGTGTATGATTGAACTTTTTCCCATGGTCTAGTGTTAAACAATGAAGATATCCTACCAGCTCAACTATTTACAAATGCAGCAGACACAGAGCAACATCGTCAGTCGTGTTTCTGGCCACATTGCGAATAAAATTCCAATATTCACCATCACTTTCAACTCTGTTTTGGTCTCCATCAACTTAGCTGCTAAATGCTCCGCTATGTTCACCAGCTGCTCTCTGATTGGGTCTGTCTGCAGGTTAGTGGTCAGTGGCTTTATCAGAGCTTTTTCCCTGTAAACAGCTGCCTGCTGCTGCTCGAAATGAACCCAATCAGAGCACTGAGAGTGAACCAGTAAAGTCCAAAACAATGAGCTGAAAGATGCTAAAATGCTGGTGTTTATTAAGACATTCGGCTGAGGTTGGTGTTTTAAAGTTAGCTTAAAGTCAGCCTCAGAAATGGAAGTATTTTCTCTCTCCTTCTCTGTCTGTCTCTATGTCTCTCTCTCCATTTTCTCCTCCATTCTATCATTCCCAGATGGACAGATTGTCTTGGTGCTCTCCCTCCGGTCTCATTTGACCTGGAAGTGCTGTGATTGGTCCAAAGGTCACATGGCGGGCTTCTCATTGGTGGAGAGGTCACTCCATTGGCCTCTGTTGCTCCCACCCCAATCCATCACTGTCACCATGGCTTCTGTTGACAGTAACACTGCCTGTGTTTGTGTGTGTCTGAATTCCTGCATGAATGTGCATGTGTGTGTGTGTGTATATATATATATGTATACAGTATATATAGCCTGAGATCTACGATTTATGTTATTGTTGTGCATATGTCTTTATAGTTAAAGCTACTATGAGGAACTTTAATTTTGGGTTGATTTAGGTCAGAGGTCAGCAACCTGCAGCTCTTTAGCCCCTCTCCAGTGGCTCCCTGTGGATTTTTAAAAAATTAGTGGAAATGAATAACAGTTTTTTTGTTTAAATTTTAATTTTTATTTATCATTGCTGTAGGTCTACGGTACGACGGTACGACGGAGTATTAGGGCTACATTGAGGAAAGATAAATAAATCTAACATTTCAAGAATAAAGTCATAATATTACGAGAATAAAGTCATAATATTATAAAGTAGTAATTTTCCGTGTAATTTTCTTTTTTTCTCGTAAAATTATGACTTTAGTCTTGTAATATTACGACTTTTTTCTCGTAAAGTTATGACTTTATTCTCGTAATATTACAACCTTTTTTCTCGTAAAGTTATGACTTTATTCTCGTTATATTACTACTTTTTTCTCGTAAAGTTATGACTTTATTCTCATAATATTACGACTTTTTTCTCGTAAAGTTAGGACTTTATTCTCGTAATATTACTACTTGTTTCTCGTAAAGTTATGACTTTATTCTCGTAATATTACGAATTTTTTTCTCGTAAAGTTATGACTTTATTCTCGTAATATTACGACTTTTTTTCGTAAAGTTGTGACTATTCTCGTAATATTAGGACTTTTTTTCGTAAAGTTGTGACTTTATTCTCGTAATATTAGGACTTTTTTTTTGTAAAGTTGTGACTTTATTCTCGTAATATTAGGACTATTTTTCTCGTAAAGTTATGACTTTATTCTCGTAATATTACTACTTTTTCTCGTAAAGTTATGACTTCATTCTCGTAATATTAAGACTTTTTCTCGTAAAGTTATGACTTTATTCTCGTAATATTACGACTTTTTTTCGTAAAGTTGTGACTTTATTCTCGTAATATTAGGACTTTTTTCGTAAATTTTTGACTTTATTCTCGTATTATTAAGACTTTTTCTCGTAAAGTTATGACTCTATTCTCGTAATATTACTACTTTTTTCTCGTAAAGTTATGACTTTATTCCCGTAATATTACGAATTTTTTCTCGTAAAGTTATGACTTTATTCTCGTAATATTACAACTTTTTTTCTCATAAAGTTATGACTTTATTCTCGTAATATTACGACTCTTTTTCTCGTAAATTTATGACTTTATTCTTGTAATATTACGACTTTCTTTCTCGTAAAGTTATGACTTTATTCTCATTATATTACGACTTTTTTCTCGTAAAGTTATGACTTTCTCGTAATATTAAATCTTTTTTCTCGTTAAGTTATGACTTTAACTCGTAATATTATGACTTTTTTTCTCGTAAAGTTATGACTTTATTCTCGTAATATTACGACTTTTTTTCTTGTAAAGTTATGACTTTATTCTTGTAATATTACGACTTTTTTTCTCGTAAAGTTATGACTTTATTCTTGTTATATTACGACTTTTTTCTCGTGAAGTTATGACTTTATTCTCGTAATATTACAACTTTTTTTTCTCATAAAGTTATGACTTTATTCTCGTAATATTACGACTTTTTTTCTCGTAAATTTATGACTTTATTCTTGTAATATTACGACTTTCTTTCTCGTAAAGTTATGACTTTATTCTCATTATATTACGACTTTTTTCTCGTAAAGTTATGACTTTCTCGTAATATTAAATCTTTTTTCTCGTTAAGTTATGACTTTAACTCGTAATATTATGACTTTTTTTCTCGTAAAGTTATGACTTTATTCTCGTAATATTACGACTTTTTTTCTTGTAAAGTTATGACTTTATTCTTGTAATATTACGACTTTTTTTCTCGTAAAGTTATGACTTTATTCTTGTTATATTACGACTTTTTTCTCGTGAAGTTATGACTTTATTCTGGAAATCTCAGATTATTTTCCCTCAATGTGACCCTAATACTCCGTAGTACATTAACACTTTGGCCCTCACTGTATTAGACTTATAAACTATATACTTAGACTATAAACTGTGTTACCTTCATCACAATGATCAAATGTTTTGTGGCTCCAGACAGATTTTTTTTTTTGCCAAAAATGGCTCTTTTGATAGTAAAGGTTGCTGAACCCTGATTTAGGAGGACCTTTTCTGGTTTCTGAGCACCAGATTCCCTTTAGAAAACCTCACATTTAACTGCAGCCGATTCTAAAAGTCTGTCCTTCCAAAAATTGTTGGTTTGGGTCAAAATAAATAAGTTTGCATGAAAAATAACTACGCTTGTTAAGTAACTGCTGTTAGTAAAGTCCAGAAGTTGCGTAACAAAACTAAGGAATAATAAGTCAAGGTTGACTTGTTTTCACAGAGGACACGAACAGCTGTCTCTTGGGTGAAAGTCCAGTGATTGCTTGACCCATCCAATCCATCTCATGAAATGAGACAGAAGCAGAACAAACCCAGCGCTGAGGGAGCAGAGACAGTTCTTCTGCATCCAGGGAATTAACGGCTAATTAAACTGGCGGCCTACTGTCTGTGTGTACTGTGTGTACTGTGTGTACTGTTTGTACTGAGAGTGTGTGTGTGTGTGTATAAAATCATTTTGTTTATGGGTGTGTCTACATGCAAGAGTGACTGTACTCCCTCACTGTGTCTGTGTGTGTGTTTGTCCAGCATTGTGTGTGTGGGTGAGCGTTTTATAACATAAACCAGAGGCTCTCCACCCTCGGGTTGGGACCCCCCAAGGGGTCGAAAGATATATCTACAGGATCACAGGACAATTAACATGATAAGAAAAACACATTTTAGATTTATGTTTTTCAAACGTTTCTCTAGTTCTACTTGTTTCTACTTGCATACAAAACCAGTCACAGTTCTCTAAAAGCTTAAAGTCATTCATGACAGGAAAAGATGACATGCAAATGAACCACCTGGAAGTTGAGAAAAAGGACAAAGAGAAGAGGAAGAAGCAGGAGAAGGAGAGCGATGAGCAGCGGAGGAATGAAAAGACGGAGCCTCTAGAGGTGAAGGCCCTGTGGACCAGACCTGAGACTTGGTTTCACGGATTGTGATCCGACCGGCCAAACCACCTCCGGAGGGGGTCAGGGATGCATTACAGCCACATTGAACACAAGTATAAAGGCAATTGCGTTTTCAATCCATGTGGGCGGAAATACGTAATGCTAGGGTTGTCTTGAGTACCATTTTCTCGTCCAATACCGCCGTTGGGTCAGCGTCCCTCGGCCACGGAAACCGACACACGGAGGTACCCTTTAGCAACAGTGTGTGATGAACGGGCTTTCAGCTAACTCCAGTGTAAACCAACCTGAGGCGTTATTAGACGGTCGGGGCAGTGACGTGGTATTAATAGTGTGAGAATCAGTTCAGGGGGCGAGCGGAGTTGGATGGGTCAGACAAACACAAGTCTTTCAACCAGGAGACCGCTGTTTATGACCCGTGTGAAACCAAAAGTAACGTTGACTTATTTTGTCACGTCAGTCTTTTGTCACGTGTCTCATCGGTATCGTCAGCTCCGTGAATCATGCGAGTCGCTAGTCAGTGAAGTTAAAGTCAACCACGACCGTTTCCTAACCCTACCTAAGTGGTTGTGTTGCCTAAACCTAACTTCCTGTGGAAACGTACGTTTATTTTGAAAGGACACTAAGCATGTAACGAGCGTATATTGACACGCCGTCCCTGGTCCGTCAAAAGTAACGCAAGAGGGGAACCCTGTGAGTCGGTTTCCGATGCCGAGGAGCACTGACCAAGTGACGATATTTGACGAGTTCATAGTGAAAATGTGTTTTGTAATCAGGTCAAATCATATCTAGATACAACCTGGATACAAGACACATTTTAATGCCAGGTGTAAAGGAGGTTATACTGATATTTAATGGTGACGGTATTTGACAAGTTGGGCATGAGAACAGGTTGTCTTTATAAATCTGCTGTGATTTATTTCAAAATGACCATATACTAGTTAGCCTACCAACACTGGAGGGCTACAGACGATAACAAAAAGAGGATATAATTGCTTCATGCAAGAGACAAAATAATGCTAATTTGAAATGTATAAAGGAAATAATACAGAAATAAATAAGTTTGGGGAAATAAATAAGAGGTGAAATGCAAAGGGAAAATCGTGCATAAATTAATTAATAAACTAAATGTATAAATAAATACATACATTTAAAAACAAATATAACATAAATAAATGAATAAACAAAAAATAACTGCAAAAATAAATCAATTTAAAAATTAATAAAAATAAATACATTAATAAATAAAAGGGGAAATTAAACAGAAGAGCGAATAAATAAGATAATTAATACAAAGACAAATAAATTAAAAAGCAAATTAAAACAGAAATATCAATTTATGCCACATTTTATCAATTAATTAATTAATGGCTACATGTATTTTTAATATAATTAATTGCTACATTTAATGACACATTTATGTATTTATTTATTTATCAAGTCATTTATTTATTTGTTCATTTATTTTGGCAGGTTCCATCCTCCAAAAGTCTGGAATAACTGAATTCTGAAAGGGTTAGTTTGGATTTTTTTTGAAGTGGGCTTGTATGGATACTCTCGTGTTCTGTGAGGCAAAATTACTGCTTTTTTGAATGGAGTCTGGTGGCTTTGAAGAGAGCGATATATCGGCTTCAGTTTCCTGTTGGAAAGGGCTGACTGACGTTGTGGGACGCACTTCCAAAACAATGAGCTGAAAGATGCTAAAATGCTGGTGTTTATTAAGACATTCAGCTGAGGTTGGTGTTTTAAAGTTAGTTTAAAAAAAAGGATACAATAGTTCCTTTATTTTAGGTTTGAATTACTTTCTAACTGTGGGGTATATTTGTGTTTTTACTTTGGAACAAAAACAGGTCCAGGAAAAAGAGTATAGTTAGGAGTGTAAACCCATAGTTATAGTTATAGTTATAGTTAGACCTATAGCCTATATGTTACTGTGCATGTTGTATAGTAGGCCTACTTATAGGGTACAACATTGTACTAAAGTGTTACAGTTCTTTCTTTGGTATAAAGGACAGTCAGAGTTTGCAGAAATGTGCTGATGAGCCACAGAATCAGATGAGGATCCTTCAGTGCTTGTAAAATGTTTCTTAGTGCTGCTAACACTTTCACTCTAGGCAACATTAGGGAAAGTCCAGCCCAGTCACACAGCAGTCTGTGAAATTGTCACGAAATTTGATATCTTGAATCGTGTACATAGACACAGATTTCATATTTTGTCGTGATGGTCATCACAAAATCAATTCATATGTAATCCACGTAATTGTGAACCGGGAAGTATAAAGAGCGGCGAACGCCGTGTAGGGAGGAGGTCGGGGTGGATGGGTGGGTCAAAAAAACAGACTTTCACCAGGAGACCGGTGTTCATGTCCCGTATGAAACCAGAAATCATAGTTGATTTATTTGTCACGTAACTTCTGTACTTAAGTTACAGCTGAGTTATTTTAACCCAAACTACTAGTTTGTTGCCTAACCCTAAACAAGTCGATCTATTCCTAAACTTAACTAAGTAGTTTTGTTGCCTAACCGTAACCAAGTCGATCTATTATTAAACCTGAGTAGTTTTGTTGCCTTACCCTAACCAAGTCGATCTGTTCCTAAACCTAACTAAGTGTGTTGCCTAAACCTAACCAAGTTGATCTTTTCCTAAACCTAACTAAGTAGTTGGTTGCTTAAATCTAACCAAGTCGATCTTTTTCTAAACCTAACTAAGTAGTTTTGTTGCCTAAACCTAACCAAATTGATCTTTTCCTAAACCTAACTAAGTAGTTTTGTTGCCTAATCCTAACCAAGTCAATCTTTTCCTAAACCTAACTTAGTAGTTTTGTTGCCTAAACCCAACCAAGTCGATCTTTTCCTAAACCTAACTAAGTAGATGTTGCCTAAATCTAACCAAGTCGATCTTTTCCTAAACCTAACTAAGTAGTTTGTTGCCTAAACCGAACCAAGTCGACCTTTTTCTTAACCTAAGTAGTTTTGTTGCCTAATCCTAACCAAGTCAATCTTTTCCTAAACCTAACTTAGTAGTTTTGTTGCCTAAACCCAACCAAGTCGATCTTTTCCTAAACCTAACTAAGTAGATGTTGCCTAAATCTAACCAAGTCGATCTTTTCCTAAACCTAACTAAGTAGATGTTGCCTAAATCTAACCAAGTCGATCTTTTCCTAAACCTAACTAAGTAGTTTTGTTGCCTAAACCTAACCAAGTCGATCTTTTCCTAAACCTAACTAAGTAGTTTGTTGCCTAAACCGAACCAAGTCGACCTTTTTCTAAACCTAACTAAGTAGTAGTAGTTTTGTTTTGAAAAGACTTGAGCGAAAATTGACACGTGCATTTTCCTACAAATGTTACAATGTTACATTTGTAGGAAAATGCACGAAAATTACGTTGTTGAAAGTCATGCTGAGACAACTTTGTGTCTATTTAGACGAATCCAAAAGATTAAATTTCGTGACTATTTCATGAACCGTGGGATTGTGTTGGAAAGCCTCACATTCATATTCTGGTCAGAATGAAGCAAAACCAACTCCAGGCTTTGCCTTATTCTTTTTATTCTGCAGCTACTAATATCTCCTATAAGCTACTACAGTAAGTGAAACCCAAATGTTTCTTATTTAAAGGCTTAAATAAAGTAGTTCAATTAAAAAGATGAACATTCTCCTTTAGACCCATTTATCCCGTTGAAGATCACACACACACACACACACACACACACACACACTCACACACACACAAACACAAGGATCAGATGGATGTTGGGGGCAGTTGTATAGTGGTACGGAATCAATATGTCCTTTGAATCTGCTTATCTGTCTAATACACACCCACGCCACCCTGTCACTGTCAGTGTTACATGAAGCTAATCCATTAACATGTCACTGTCCAGGCTGATAAGTCTCTCCAGTGACCAGCAGCACATTGTGGTTGTTATGAGCATTAAGAATGACGGTATTAATAACAAGAATCTAGTGATCAGGGAAATAAACACAAAATATAACTTGGAAGTAACACATCATCAGTGCAGTGCATCAAGTCTTAAGTCTCTGACCTCCAGCTCAAACTCTGACTGGATGGCAGCTGTTGTTATTTAGAAGTGGACTTACAGTATACCAGAAATACCACCAGCGTATCTATTCAAGGCATGAGGAGTACATACAGTATATTATGTAAGGAAGGCAGGAGGGTTGTTTGAATTAATGCCTGGCTTCATGCAAGAGACAAAATAATGCTAATTTGAAATGTATAAAGAAAAGAATACAGAAATAAATAAGTTTGGGGAAATAAATAAGTGGTGAAATGCAAAGGTAAAATCTAGCATAAATAAATAAATAAATGAATGCATAAATGCATAAATAAATACATACATTTAAAAACAAATATAACATACACAAAAAATAAATGCAAAATAAAAATAAATGAATAAACAAAAAATGTATGCAAAAATAAATCAATTAAAAAATAATAAAAATAAATACATGAATAAATAAAAAGGAAAATTAAACAGAAGAGTAAATAAATAAGGGAATTAATACAAAAACAAATAAATTAAGAAGCAAATTAATACAGAAATATCAATTAATGGCTACATTTATGTTTAATATTATTTTTGCTACATTAAATGACACAATTATTTATTTATCAAGTCATTTATTTATTTATTCATTTATTTTGGCAGGTTCCATCCTCCAAAAGTCTGGAAATAACTGAATTTCTGAAAGGGTTAGTTTGGATTTTTTAAAGTTGCGTTGTATATATACTCTTGTGTTCTACGAGGTAGAATTACTGTTTTTGTGAATGGAGTCTGGTGGCTTTGAAGACAGCGATATAACGGCTGACTGATGGCGAGGTAAAGCGGCTGTGGACGGGAACAGCAGAAAAACGTATTAAAGCCACCTAATAAATCAATATCAGTGTACCCTATATTTAGAATATTTTCACCGCTTTACCTCGCCGTCAGACAGAACTGAAGCTGTTATATCGCTCTCTTCAAAGCCACCAGACTCCATTCACAAAAACTAAAATTTTACTGGGCAGAGCAGAATTGCTGGTCTACCGCTGCATCCATCGGTTAGTTAGTTTGTGTTATTGTGTAACTTTGATCTGAACTAACGTGGCGTCCACAGCAGTACATCGTTAGCTTCCTGCTGGTACTCCTGACTGCTTCTCCTGAAGGGGAGCACACCGACGGCCATCTAAGTTACTGACTATAAGGATGTATATATGCAGTATATACTGTATTAATACACTGACTATAAGGATGTATATATGCAGTATATACTGTATTAATACACTGACTTTAAGGATGTATATATACTGTACATGTAGCAGCATCATCATGCAGAAACATACGTCAGGTCACCATGTTGGTCAAAGTTTTTAGAAGGGCTTGAAGGGAAAATAGCATTTTGATGCTAAAACATACGTACTTTGACCAAAATTTGAATGATTGGATTTGAATACATAAGGAACACCACTGGGAAGCTGCAGAACTACTGTATATAAAACCTCAAATTATTAATAATAATAATAATAATAATAATAATAATAATAATAATAATAATAATAATGGACCCGCCCTTTATTACCAGTATTTCTTTCAGTTTAAACGTGTTTGTCAGCCCATAGTCACCTTTGATAAATATGTCGTTTCCTTTGATTTTGAAATGTAATAAGTTAATTTTAGACATGTTATACAAAGTCATGGATTGAAGTGAGTGGGCGAACGTTAACTCAAATTTGCGACACAAATTGAGTTAAAAAGATTTCAACTTGAGAAAAATAATTAAAACCTGAAAGAACTGGAGTTCCTGGTGAGTTTTGAGATCAGTCAGTCAGTATTTGCTGTCAATACATGGTCAACGTATATGTTCAACAGTCTCACAGCTCCTGAAATAGTCACAACATTTTATCTATTTGATTTGTGTATATTGACACGAATTTCCCTTTTTTTTCGTGGTGGTCAGCACGACTTTCAACAACGTATTTTCTGTGCGTTTTCCTACAAATGTCCAGCAACATGTGACGCATGTGTCAATTTCCGCTCAGGTCTTTTCAAAACAAAACCACTTACTAAATGGCTTTGTTGAATACTCGTTTCTGATTGGTCAATCACGGCGTTCTACGGTCTGTTATTTCTTTATAGCAGACCGTTGCTATGTATAACAGACCGTTGCTATGTATAACAGATTGTTGCTATGTATAACAGACCGTTGCTATGTATAGCAGACTGTTGCTATGTATAACAGACCGTTGCTATGTATAGCAGACCGTTGCTATGTATAACAGGCCGTTGCTGTGTATAGCAGACCGTTGCTATGTATAACAGACTGTTGCTATGTATAACAGACCGTTGCTATGTATAACAGACTGTTGCTATGTATAACAGACCGTTGCTATGTATAACAGGCCGTTGCTATGTATAACAGACTGTTGCTATGTATAACAGACTGTTGCTATGTATAACAGACAGTTGCTATGTATAACAGACTGTTGCTATGTATTACAGACCGTTGCTATGTATAGCAGACCGTTGCTATGTATAACAAGCCGTTGCTATGTATAGCAGACCGTTGCTATGTATTACAGACCGTTGCTATGTATAGCAGACCGTTGCTATGTATAACAAGCCGTTGCTATGCATAACAGATTGTTGCTATGTATAACAGACCGTTGCTATGTATAGCAGACCGTTGCTATGTATAACAGACTGTTGCTATGTATAACAGACCGTTGCTATGTATAGCAGACCGTTGCTATGTATAACAGGCCGTTGCTGTGTATACCAGACCGTTGCTATGTATAACAGACTGTTGCTATGTATAACAGACCGTTGCTATGTATAACAAGCCGTTGCTATGCATAACAGATTGTTGCTATGTATAACAGACCGTTGCTATGTATAGCAGACCGTTGCTATGTATAACAGACTGTTGCTATGTATAACAGACCGTTGCTATGTATAGCAGACCGTTGCTATGTATAACAAGCCGTTGCTATGTATAGCAGACCGTTGCTATGTATTACAGACCGTTGCTATGTATAGCAGACCGTTGCTATGTATAACAAGCCGTTGCTATGCATAACAGATTGTTGCTATGTATAACAGACCGTTGCTATGTATAGCAGACCGTTGCTATGTATAACAGACTGTTGCTATGTATAACAGACTGTTGCTATGTATAACAGACCGTTGCTATGTATAACAGACCGTTGCTATGTATAACAGGCCGTTGCTGTGTATAGCAGACCGTTGCTATGTATAACAGACTGTTGCTATGTATAACAGACCGTTGCTATGTATAACAGACCGTTGCTATGTATAACAGACCGTTGCTATGTATAACAGACTGTTGCTTTGTATAACAGACCATTGCTATGTATAACAGACCGTTGCTATGTATAACAGGCCGTTGCTATGTATAACATACTGTTGCTATGTATAGCAGACCGTTGCTATGTATTACAGACCGTTGCTATGTATAGCAGACCGTTGCTATGTATAACAAGCCGTTGCTATGTATAGCAGACCGTTGCTATGTATTACAGACCGTTGCTATGTATAGCAGACCGTTGCTATGTATTACAGACCGTTGCTATGTATAACAAGCCGTTGCTATGTATAGCAGACCGTTGCTATGTATAACAGACCTTTGCTCTGTATAACAGACCGTTGCTATGTATTACAGACCGTTGCTATGTATAGCAGACCGTTGCTATGTATAGCAGACCGTTGCTATGTATAACAAGCCGTTGCTATGTATAGCAGACCGTTGCTATGTATAACAGGCCGTTGCTGTGTATATCAGACCTTTGCTATGTATAACAGACTGTTGCTATGTATAACAGACCGTTGCTATGTAAAGCAGACCGTTGCTATGTATAACAGACTGTTGCTATGTATTACAGACCGTTGCTATGTATAACAGACCTTTGCTCTGTATAACAGACCGTTGCTATGTATTACAGACCGTTGCTATGTATAGCAGACCGTTGCTATGTATAACAAGCCGTTGCTATGTATAGCAGACCGTTGCTATGGACGCAGCTCTGATGTCGGACTCTGGCGAACCGTTTTTGTGTCTAATTATTGATGTCTTTCACAACAGTGACCGGCTTGCTGTACAGTATCCCTTACTTAGTTAGGTTTAGGAAAAGATGGCGGTTTGGGTTTAAATAACTCCGGAAGAGCTGTAACTTAAATACGGAAGTTACGTGACAAATAAATCAACTTTTACTTCTGGTTTTAGACGGGTGTTTTTTTGACCCGCCCATCCACCCCGGCCTCCTCCCTACGCAGCGATCGCTGCTCTTTATACTTCCTGGTTCACAGTTACGTGAATTACATGCATTACAAATTCATTTCGTGCTGACCATCATGGAAAAAAAGGGAAATTTGTGTCTATGTACACGAATCAATACATTAAACTTTGTGACTTTGGTCACTACCTGCTGTGTGACTGGGCTGGTATGCTACTAGGTAGCAGCTAACGGTTGGACAGTTGTACAGTGAATAAACAGACTCAAAATAAACCCTTCAGTAATTAAACTGAATAAAGCGAGGTGAATATGTGCTCGGTGTTCAGTCTGAACACGTCTTTACAACAACAACAATGTTCCCCTCACTTTAAACACCACCAAACATTTTGCATATTTAAATTTGCATATCAAAAAACACAGTGATGAGCTCCATTTGAAGCCAACAATCAACTGTTTGCCGCCATTGTTTCTCAAAAAAGCAGAAGACCTCCAAAATGGCTCCCAGATGGTGTGATGTCATAATATGTGATGTCACTGTGGCCTTTCAGTCAACTTGTTTTATTTCACTTCTCTTCTTCCTTTCTTCTCTTCTGTCCTTTCTTCTCCCTCAAACACCTCCCCCCCCCCCCCCTTCGTGTAGCCAACTTCCCACAATGCCGAGCGTAGCGGGGAAGCGCCGACACCCGCGGTGCGTCGCTTTCACGGCTCCACGCGTCATTTTAGTGTCACATTTATCTGTGTGTGTGTGTGTGTGGGGACATGGACCCATTGGGTTCTGGTCTGGCTAGGTACCACCTGACACACACACACACACACACACACACACACACACACACACACACACACACACACACACACACACACACACACTAACAGAGCTCTGCCAGCTGCCATCCTCCTCTACAGGGAATTGAATACACTTCTACCACCAGCTGAGCTCAGAGAGAGAGAGATGGAGAGAGAGAGAGAGAGAGAGAGAGAGAGAGAGAGAGAGAGAGGGAGCATCTGTCCATGAAGAGGCTAACTCACTGTCCGTTATGTGTGTATTTGCACACACACACTGTGTGTGTGCGTGTGCTTGTGGTCATCTTTATGTGTAGGAGCGTACTTGTGAACTCCCATGTGCACGTACGTGCGTGCGTGCGTGTGTGTGTGCATGAGTGGGGGGCGTTCCAGGGGGTTAGTTTGATTAATGCCCACCCCGCCATCACTCCACCTTCTCTGTGAAGAGAAAAAAAACAAAACACAAAGAGAGGGAGAGAGAGAGAGAGAGAGAGAGAGAGAGAGAGAGGTTAACAGCTGCTGATGCTTTCTCTCTCTCTCTCTCTCTCTCTCTTTTCATGAGGGCCCCACATCCTGTCAGAGCTGATTGATAGCCAAGACAATGATTGGACGGGAATATAGAGAGAGAGCGGGATTGAAAGGGAAAGGGGTGGACAGAGAGAGAGAGAGAGAGAGAGAGAGAGAGTGAGGGAGAGAGTGAGGGAGAGAGAAAGAGAGAGTTCAGGCTAACCAATCAGATTGCAGAAAAGGGGTTGATTAACCAATGGCGTGGTAGAGAGAATGGTCGAGCGAGAGGGAGGGCGGAGTTTGATCGCCCCCTGAAGCACAAAGAGACAGAGAGCTCTCTCTCTCTCTTTGAATGCATGATTGTGTGTGAGTGTGTGTAAGAGATATATTTGAATAGTGTGTGTGTATCATATGTTTCAACTTTACACACACACTTGTGTTGTGTTATAAAACTGTCCTGTAACTGAAGCACCGACCTGCTCACACACTAATTAATTAATTAATTACATTAAAATATTAAATTAAATTAATAGAAATAAATTAAATAGAAATGAATTAAAAATAAATTTATTTTTAAATAAATTAAATTAAAAAATAAATTAAATTACATTCATTCATAAAATAATATGAATTACGATTTACAATAACAGTTTCATTTCGAGTAAATTACTTGACAAACGATAGCGATATCCTAACAAATAAATAGATAATTAATCAAACAATAATATTAATAACACTCATTATGAATGAATGCCAATTACTGATTATAAATATTTAAAATATATATGAAAGCAAATAGTGAGATAGCAGAGAGTTAATTACTGGACATGGAAATAAAATAATAATGTTTTTATAAAACGGAATCAAAATATCAACAGTGATTTAACAGTGAACAGTTCATTAACTACAGTACAACAAATTAATATTGTATTAATGCATAAATGTGCTATAATTATTGCTTATTAAGGTAATTAAGTCATATGTAGAAAATTCTCTATGACGCAAGAACTAAGTGAACTAAGTGAACTAAGTCTGTTTTCCACATGAATTAATTGTGTTAATTAACTATGTGAAGATAAAAGTTAATTCTACGTGTTAGAAATGTAGTTAAATAAAAAAAGGAGCTTTACTCACAGTTTCTTTTGAAGAATAAAAATGCTTTTTGAATGTTCTGTACCAAACTAGTAACTGGACCTTGAGGATTCTTTTTTATATATAATAAAAAATGATAATAACAGTTAGCAAGAGTCCATAAAACACAGATTAATATTAAATTTACATGTGATCTATTCTGAGTTACTCAAGATAAATAAAACTATTTATAGTGAACCGGTCTTCACTGTCACATATACAGCAGGTTAATGATGATAAAATATGGGATACTGAGTTATAGTTCTCTAAAACCATCTTAAGATTACATAGTAAAATAGTCATAATTTATTTAATTCTATTTGTATGTTTTTAGAGTTGTACAACATAATCTACGTCTGTCTGTTAAATACTTTTGCATTGAAAGAAAATATTTTTATGTAGGATTTATTTTGGCCTCCATAAAGTGAGTGTAGAGGAGCTGGGGTGCTGGCTCGCTAAATGATAAATGTTTAATTAAACTAAATAAACTAAAATACTTTTGGATAAAAGTAACATTAGACATAGTGCTGTCACGGGATCAGATTTT
The DNA here is from genome assembly GCA_916701645.2 of Sebastolobus alascanus. Lineage (NCBI taxonomy): Eukaryota > Metazoa > Chordata > Actinopteri > Perciformes > Sebastidae > Sebastolobus > Sebastolobus alascanus. The sequence goes on from CAKAOJ020000568.1 coordinate 27,132, forward strand.
CACTACATTATCATCGTACCAATCGTACCAAAAGAATTCACGATAACAATATTATCACGATATTAAACGGCGTATTAGGCCCATTATAGGTACAAAAAAATAATAATTACGGAGCCGGGGGAGGGGGGTAATATTGTGAGAATATTCCACTATTTTTCAGAGTATTTTTCTTGTAATTTTATGACTTTATAAATCTCACAAATTTGTGAGTTTTTTCTCGCTAATTTGCCACTCAATGTTCTTTTTCTCATAAATATACGACTCTAATCTCTAAAATTCATCAGAGTTTTTTTGTTGAATATTACCCCTCTCCCCCGGCTCTTTAAGTTTATTTTTACCTACAATGGCCCTAATACGCCATTGTATGATATCTATAGAAAACTGAAAAAACAATAAATAACGCCAGTCATTTAAAATTAAATAATAATCAAAATACGAGTGTAGGGAGGTGGAGAGAGAGTCTGTTACCATAACTGACCATAATGATTTAAGAGGCGCTGGATTGTTTACACAATATTACCATAATGTGTATTATTAATATGATATCAATATTTAATTTTTAAATATTGCGGTTATCGTCAATACCAGATTATCGCGACGCCCCTAATTTGACACATTGCGATAGTTCTTACAAGTATTTTAATTTGTCCGTTGGACTCGTTTAGGAGCAGATCAAATTTACCAAATATGTCCCCATATCACACACACACACACACACACACACACACACACACACACACACACACACACACACACACACACATACATTATTGAGTTAGGGAGCAGGAACACATGCAGAGGGGCGTCGTTGATTGGGGGGATGTTGTAGTGGTGGCGCCGCGCTGCCTGTCTCCCTCCCTAACCCCTCCCCTGCTCTCTCTCTCTCTCTCTCTCTCTGTTTCTCTCTCTCTCTCACTCTCTCTCTCTCTCTGTTTCTCTCTCTCTCTCACTCTCTCTCTCTCTCTGTTTCTCTCACACAGACATATGAAGACATGCAGATACAGTAACACACCAACATAACACGAACCTACACAGCTACAGACCGGTCAAACGGCGAGACAAATTGAGTTGGTGTTGTTCAGTAAATGTGATTTGGAGTACCAGGTGGGGGGCGATGAGGGGGTTTCCTGGTCCAACAAACAAATAAACATCAGCAGCCGTTTCCATCCCATCATCAAGCAAACTTTTCTAATGTCCCACGAGTTGGAGTCAGTTTGAGATAGAATGTATGTCGTCTTTGTACGACTAATGTTTATATTGTAGGGCTGTCAATCTATTAAAATAGTTAATCAGGAATAATCTAACATTTTTTATCAGTTCTAAATGTACCTTAAAGGGAGATTAGTCAAGTATTTAATCCTTTTATCAACATGGGAGTGGACAAATATGCTGCTTTATGCAAATGTATGTATATATATTATTATTGTAAATCAATTAACAACACGAAACAATGACAGATATTGTCCAGAAACCCTCACAGGTTCTGCATTTAGCATAAAACAATATGCTCAGATCATAACATGGCAAACTGCAGCCCAACAGGCAACAACAGCTGTCAGTGTGTCCGTGTGCTGACTTGACTATGACTTGCCCCAAACTGCATGTGATTATCATAAAGTGGGCATGTCTGTAAAGGGGAGACTCGTGGGTACCCATAGAACCCATTTACATTCACTGATCTGGAATTTATAGTAAGTTTGGAGCGTTATCATAAGTTGCGTTAATGCGTTAAAGAAATTAGTGGCGTTAAAACAAATTTGCGTTAACGCATTAACTTTGACAGCCCTAGTTTATTGTAAAATAAAAATTTGAAAAAATAAATGAATGTACAGGAAATAATATGATGAGGTCTGATGCTGATTTCAAATTCCAACACAATTTATTCACTTTGTTTCAGCTGTGAGCAGCTCTCTCAGGTCAGCTGTCCAGCAACACCACACTGAAAGATCAAGACATGTATTGTAATGCAGACTCCTGAAGGTGGAGGAGTGCTGTAAAAGAACTAGTTGGTGTCTTCCGACCACGTCAGAATGTAAAAGTGTTTATAGGTGTTCTACAGTCAGAGCGGAGTGAAAAGCAGGCCATCATAGAGAGTCAGTCTTTCCTGGAAGGGATTCATAGTGTTGCATTGATTTATAAACATGAAAAGTGACAGAAGTAAGATAAGGTAAGAGTTAGTAGTTGTGAAAAGAATGAAGAAAAGAGCTTGAGAGAGAAGTTTAAACCTCCTCACAGCTGCCAACCACTGAGTGAAGTGGGTGCAAATGTCTGATTATCCGTTTCATATGTTGTTCGATCGCCTGGCAAGTCAGCCACGTCGCACAGCAGTCTGTGAAATAGTCACGAAATTTAGTGTTTTGATTACATAGACACCAATTTCACATTTTTTTCGTGATGGTCAGCACGAAATTCGTATGTAATCCAAGTGATTGTGAACCGGGAGGTATAGAGAGCCGCGAACGCCGTGTAGGGAGGAGGTCGGGTGGATGGGGGGGGTAAAAAAACACCAGACTTTCACCAGGAGACCGGTGTTGGTGTCCCGTATGAAACCAAAAGTTAGAGTTGATTTATTTATCATGGAACTTCTGTACTTAAGTTACAGCTCTTCCCGAGTTATTTTAACACAAAAAACCATCTTTTCCTAAACCTAACTAAATCTTTTTTGTCACATAACTTCTTTACTTAAGTTACGCCACTTCCAATGTTATTCAAACCCAAATCGCAATCTTTTCCTAAACCTAACTAAGTAGTTTTGTTGCCTAAACCTAACCAAGTCGATTGATTCCTAAACCTAACTAAGTTGTTTTGTTGCCTAAACCTAACCAAGTCGATCTTTTCCTAAACCTAACTAAGTAGTTTGGTTGCCTAAACCTAACCAAGTCGATCTTTTCCTAAACCTAACTAAGTTGTTTTGTTGCCTAAACCTAACCAAGTCGATTTACTCCTAAACCTAACTAAGTTGTTTTGTTGCCTAAACCTAACCAAGTCGATCTTTTCCTAAACCTAAATAAGTAGATTTGTTGCCTAAACCTAACCAAGTTGATCTTTTCCTAAACCTCACCAAGTGGATCTTTTCCTAAACCTAACTAAGTAGTTTTATTTTGAAAAGACTGGAGCAGAAATTGACACGTGCGTCAGGTGTTGCTGGACATCGTAGGAAAACGCACTAAAAATATGATGTTGAAAGTCGGTGCTGAGCGTCATTAAAAAAAAAACAGAGATTTGTGTCTATGTAGACGAATCAAATAAATTATATTTCGTGACTATTTCACAAACTGCCGTGAGACTGTGTTGGACCACCACTTCTTTTGGCACAGTGCGGTTTTTGGTCTGAACTAGGGAGGCACAGATATCGATATCTGATATCGGGCTGATAGTGCCTCAAATACCTGGATCGGGTATTGGTGACAATGGGGACGATCTATTCAATTCAATTGTATGTTTACATAATATATAGACTGGAAGTTTCCAGTATATAATGTCATTTACGTTTTGACCACTTTGTTGCTGCATTAAAAACGTATACACTTAAACTGTAGTTCCTGTTAATTTTGAAGATTGTATAAAAAGTGGGTGTTATTTTGATACCCGAAGCCCACGTATCGATATCGGGACTGAAAAAGTTGGATTGGTGCATCTCCAGTCTGAACACCCGGTACCATGGAGGTACTGACGTGCAGGATGACAAACCAGAATGGAGTATGTTTTCTTCTCTCAGCAAAACCACAAATACCAAGCCAACAAGGCTTCCAGCTGCACAGATGGGAGAGAGAAATATCAGGCAAAGGAACAAATTACCTCCGTATGTAGCGCTGCTGTCCAGGGTTCTGAACCATTAGATAGACAGAGATAGGTTGACAGACACCTGTCAATGGAATATATGAAGTACCCATAAACAAAACCTTTGCCACCAAGACACTCGTTAGAACAGACGTGTAGACTCAAGTCACTTGACTCATGACTTTGTATTTCAACAAAATAAATTAAAAAAAGACTTTAACACCGATGACTCATGACTTAACTTGGACCTACTGACTTGGAATAGCTTGATATCCTCTCCTCAAATCTATGTTATAAAGAAAGTATGCATCACTCGTCTAATGTCCGGTTCAGACTCCACGATATCAGCCCGATTACAGCCCGACACGGCCGTCGTAGGCTGTCGACTCGGATCGGGAACGATAAATGAGTGTCGTGTGCCAAAATCGATGGTTTTATCTGGTGTAGTGTGTCATAGTACACGACAACCGACGCCGCGTCTGGGACGCCTCACGACGTCCCGACAGGAAGTCTAGCATGTTTGACTTTTTTTTTTTTCTTTCCACGACGTGTTCCGTCACGGATGTGAATTTGATGGGCTGAGCACAGACACACACAGCTGTAAACAGAAGCACATGGCTACTTATTATGCAGAATGATGTCATCGGACCTTCAACTGCTGCTGGACCTCTCAGTAGGATGTTCAATCTAGGTTGTGTCGGAGTTAAAAACATCACCGCCGTTGTGTCTTTGCTCATGGAGCATCCCGTTGTGCGCCCGATTTCTCTTCTCCCTGTGAGTTATATTTTTATTGTTTCCCCTGGAGCCTCGTGGGCCCCTTTATATGGTCGGGCCCGGGGGCTTGAGCCCCGGTAAGCCTGTATATTAAGACGGCGGTGCCGGGAGAGTGTGTGTTGTCGGAACAAGGGACCGACGTGTAGTCTGTCATGTGTCGCGGCCAAGTCACGACAAGAATTTATGACTCTCAATCATCTAATCTGACATAGCGATCATCGTAACCGTCAACAATATCATGTAGTCGTATCCTGGAATTAGACGATTAGTCGACTAATCGGTCGTTCGGTCTCAGTCGACTAAGATTTCTTCAGTCGATTCATTTTTTTATGCTTTTCAGAGAAACTTGAGCTCATCTCTGGTGAACACCAGATTTAAATGTGATGCTTTTGTGTGATTCTTTGTGGAGAAACTCAGTTTCACAGAACTGTCGAACGGATCAAATCGATACGAAAAAATCATATCAATAAGATCAACGAGACAAAAGTGTATCGAAGATTTTGTAATGTAAGGATTTCTTTGGTGGAGGACAGCCCTGGAGGAACTGTATTATAAGGCACTTTGGTTGAAATGTCAACTTTTCCACACAGTATGTCATTTTATGGTTCTGGTGTCCTGCAGTACGGGCAGTGTGTGTGAGGCTGGGAAACTCCTCACTGTAAATGTGTGGGACTGTTTGAAGGTGTCTGAAAACAGCATCCATCCTCTAAATGAAGCATGAATAATGTTTTCTAACCAGAAGAGCTGTTATTTCACTCTTTCGGGGTGTCAGACCGAGTGCTGAAGTGTTCCTTTCTCAAATTCTTTACTGCGTCGCTGTGTTTTCTTTTCCTTCAGACACCGCAGGGCCTCAAGATGGAAACTCACACTTTTTTTTCTCATAATTTCTCACTTCATCCACAGAGACGGCCATTGAGGTCAACATGAGAAACAGATCAATCGCTAAAATTACAAGAAAACAATCATAGGAGGTCTGAGGTCATTGAAGCATGAATGAAAATAGAAGATATTTCTGTGTGCTACAATTATCGCGGGTTTCATAGGTATAAAAATTATAAAAACAAGGAACACACCCTTCCTCAAGCCAAGTAATAAAAGCTACGAGCCGATAATCAATTATTCCCAAATTAATGAATATCCTGTCTTGTTGGAACACACCCACTCATCCAGCACAGCACAAACACACACACATTCACACAGAGTGTGCTTCAGCGCTGTCTGTTTGACTTATTCTGCCGGGTTTAATGAGAAATATCACATTACCACACATACTGTGAGCAGTGACGGCTGGATGGAATCCAGACTGAGGAACGTCTGAAAAACTGAACCCAGAGCTGCACCAACTTTACTTTTCAGAAGTATGAGCAGCAGCAGCGGTAGTAGCAGCAGGAGCCAGCGAAATTTAATCTATTTGATTCGTCTACTTAGACATGAGTTTCCCTTTTTTTCGTGACGCTCAGCACGACTTTCAACAACGTATTTTTAGTGCGTTTTCCTACGAATGTCCAGAAACACGTGATGCATGTGTTAATTTCCGCTCCAGTCTTTTCAAAATAAAACTACTTGGTTAGGTTTAGGAAAAGATCTACTTGGTTAGGTTTAGGCAACAGAACCACACTCAAAAGGCAAAAACAGCCTCACTTACGGTAAACCGAGGTGTCCCGCAGGGATCTATTTTAGCTCCTATCTTATTTTATATAAATAACTTAGGACATGGAATAAATACAGCTAAGATACATATGTACGCAGATGACACAATCATCTATACGGTAGCTGCCTTTTTGAATAAAAGCCACAGACCTCTTGCAGGATGCTAAAATTATCTAAAATTCCAGAGAGAACAAATATATGAGCTCCATTCGTTCTCGCTTGAAGGCAGCTCATCCCACTACCTTGACATTACATGGATAGAAAGAGTCCCTTCCTACAAATACCTCGGCATATGGCTTGATGAAAACTTGACGTTTAATGTGCATATTGATATTGAAAAAGCTGGGGCCACAACTGGGCTCTTTTCCATTAAAAAAAAGTGCTTTCCATTTGAGGCCAGAAAGTTTTTTAGACTGTTTTTCAGACCTGTATTAGACTGTGGTGATGTGATTTACATTCATGCAACTTCATCCCTACGTAAATCTGCATATCACGCTGCATTACGTTTTGTAAGAAATGCAGGCTCACACACTCGCAGTTACATTTTAAATCAATCTTTAACGTCTCACATCTCTGTATCAGAGGAGACAAATGCACATGTTGCTATTTATTGCCAAGACATAGTTAGGAAAACTACCTGCTCATATATCCAGCCTTTTATCCTTTCACACCAGCACTCTACAGCGATAGATGTACCAATCGGATCAATTTAAATGTCCCCAGGGTGCACTCGGAGCTTGGTAAATTAGCTTTCTCTTTTTATTCACTCCGGGCATGGAATGAGCTGCAAAATATCATTACCTTAGAAGAAGAATACCTTTTGAAGGTCTTCTACAAACTGCCCTGAAGGAAACATGTTGCTGTTTTACATAATCCTTGACTGACGCTTTGTCAGAACCCCCCCCGTGTCACTTTTCGGTCGCAGTAAACAAGTGCTTAATGTTGTTAATTAAACAAAACCACTAGCTTAGAATTTGGCAACAAAACCACTATAGAGAGGTTTAGAAAAAAACAACATGGTTGGGCTGAAAACTACGACGTTTTATAAACTGAAAATGTGACGTTGTGAACACAGGACACGAACGAACAGTTGATTGTAAAGTGAAAGTGAAACTTAACACACAGGACACAAACAGCGGTCTCCTTGATGAAGACCCATCAACCTCCAATCCCGACCACCCCGCGTGTCTCTTTCGGTCTTTAAACTATGTCACCACAGCACTTTCCCTGTGCATCTACTGTTGCCGTGGATGAGTTTACATTTTAGTTAATGGAAAGCTGCGTTGCATCGCAACGCTAAAGGGTGCCTAGTGCAGCGGCATCGAAAGCGTCGGTATTTGACACCCTGGGAGTGAAAAGAAGAAAAAGATATACTTTATTGATCCCCGAAGGGAAATTCCATTATTTCACATTACACCCAAAGGCCTGAAATACATGTACAGAAAGGACCTATACACAGACATTAATGGAGAGGTGTCAGAGCGAGGGGGGGCCCGAGCAGTTGGGGGTTTGCTCAAGTAGTGCCCTCGGATACTGCCCAGGAGGTGAACTGGCACCCCTCCAGGTACCAGTCCTCACTCCGTACCATGTGGGGACTGCTTTAAGGTTCTCAATCCAAGCTGTTAAATCTCTTTCTAAACCAGGTGTGTTCGTTATGGTCACAACAGAATAGAAAACTAAATATATTCCACAGGGAAACACCATCGTATTGTTAATCTGCACCTGATTGTGACTTGTGTGAGTCAGTTATCAGTTATCAGTTGGTCAGTTATCAGTTATCAGTTGGTCAGTTGGTCAGTTGGTCAGTTATTAGTTATTAGTTATCAGTTATCAGTTATCAGTTGGTCAGTTATCAGTTATCAGTTGATCAGTTGGTCAGTTATCAATTATCAGTTATCAGTTATCAGTTATCAGTTATCAGTTGGTCAGTTATCAATTATCAGTTATCAGTTATCAGTTATCAGTTGGTCAGTTATCAGTTATCAGTTATCAGTTATCAGTTATCAGTTGGTCAGTTATCAGTTGGTCAGTTATCAGTTGGTCAGTTATCAGGTATCAGTTATCAGTTATCAGTTGGTCAGTTATCAGTTATCAGTTATCAGTTATCAGGTATCAGTTATCAGTTGGTCAGTTATCAGTTGGTCAGTTATCAGTTATCAGTTATCAGTTGGTCAGTTATCAGTTATCAATTATCAGTTGGTCAGTTATCAGTTATCAATTATCAGTTATCAGTTGTCAGTTATCAGGTATCAGTTATCAGTTGGTCAGTTATCAGTTATCAGTTGGTCAGTTATCAGTTATCAGTTGGTCAGTTATCAGTTATCAATTATCAGTTGGTCAGTTATCAGTTATCAGTTGGTCAGTTATCAGTTATCAGTTGGTCAGTTATCAGTTATCAGTTGGTCAGTTATCAGTTATCAATTATCAGTTATCAGTTATCAGTTGGTCAGTTATCAGTTATCAATTATCAGTTATCAGTTACCAGTTGGTCAGTTATCAGTTATCAATTATCAGTTATCAGTTGGTCAGTTATCAGTTATCAGTTATCAGTTATCAATTATCAGTTATCAGTTATCAATTATCAGTTATCAGTTATCAGTTATCAGTTGGTCAGTTATCAGTTATCAATTATCAGTTATCAGTTATCAATTATCAGTTATCAGTTATCAGTTATCAGTTATCAGTTATCAGTTATCAGTTATCAGTTGGTCAGTTATCAGTTATCAGTTATCAATTATCAGTTATCAGTTATCAATTATCAGTTATCAGTTATCAGTTATCAGTTGGTCAGTTATCAGTTATCAGTTATCAGTTGGTCAGTTATCAGTTATCAATTATCAGTTATCAGTTATCAGTTATCAGTTGGTCAGTTATCAGTTATCAGTTATCAGTTATCAGTTATCAGTTATCAGTTGGTCAGTTATCAGTTATCAGTTATCAGTTATCAGGTATCAGTTGGTCAGTTATCAGTTATCAGTTATCAATTATCAGTTATCAGTTATCAGTTGGTCAGTTATCAGTTATCAGTTATCAGTTGGTCAGTTATCAGTTATCAGTTATCAGTTGGTCAGTTATCAGTTATCAGTTATCAGTTATCAGTTATCAGTTATCAGTTGGTCAGTTATCAGTTATCAGTTATCAGTTATCAGTTATCAGTTGGTCAGTTATCAGTTATCAGTTATCAGTTATCAGTTATCAGTTGGTCAGTTATCAGTTATCAGTTATCAGTTATCAGTTATCAGTTGGTCAGTTATCAGTTATCAGTTATCAGTTATCAGTTATCAGTTATCAGTTGGTCAGTTATCAGTTATCAGTTATCAGTTATCAGTTATCAGTTATCTTTATCAGTTGGTCAGTTATCAGTTATCAATTATCAGTTATCAGTTATCAGTTGGTCAGTTGGTCAGTTATCAATTAACAGTTATCAGTTATCAGTTATCAGTTGGTCAGTTATCAGTTATCAGTTGGTCAGTTATCAGTTATCAGTTATCAGTTATCAGTTATCGTACATAAACTGAGAGATAATATGGTAGTTTTCTATTTTCTATAGAAAGTCTGAGGCAGCAGCAGTACTAGGAGTAACAGTGGGCTGTGTGTTGTTAAGTGTGTGTGATTGTGTTTATGTCTGTTGCTTGCTCAGCACAGCACACACACACACACACACACACACACACACACACACATGCACACACACACACACACGTGCACACCCCTGGTGCTTGTGTTGCTCGAGGCCCCCTCTGGTGCTGTTAAGTGAGTCCTGAGTGAGACTGATGGGGGTCAAGACCCTCATACACACTGACACACACACATACACACACATGTGCACGCTCACAATACTGTGTTAAGCATTTCAAACGTGTACTGAGACACACACACACACACACACACACACACACACACACCCACACACACACACACACACAGCAGCAGAGTCTGTAGCCTGAGGCAGTACAGTGTCAGACCCCCCACCCAGAGCTGCAGCTGTGCCAACTCTACACACACACTCATACACACACTCTGAGTGCATGCTGTGTCCGTGTGTGTATTGCATACGCATACATGTTAGTGTGTGTGCATGATAGTGTGTGTGTGTGTGTGTGTAAACGGTCATGAACTCGCCAGGCAGGAGAAACAAAAAGCCTCACGTCTGCCTGCAGCGTTCACTCACCTCCCTCGTTGTGTTTTCATCTTCTTTTATTGTCTCTTTTTCATCCCCGTCACGTCCGTTTCATCGTCTTCGGCTACAAAACAGGCAGAGCGAGAGACGGATGAATGGATTCAGAGGTGGAGGGAGAAAGAGAGATGTGATCGTTGTTTTTCAGTAAAAAAAATAGGGTGAATTAAAGATATCGATAGATAGATAGATAGATAGATAGATAGATAGATAGATAGATAGATAGATAGATAGATAGATAGATAGATGACTGATCCTGATGTCGGAGACCATTAGCAGTTTATGGGCTGTGGATTAGGCTAGTATTATTATATTATATTAGTATGGCTGTCAATCGATTAAAATATTTAATCACAATTAATCGCAAATTCATTTATCTGTTCTAAATGTACCTTAAAGGGAGATTTGTCAAGTATTTAATACTCTTATCAACATGGGAGTGGACAAATATGCTACTTTATGTAAATGTATGTATATATTTATTATTATAAATCAGTTAACAACACAAAACAATGACAGATATTGTCCAGAAACCCTCACAGGTTCTGCATTTAGCATAAAACAATATGCTCAGATCATAACATGGCAAACTGCAGCCCAACAGGCAACAACAGCTGTCAGTGTGTCAGTGTGCTGACTTGACTATGACTTGCCCCAAACTGCATGTGATTATCATAAAGTGGGCATGTCTGTAAAGGGGAGACTCGTGGGTATCCATAGAACCCATTTACATTCACATATCTGGAGGTCAGAGGTCAAGGGACCCCTTTGGAAATGGACATGACAGTTTTTCCTCACCAAAATTTAGCGCAAGTTTGGAACGATATTTAACCTCCTTCACTACAAGCTAGTCTGACCTGGTTGGTACCGATGGATTCATCAGGTTTAATAGTTTCATATGATGCCAGTATCTTCACTGTAGCTTTAAAACTGAGCCACTAAAACCTAAAAATCTCAAGTTGCATCATCACCACCGTTGAGACGCAGCCATTTAACAGGCTGGGAGGATATACCTATCTCCTGATTCAATACTATCACAATACTTAGGTACCGATTCCATATATATTGTGATTCAATATCATGATTTTTTTAACAACAGACCATGAAGGGAAGACGTTGAATCAGACACTTCTAGGGACTTTTACTTTGTAAAATCTCTAAATGAATCCAGTAAGAATGTTTGATTTTCAGCATGTATGTAGTCAGAGATGTCCTGAAGTCAAATATATCAGGAACATTGGCAGGAATTATTTATTATATTTATTATCCAGCAACCCAGAAATCAAAGAATAAAGATATTTCCCTCACAGATTAGTGGTATTTTCTTTTTAATTTATAAGGGACATGTAATGTTTTATACTTCTGGTGAATATAATCCTATCAATCTTATTTCCATAGATGTATTTTGTATATACAGTTCCCTTTGTTAACACCTTATTTTGAAAAGCGGACGTAGTCCCACGTGTCTACTTCCTCTAACTTCTCCAAGGTGGTCTCTAGCTCTCCCGTCAGCTCCTTCTCTTTATCCATCCACGGTCAGCTCCATCGGGGCCGTTTCAATGCATTTAACAGAAATGTCAGTATATGGGTGCTCTACAGTTGTAGCGTCGGCCCATTTGACCACGGAGATGAGAGCGACGGCTGGCTGGACCGCACGTTACCGCCATACGATAACGTTTCCTGCTTGGTTTTTAGCACCTTTTTTCAGATATTTTGCAGATTTTTTTTTTCCTTTTTTGGGATATTTTTCAAGCATTTTTCTGCCTTTTTTGACATTTTTCAGGCAATTTTTTGACATTTATCTGACATTTTTCAGGCATCTTGGGGATATTTTTTGACATTTTTCAGGCATTTTTTTGACATTTTTCAGGCATTTTTTGGACTTTTTTGATCATTTTTTTGGACATTTTTCAGGCCTTTTTTGGACTTATTTCGGGCCTTTTTGGGACTTTTTTGGTCATTTTTCGGACATTTTTGGAAATGTTTTGGACACATTTCAGACTTTTGTTTTAACATATTTCGGCCTTTATTTGGCCTTTTTTTGGACATATTTCGGCTTTTTTTTTGGACATTTGTTGGGCCATATTTTGGACATACTTTCGCCTTTTACGGCCTTTTTTCAGATATATTTCAGACATTTTTCGGACATATTTCGGCCTTTTTAAAAAAAAAATAATAATAATAATAATTTTTGAACATATTTCAGCCTTTTTTCTGACTTTTTTTCTGACTTTTTTTAACCTTTGTTTGGACTTATTTTCTGACATATTTTGGCCATTTTTAGAACTGTCTGTAAAGCCATTTGATCCAAATTTGTGATTTTTGATCATAAAAATAAAACAGATTTAACTCAACTTGATTTAGACTCATCGAAATATGATCCTTCGTCAATGGTGAAGTGAGAACGTGGGTCTTTATACTGTTTCCCTCATTGTAAATGTGAAATACCGATTGTTACACACTCTGAATGTATTTAAGAGAACTGGACCACGGGGCTTGTGGGTCAATCCCTGCTCACACAGCATCAATCCAGTCCTATTAGCAATGACAAGAGGGTAAAATGCTAATATTGTTACCGATACTGGTATGCCATTTGTCTGACGAGACTTCAATAATCCACCAACCTGTCGATTTTTCTCTCCCTCTCTCAATTTCTTTTTTTTATTTACCTTTCCTTCTATAACATTGTATCTGTCTCTATTAGTACATTGATGCCATATTTTAAAGGTGTCGGTCTGTTGATCTCCTTTTCCCTATTTCTCTCTTCATGTCTCTCTGATCACCAACATGTAAATATCTTTCATATAGTCATTAGTGGAAACTGACCTCACCATGAAAACAGCAACATTGGTCTTCACTGCTTCACCATACAACGGTATTTAGACAATAGTTTCCCATTGTTTGTTAACAGTAAAATAACTATTAACTAAGTTTAATTACTATTACTATATTTAATTACTAACTATCAATTATCCATTTCTAGTAGTATATGGGTGCTCTACAGTTGTAGCGTCGGCCCATTTGAACACGGAGATGAGAGCGACAGCCGGCTCGACCGCACGTTACCGCCATACAATAACGTTTCCTACTGGCTTTTTAGCAATTTTTTTCAGATATTTTGCAGATATTTTTTTTTTTTTTTTTTTACATTTTTCAGGCATTTTTCTGACTTTTTTTTACATTTTTCAGGCAATTTTTTGGACATTTATTTTGACATTTTTCAGGCATTTTTTGGATATTTTTTGACATTTTTCAGGCATTTTTTGGACTTTTTTGGTCATATTTCAGGCATTTTTAGGACTATTTTTCACGTATTTTTTGGACTTTTTTTGAAATTTTTCAGGCCTTTTTTGGACTTTTTTGGTCATTTTTCAGGCATTTTTAGGACTTCTTTTTTTTACATTTTTTTTTACTAATTAAAAAGTCCATATCTCCAGATGGGGACCATTTGCACAAATAAAACAAGCATAGTGAGTCCATTACTACCATCCACGTTAGCCAATAGAAACTCTGATATGAATGTGACTCATCACGTCAATCTGTCATGAATCAGTCACTTCACTCAGGAACAACGATCCCTTCCTGCTGCTTAGCTTAGCTTAGCTTATTAGCATGCGAGCTAGCTGGCGAGCATGGAGAAATATTTTAGTCAGTCCATATCGCCAAGTGACGCTAAGACCAAACTAGCTAAATTGACGCATCGCTAAATATGACGACAGTTATATTGAGTTTGGTTTTATTGAGAACAGCGACGGGAGACCAAATGCATCATGTTTCTTCAGGTGTTAGCAAACGAAGCCATGAAACCATCCAAGTTAAAGTAATCTGATTAAAAAGCACCCAGAATATCAGGGCAAAAGAAAGTGATATTAACATGATTTAAACTGAATTGTGTTTCTGTTTATCACTATCAAACAGGTCTGAAGTATTGAGGTTGAAAAGTTTTAGAATACAAATAGTTCTAATGGTATCTAAGAGTACAAATAGTAGTACACATTATGCTTAATCTGTGTTATGATTAGGAGGAGGTCCTAGGAAAATGTTCTCCCCTTTAAGGGGTCCCTGGCCCCAAAAAGTTTGAGCACCTCTGGCCTAAGCTAATGTAAACTAGGCCTATTTTACTGAGTTTCCTTTTAGCGAAATGCTCTGTGTGAATTTGCCTCTGGTAATGCAGTGTATATGTCTAGGCATTTTATTGTGAAAGGTAAGAGCGGAAGGAGAGGATCTGGTCTGCGCTGCCTTGGTCAAGGTTGAAAGGAGTAATAAAGTTTGTCGTCTTGGTTACGACTACAGAGCCTCTGTGTTGTTGCTCACTGTAGTGCACGTTTTGAATATGTTCTGCACAACGTGATTGGTTGAATTGGTTGAATTCTTTATTTGCGGTGCGAAAGATTCGAAAAATCGTTCCTAAAACCAGATTACATCGCTTTTTCATAGACGTGCGCCTCTTGTGTGTAAATGATAAATGGACTTGCATTTATATAGCGCTTTTCTACTCTTCCGACCACTCAAAGCGCTTTACACTACCAGGCCTTTAGAGAAATGTCTTTCCCAGTTTGAGGAAAACTCTCATACTGGTGTCCACATACTTCTGGCCATATAATGTACCGTCACATTTATGTTATGCCATTTATTAAAGGGCATCACTTGTCTGCCTATCTGTAGGTTTCTGTTTCTCTCTGTGCAATATGTAATTTAGTTACGTATACATTAATGTTATTTCTTTTGGGAGGTGTCCATGGTCTTTGCCCAGCTGTCGATTTCTGTCCCATTTCTCAGAGCCTCACTCTGATTTACAATATCGTTACTAATACATTTATGTCATTACTTCTCCACCTACGTGCCAATTTCTCCTCTCCGCTTGGAGAACTCTGAAGAAGAAGATCATTGATCGGACTTAGACGTCAATACAGATCAATATAGTTCACTTATGGACGGCGGCTTCGGGTCGGATCAGGAAGAATCCAAACTGAAGCTGAAAACAAGTTTATGTTCTCAACATCAGTCGGTGTTTTTGTCTGGTAACACTTTATAATAACCATCATTTATAAATGGTAATTAAACTTAGTTATTTTATGAATGACAATTAATAATGTTTAGTAATTATTAGTAAAGCTATAATTTGTTATTTTATCATGAGTTTGTGTAATATGAAAAAAAAAAATTATAAATTCTGCACACATTATAACAATGTATATACTTCATTAAGTATTTGTTAATAATTACAAAATTATTTTTTAAACCTTTAAGAAATCATTTATGAAACATCTAATATCATTATATAGATAAATGGACCAGAAACCAATTATTAACCATTGACAAAGTATTAACTATCTGTCTAAATAATGTTTATAGATGCTTTATTTATTAACCATTTAACAAGGTAGTATAATCATCAATTTATAATAGCATCCAAATAATGTTTATAGACTGTTTACAAACCAATTATTAACCATTAATAAAGTGTTACAAACATCTATGTAATGTTTATATATGTTTTACAAACAATTTATTTAATAGTAAGTTAAGTTTACAAATAATATCTTAATCATTAACAAATATATATATATATATATATATATATATATATACATAGTATATAAAATGTTATAATGTGTGCAACAATAAACATACATTATAGCATTACTAATAATTATTTTTAATGATCATTTCATTGTTTGTTAACAGTAAAATAACTATTAACTAAGTTTAATTACTATTACTATATTTAATTACTAACTATCAATTTACCATTTCTAAATTTTAAAGTGAAATGATAAAGTGTCTTAATCTTACCAATTTCTTCAGTCTCACCATAAAGTTGCCCAACCTATAGATCAGAAGGGATTACACTCACACTGCTGTCAGATACGTAGAAGCCCGTTCGCACGAAAAGGCGTATGAATGCCACGATAATGTGCAAGGCGTTCAGCGTGCAATACAAATGCCTTTTATGTAAAAAAAAACTGCTTGGTTACGCTTGGGAAAAGATCGTGGTTTGGGTTAAAATATGTATGTTTATAACATAAAATAAGTACGCTTACTTACATATGCAACGTTAAGTAAGTAAGTTACCGAGCAAAAATAAAATAAAATAAGTCGACGTTGACTTGGTTTCACACGGGAAACGAACAGCGGTGAAAATGTGGCGTTTGTTTGACCCGTCCACCTCCTCCTCCCTAAGCGGACTTTATCACTTTTTTCAATTTTTTCTTGCTTTTGCCGTGTCATTTATACGCCATTTAGTCTGTACTGAGTTCAATGTAAAACGCATCCACGTAAAGTGTAGTGCTGACGTAGAATAAAATGCAAGAAAGATCGCTTATGGGATGGATCCAACAAACAGGACTTTTAGCCCAAGCATGACGTTTTTTCCTAAACATAACTACGTGTCCACAGCTCCGTCCTTTCCACGCTTCCCATTCATTGTCTATGTAAGCAGCCGTGCAATGCATTCTGGTCACGACGGCCGTTCCTCATTTGCATAAAGTTGAGGTCTAGTCTACTTTATGCAAATCAGGGGCATCCGATGCGACTCGCTGCCTCTCGAAACTCCCGAGAATCTTTTAAACTAAACGTTGTCGATCTAAAATAAAGACAGATTCATCAACATGGATTATTTCTCTCCTCAGATGTTTTCAGAAACACATTTCGGTGAACTATTTTCGTGATATAAGAGAAGAAAGTTTCCATACGAGCCTCCATGTTGTTTCCGGTTTGAAAGCTGGGAGCAGCAGCCCACGGAGGGAAAGCGTTCGTCCAATCAGGAGCCTCGTGCCTTGTGTCTAGTGGCGGCCAATCAAGCGTCCGATGCTGGGAGGCGGCGCGTCCCCTCGCAATAAAAAACTCCCCGGTGGACACGTGCCATGAGTGGTTTTGTTTCCTAAACCTAAGCACGGCCAGCTTAAGGCATAGGCCATATACAGTAGGCGGTCGCCTATAGGGTGCTGGTCGCCTTCTAAAAAAATAAATTAATAAAATAATTTTAAAAAACATGCCAGTGGGTGCCTCGTTTTCTGCATTGAGGTAACAACCAAAGAAAGAAAGAAAGAAAGAAACTAACTCTCTTTCTCACACGTTTTCCTCTGCCAGGCTGCACTTATTTGTTAATTAAAGTGTAAATTGTGGTGAAACTGACTAAACACTTTTAAGCTAACAATATCAGGGACCTATTGTTTATTCATAATAAATACAGTTATCTATGAGAATAAAAAATCTTTATTTTTGTCTTGAAACCATTGTGATGTCTGATGTGTGTTGCGGTGCACGGGGCTAGGGTTTGGGTTCTGGAGGCCGCCATGAGGGGGGGGGGGGGTACCGGTGCCTAGAGCCGGCCCTGAACCTAAGTCGGTGGTTTTGTTGCCTCAACCTAACAGCGGATGTTACCGCAGTTTGGATGCGTGGCGTAGAAATGACACGGCAAAAGGCTAAAATGCGTCCTCATGACACGCGGAATGCCCGTGTGATGTTGTACTGTTTATACACCGTCCGGAGACCGCAGTGCTCGTTTTGGGTTTTACAAGTATTTCGTTATTCCTCCTCTCCACTGTATGTCTAACTATTCTCTTAAATTTCCATTCATCCTCTCTCTCTCTCTCTCTCTCGCTCTCTCTCTCTCTCTCTCTCTCTCTCTTTGTCTCTCTTTGTCTCTCTCTGTCTTTCTGTGTCTTTCTGTGTCCCTCCCTCCAGGAAGCAGAGGGTGTGTTAGGTAGCTAATGGCTGGAGGCTTTTTATTCCTCCCAGCCTCTAATGTGGTACACTCACACACACTCACACACACACACACACACACACACACACACACACACACAGATGGACACCTACACACCCAAATCCCGCTGTGACATCATGATGGAGTGTCAGGTGCTGCTGGCTAATTTCTGCCTCCATGCGAGTGTGCAGGAGAGGTAGAGTGGATGGGTATGAATACTAAACAGCCAGCTAATGATATCTACTGTGTGTGTGTGTGTGTGTGTGTGTGTGTGTGTGTGTGTGTGTGAGTGTGTGTGTGTGTGCGTGCAGCTAGCTAATGATATCTATTTTCTTAGTGAACAAGCCCACTGTGTATCTCGATTCTCTGCAGAGGCAACTGCTGTTTTCCTCCTCTCTTGCTGACTGCACACACACACACACACACACACACACACACACACACACACACACACACAAGGTAGAATACACGTATCACCATAAACATTCATCCTGCTCCCACAATGCATTTAGGCAGCCTGGCATACGACATGGCTGTGGCTATAACTGAGTGATGGTGAGATTCCAGTTGGCACGAGGTTGTGAGCAGAATGGATGTGTGTGTGTTTTCTTCTTCTTTTGTAAGATATTGGAGGAAGCAGAACAACTACATCTACGTCTTCTAGCGACAACTTGGAGGCGGCCATTTTTGCAACACCCACAGCCGAAAGTAGGGTGACGTGAGAGAATCTGTAAGCCAAATGACACAGTTCCTCTGAAGAACATTGACTTGTTTTGCAAGGCGATGGTAACCTTTTCACTCCCAACTCATCAGTTACCCTCACTTGGTGAGTGAACCTACGCTTCAAACTATGACGCTCTAGGTACCCTAAAGTACTTGGTTAGGCTTGGGAATAGATTGTGGTTTGGGTTAAAATATATACGTTTGTTAAATAAAATAAGTAAGCTTGTTACGTAAACAAAGTATAGGTCAAATTAAAGCTGCAACAGTTAGAGGGTCTTTTCTGCGTGGAGCGCGTGGCGCTAAAGACTCTTATAAAACATATCAAGTTTGGGGCAGATTGGACAATGTATAGTCAGTTTACAACAACTTCCTGTTTCCTGTAGGGGGCGCTATGACTATCACTCAAAATGACACGTATATGTCTTCAGGTCTGGACTGTTATCCAGCTTGTGAAATTTGGGGCAGATCGGACGATGTAAAGTCAAGTTACAACAGCCTCCTGTGTCATGTCGAAACATCGAAATGCGCCGCGCCACCACAACAACGCCGTTTCGCGAAAACACAAAAGCTTCGCAATTTAGCATCGTGAAGGTGTTGAGATTCTGCTGCCCGACTTTGAGATGGATCTCTTGAATCCTCTAGGAGGAGTATCGTAAAGTTCCATAGCTGTAAAAGGATAAAATGGCGTCTTCTCACATGACCTATGACATCACCGTTCGAGCGATCAAACATTCCTTCGTAATTTAGCGTCACATTAGATTGAGGGTTATACCACCCAAATTTGACGCGAATCCCATAAATTCTCAAAGTATGCATAAAATACATGAAAAACGCACAAAATTAAAAATGGCCGACTTCAGGGTGGGCGGAGCTAATGAAACCCAATGAGGAATATGTCTGAAATAATGAGCGGGATGTGCCTACCAAATTTCATGAATATAGGATCAACTCTGTCCAAACTATTCCACGCATTAGGGGGCGCTATGGAGCCCGGTAGTGACGCCCGAGCCCAATCGCTACAGAACTTTGCAATTTTCACCAGTTCTGATGCGTGTTCCAATTTTCGTGAGTTTTCGTGCATCCTAAGCGCCTAAAAATGCGATCTCACAGCGGAAAAATAATCTTAGCAAAAACAAAAGGTTTCCTTGCATTTCCTTGCATGTGGAACATAGCTAAGTTAGCTCGCTAGCTAGTGTTGGTGACGTATATTGTGCGAGACGAGAGATGTAACGTTAGTTCACTGAGCGGTTTCACATTAAACTAAATGATACTACGACAAACTGAGACTTTCTTGACTTAAACAATTATGTTTAAAATGTACAAACATCATCTGTGTGATTCATGGAGCAATTCAAACGGGATCAAAAAATAATTTGTCTCTCTCCGTTGACTGCAGTTCATATTTTTGCTGAATTAAGGTCCAATGGGGTCCTCAGGAAGGGGCGGGACTTCGCCTCTATATGGAAAAGATGACTTCGGCACAAGTTTGATTGACAGATGGTTCATCCAATCACCTGCCAGGTATTTTTTTGAAAGTGTTGTTCTGGTGTAACAAACCATCTGGCGCGTCAGGTTCGGCTCATCTGGCTTCCTCACACATTAATCCCACACTATACTGGGCAGCACCAGAAAGCAGGTGAAAGACTATAAGTTGATCATCTGATGTGAGAGAAGTTGTCCGTTGATTAACTGGACATTATATAAAAGGAGGGATGTTTTCTGTTTTACTGAATGATGAAGATGATGAAGGCTAAATCCCTCTCCTGTCTCTCTTTCTCTGTGCGACGCACACACATCACTACCAACCCCGGGTCATGACCTTTGACCTCCCCTAGTGATGTCATTCCTTTGGCCTGAGGCAAATTGACTCCCTGTAGACATGGAAACAGGGACCCTCTGCTGGTCTGTGTGTGTGTGTGTGTCAGATGTGTACATGTAGGAGTTGTGTGTGTGTGTGTGTGTGTGTGTGTGTGTGTGTGTGTTCAGTGTATAGAGTGTAAGTTGCTCTGTGTTTGGTCCATTTACACACAGGACCTGCTGCTGTCCCATAATCAGATTGTAATATTCCTAATGACATTATCAGAACTCTACTGCAGACTATGACTGATGGAGAACAAAGTCAGTCTGTCTCTGACACACACACACGCACACACACGCACACACACACACACGCACACACACGCACACACACACACGCACACACACACACACACACACACAGATGCATAAATAATCTCTCTCTTCTATCTCTCTCACACACACACTTCTCAGGATGCCGTTCATCACTGTGGCAACAGCAGCAGGCTGGGAGGCTGACCTTTCACCCCTCCAGAGGTCAGGTCCCAGGGGTCGGCATGGCAACGATCCCTGTGGTTTGAAAAGGAAGACATGTGGGCATCTGGCTTGAAACAAGGAAGGTCTGTGTGCATTTTTTTTTGTTTACATATATATATACAGTACGCTTTATATATATATATATATATATATATATATATATATGTATATGTACAAATCAGGTGATGGGACAAAATGAAAGTTTGCCCAGCTTTTCTGTGATGTTTTTGCACATGCAAACCACAGGGGGAACAAAAGCATCATGCATTAAGGCACACTCGCATGAGATTGAGGGACTCACAAGAGACAGGTTTTTTAAATCGAAGCAGCGGAGACTCATATATTGACTTTTTTCTCTGTAATAAGGGCCGAACTCCAAAAACTCTGGATCCTACATTTGCCATGATGCAAGTTGATAGCCTCTTCATCATGGGACCCTTCCTGCCTCCTTAAACGCCCACTTCTTTAAACCTCTATACCTCCAGTTTGTTACAGGTTTTCTGTTAAAAATTCTCAAGCCCATGCCAAGCCCTGGAGTCTGCCGTCTCTGAGCAGCTGTCAATCACTCACCAACTCTGATCAAACTAGGCAGCGCTGATCAGATATGAATCAATATTCTGTTACTGTAATGACTATTTCTCTCCTCAGATGTTCTCAGAATCATCTTGTAGTTACTGTTTAGCTGTAAAATGAGAAAGTTTGTGACCCAGCAGCCATGTTGAGATCAGTTGAGAACAATACCAAGCACCGCCCACCAGCCGGAGCACAGCCAATAGGAACGCTCTCTCTCTCTGAAATGACCTGTGATTGGTCAAAGTCTCCTGGCTAGATTTTAAAGCCTGAAAACAGAGACATGAGGAGGAGAAGAAGTCTAGTTTTCTCTCAGAACACTTGAATTACAATATGCTGAAAGGTTATTATGGGATTTTTGCCCAATGATGTTAAAAATATTCTGCCTACTGCAGGTTTAACTTGGACTTCCCTAATGGCTGCTAGATGGTAGTTCGAACAAACTGCATTGAAGTGAATGGAATATCTTCTTGAAACTATCTACAAGAACAAATTCAATACATTTTTACACAAGAAATTAAAATCTTGAAAGCTAATTTCAATTTTTCTAACGTGTGCTGTTACTGAAAATCACTGAGATTAACTCTGTATTTAGGTAAGGAGGCTTCACTGAGAGCTACGCTCTAATTTTGAATAATTTTTTAAGACATTCACACCGGATGTTGCTGTGTCTGCTAATTCATCAGGCGGTAACCTCCAGGTCTGAGAAGTGAAGTCAACACTGAAGCTCCTTAAACCTGCATCCTGTCTCCCAGCCAGCAGGGGGCGACTCCTCTGGTTCTATAGAAGTCTCTGAGAAAATGAGCTTCTACTTCTCTCTTGATTTATTACCTCAGTAAACATTGTAAACATGAGTTTATGGTCTCAATCACTAGTTTCAAGTCGTCTTCAATACAGCATGATGTTCATTTAGTAAATTATGGTCCCATTTAGAGTCAGATAGACCATAAAGCAGGGGATGCTTTAGGGCGGGGCTACCTGGTGATTGACAGGTCGCTACCACGAGTTGTCCGGTCTGGGAGTTGTCCGTGTTTTCATCTTATATCTTTAAACCTTTCAGTGTGTTTTCACTTCATCAAAGTCAATTATAACCTGTTTGGTCGCCTAAAAAATGTTTTATTCAGCGTTCGGTTGTACTCAGCTCCGCCCTCTGGTGTCACTTCTGGTTGCAAAAAAACAAGATGGCGACGACCAAAATGCCGAACTCGCGTATTCAAAAGTCCACAAACCAACGGATGACGTGACGGTGAGTATGTCCACTTATATACAGTCTATGAGTGTTCCCTATCCACTCCAATTTGCCCTGCAGTAACCCTGTGCAGATCGCCTGACTCCCCTGCAGCATATATATATATATATATATATATATATACCGTCCCACTTCCACTCATTCCTCACCGCTGGTGAACAGTGCCTCCATGCTGAAGAGTTCCAGACTTCTTACTGTTCTGTTTCGAGGCCTTGCCTGTCCCCTTTTGGACTTTTTGCCTGTCCCTCTAGCCTCTTGTTTGGTCTTGTTTGTGAAATAACAAGATGAGGACTCGTCCGATACGGACCTGAGTAGATACCGGGCCGGAGATGGAGACGTATCTACTTGCAGCACATGACACACGTAGACGCACGAAATCAGCAGAAAGACAACGAAACCCAGACCCAGCATTTGTTTGTCCGGTCTTCGTTATGAACACACGGGTTAAACGTGGTTGAGGAAAAAATGATGTGACTCCACAATAAAAGTCCTCTTGCCTCCACAATAAAAGTCCTCTTGCCTCCACAATAAAAGCCCCAACCTCTTTTTTTGTTGTTTTGATTTGTTTTGTTGTTTTAGATTGACAGCACGGCTTCACCCCGTTCTGCTGCAGCACTCTGTGTGTCCTGCCAGCTGTCCGTCACATCGGCTCCCTCCGATGACCCTTTCCCATAACCCCTTCCTCCCACACACACACACACACACACACACACACACACGGTGTTAGAAGTATCAATCAAAATGACAGAAAGACAGACAGAAATTACACACACACAAATACACACACAGCTACACACTCTGTCTCTGTCATGCACCCATGCAGACATATAATCACTCCCACCACCACCAAATACACAAAACACACACACACACTCTCTCTCTCTCTCTCTCACACACACACACACACACACAGTGTGAGTATGAGTGATGGTTGCAGCTCGTGTCTATCCATTACGCCGGTGTGGCTGCAGACAGGTGAGCAGGCTGATACATGAGCAGGGCTTTATCTGCTCTCACCGACTCCCCACACCGTTTCATTCAGCGGCTCGCAGCGTTAACAGCCTCCACCACCCACCCCCCCCCCCCCCCCCCCTCCTCCATCCCTTCACACACACACACACACACACACACCACCTTCATCTCCACAAAGGAGAGAGATTTTTTAAAAACCGCAGCTACATTTTAAATATAATTTCATTATCAGAATTCCATATTAATGGCGAGCCGAGGGAGAAACACGAGGTGGGTGTTATCTGTGCTCCACACCGGCCCGATCACTCACTGTTGTCTTTAATTGGTAATCACACACACACACACACACACACAGCAGGTGAAGAGCTTGTTCCTCAAAAAAAAAAAAATATATGTTTACGTGTGCAGTTAGAGAAAAAAAATGTTGTAATTAAAAGAAATCTAAAGTTCATAATTCAAGTTAAAGTATATAGAGCGCTTTTCAAATACAGTGCTTGCTTGGCAGGATGAAAAAGTAGCTTATATTTGTTGGGTGTCACCTTTCTAAGTGATCTATACGTCATACTGGAACCAGACTTCTCACTCAATCATGTTTAATAAACTAGCTTCAAATGTTACATTTGTGTAAAGGGCCTCTATAGCTGATGGGACGGACTGCAACTCCATCTCAAAATGAAACACGTACAATATTTTAATATATGCTATTGTAAATGAGTATCTACAAAAAGGAAGTGTTTTAGCTCTAGAACCAAACAGCAGAAACACTGAGGACCGGACCCAGGAAGTGATCTTATAATCAATCTGCATAAGCAAATTACACCGATCAGCCATAACATTATGACCACCTGTCTAATATTCAGTAGGTCCTCCTGACCCGTTGGACTCCACTAGACCTCTGAAGGTCTGCTGTGGTATCTGGCACCAAGCCGTCAGTAGCAGATCCTTTAAGTCCTGTAAGTAGTGAGCGGGGGCCTCCGTGGATTGGACTTGTTTGTCCAGAACATCCCACAGATGCTCCGTTGGATTGAGATCTGGAGAATCTGGAGGCCGAGTCAACACCTCCAACTCGTTGCCGTGCACATGATGTAAAAGAAAACGTGATTCATCAGACCGGGCCACCTTCTTCCATTGCTCCGTGGTCCAGTTCTGATGCTCACGTGCACATTGGAGGCGCTTTTGGTCGGTGGACAAGGGTCAGCACGGGCACCCTGACCGGTCCCCATACACAACAAACTGAGATGCTCTGTGTGTTCTGACACCTTTCTATCAGAACCAGCATTAACTTTTTCAGCAGTTTGAGCTCCAGTAGCTCTTCTATTGGATCGGACCACACGGGCCAGCCTTCGCTCCCCACGTGCATCAATGAGCCTCGGTTCTGACCCTGGTTCTCCTTCCTTGGACCACTTTTGGTCGGTCCTGACCGCTGCAGACCGGGAACATCCCACAAGAGCTGCAGTTCTGGAGATGCTCTGACCCAGTCGTCTAGTCAGCACTATCTGGCCCTTGTCAAAGTCGCTCACATCTTTACACTGGCCCATTTTTTCTGCTTCCAACACAAAGTTCAAAGTTCAAAATGTTCACTTGCTGTCTAATATATCCCCCCCACTGCCAGGTGCCATGGTAACCAGATAATCCATGTTATTCACTTCACCTGTCAGTGGTCTTAATGTTATGGCTGATCGGTGTAAATCATTAGATTGCAGGGACTTTCCTTGATCATTCAGACAGTTAAAAGCAGTTAAAGCTGCTTTGGCGGTCCATTAAATAGTCTGTAGCGTTCCCTCTGTAATCCCACCTCTGTCTCGTCCTGTCTCTACCAGTTCAGTCACACAGCAGTTCGTCAAATAGTCACGAAATTTAATGTATTGATTTGTGTATATAGACACAAATTTCACTTCACCAGGAGTTCACGTCCCGTCTGAAACCAGAAGTCAAAGTGGATTAATTTGTCATGTATCTTCTGTACTTAAGTTGCGTCATTTATGGAGTTATGTTAACCCAACTACTTGTAGGAACATTTTCTGACCTTTGGACAGAGCCGGGCTAACTGGTTTCCTGTTTCCTGTTTCCTGTCTTTAAGCTAAGCTAAGCTAAGCTAAGCTAAGCTAACCGGCTGCTGAGTGTTTCTTCCCCCCTCAGTGTATATTCCTGTTTGTCCCATTCCACAATAACTTTGTAGAATATGTTTTACAACCTCAGAGAGAAGAGGAGAAGAAACACGGAGAGAAGAGAGTCAATAATGAAGAAAGAGATGAAAGAGTGAGAGAGAGAGAGAGGCCACGGATCAGACACAGAGCGGTGAGAGTGAGGTGGAGAGCAAGTCAAGTCTATTGATTGAGATTTAATACACACATGATGTATGCACACACACACACACACACACACACAGAGGGTCTGTGCAGTGTCGGGTTTTGGCACACACACTCCTGTTTTAGTGTAATGGATGGTGGTGTCACACACACCAAGCACTGTTTAACTTCAACCACTCTGTAGAGAGAGAGTGTGTGTGTGTGTGTGTGTGTGTGTGTGTGTGTGTGTGTGTGTGTGTGTGTGTGTGTGTGTGTGTGATATCCATCCATCACACCTGAATGGCGCTGATTGCTGACAGGAAGTGCCCGTGGCCCTCCTGCTTCCTGATTGGCCAGTCCCTGCGGGCCCCCAGCATGCACTGGGGGTTAAATGATGAAATTAAACTCAACGTATGGAAACGTTGACAGTGGTTTTCTATGGTAACCTTTAAAGTTACCACTCGCTGCCACTTGGGGATATCAATGTGTTACAGTTTTTAACCCACATTATTTGTACATGAAGTTCACTTTTTCAGAACTGTCCACACAGATCTCTTTAACAAAGGTGAATCTCAGCTCCAAAAAGCACGAATGCAACCAGAACACTTGATACACGTCTCAGGATCAGCTCTGGTACCAGAACACTGACAACATTTGTCTCCCAACAGAAACACGTCGTCACCAGAGACTGTATAGAAGTGGACGTAGTCACTGAGACGTCACGTGTTGGTTTGTGGACTATGGTTTTGAAGCCTCGAGTTCGGCATTTTGGCCGTCGCCATCCTGGTTTCTTGCAACCAGAAGTGACACCAGAGGGCGGAGCTAAGTACAACTGAACGCTGAATAAGACATTTTTAGGAGATCAAACAGGTTATAATTAACTGTGATGAAGTGTAAACACACTGTGAAAGGGTTAAAAATTCTACGCCGAAAACACGGACAACTCCCAGACCGGACAACGCCGTGGTTGCGACCTGTCAATCAGCAGGTAGCCCCGCCCTAAAGCATCCCCTGCTTTATGGTCTATCTGACTCTAAATGGGACCATCATTTACTAAATGAACATCATGCTGTATTGAAGAAGACTTTAAACTAGTGATTGAGACCATAAACTCATGTTTACAATGTTTACTGAGGTAATAAATCAAGAGAGAAGTAGAAGCTCATTTTCTCAGAGACTTCTATAGAACCAGAGGAGTCGCCCCCTGCTGGCTGGGAGACAGGATGAAGGTTTAAGGCTTCACTTCTCAGACCTGGAGGTTCCCCACTGGTTGTCACTCATTACACAATAATCTGAAAAACACTAATATAGAAATACAACAATGCCCCGTCTTGTGCGTTTGGCCTCACATTCTACAGTATGTCCTCTCTTACAACACACCTGAGACAGAATCTGTCAGAGGCCTGATCCATCCCTTGTGATCTTCTGCAGATATGTCCAGACATCCAGCGTTAACTGAGTCCAAGAGGGACATTGGATTGTAAACTTTCACCTCCGTGAGGAAAAGAACTGCAGTATTTGGCCCTTAGCGTGTTTTATTTCTCAGCACCGGACGTTCCCGCTTACATAGAAGTCATCAAGAAATAAAACGAGGCGCTCAGTGTTGTAGTGACAAACTACCAGAAAGTAGTAAAAAAAAAACAAGATCAGCATATTTTTCAGACATAATATCCAAAAATAACCATAACCCCAAAGTTGTTATTTCTGCTCAAAACAGTCTCTAAAATCTGATCTTTTCTGTCTCCTTCTGATTTACATGAGGTCATACATGCTTTTATGTTTTCCCACCTGGACTATCCTGTAATGCACCAAAATATATGAACACATGACTCCTGTGCTAGCCAACTTACACTGACTGCCTGTTATGTAGCCTACTGTATGTACTGATATTAAAACTTTACTGATAACTATTAAAGCATTAAATAGCCTTGCTCCAAATAAGACAAAGACTTATCGACCCCTATGTTCCTGGCAGTTCCTGTAGATCGGTGGCTGCAGCTCTCGGCTTGTGACCAAAGATGACCGAGCCTTTGCATGGAGGAGGTCTTAAAGAGACAGGCACTAAAAGACAGAGGGTGAATACAGGTATATTCAGACAGACAGGATGAGAAAAATAATGTGTTTTGAACATTAAAGCATGTAAACATTCTAGTAGAAACCCAAAATAGATGTATGAACCTGGAAATTAACATGATACGTACCCTTTTAAACTTTCTTTTGTGAATATTTAATGTGTTGCTGGGTTTTATCA
Organism: Sebastolobus alascanus; assembly: GCA_916701645.2. Lineage (NCBI taxonomy): Eukaryota > Metazoa > Chordata > Actinopteri > Perciformes > Sebastidae > Sebastolobus > Sebastolobus alascanus. The sequence goes on from CAKAOJ020000568.1 coordinate 55,611, forward strand.
ACCCTCTTTGGCCATTTTCTATATATATTTTTAACTATATTTTATCCCCCGGTTAGGGCTGTCAATTAATTTAATATTTAATTGCGATTAATCGAAGGATTGTCCATAGTTAGTCATGATAAATCGCAAATTAATCACACATTTTTGTATCTGTTTTATAATGAACCTTAAAGGGAGATTTGTCAAGTATTTAATACTCTTATCAACATGGGAGTGGACAAATATGCTGCTTTATGCAAATGTATGTATATATTTATTATTGTAAATCGACTAACAACACAAAACAATGACAGATATTGTCCAGAAACCCTCACAGGTACTGCATTTAGCATAAAACAATATGCTCAGATCATAACATGGCAAACTGTTACGTTGTTAGGTTACATTGTTAGGTTACGTTGTTACGTTACGTTACGTTGTTACGTTACGTTGTTACGTTACGTTGTTACGTTACGTTGTTACGTTACGTTGTTACGTTACGTTGTTACGTTACGTTGTTACGTTACGTTGTTACGTTACGTTACGTGGTTGCGTTATGTGGTTGCGTTACGTGGTTGCGTTACGTGGTTGCGTTACGTTGTTGCGTTACATTGTTGCGTTACGTTGTTGCGTTACGTTGTTGCGTTACGTTGTTGCGTTACGCTGTTGCGTTACATTGTTGCGTTACGTTGTTGCGATACGTTGTTGCGATACGTTGTTGCGATATGTTGTTGCGATACGCTGTTGCGTTACGTTGTTACGTTACGTGGTTATGTTACGTTGTTACGCTTTTGACATAACGTAAGAAAGAGTGGTTGTTATTCATTTACCGTTGTTATTTATTTACCGTGGTTACGTTGTTGCGTTACGTTGTTGCGTTACGTTGTTGCGTTACGTTGTTGCGTTACGTTGTTGCGTTACGTTGTTGCGTTACGTTGTTGCGTTACGTTGTTATAAATACGTATAAAGTTTTATAAATTTGCATTAAAGTGTTATTATCGCGTTAACTTTGACAACCCCCAGTATTTTGATGTTTCGTGATTCCTCGGATGTTTCTATTTTATTTTATTGTTCAATGGTTGTTTTTGGTTTATATTAATAATCCTTTCAGGAATTTAAGCCAGAATTTAGGGCAAGTGTGGTAATTAAAGCACAGCAAATCGTCTTTCAGCTTTATAGGGATGTTGAAGGTCAGAGGTCACAGTGCCTGACACAAAGAATGATCATAGAGCAGAGAGAGGACAGGAGAGACATTAGGAGGAAGTGTCTGTGGTCTCTCTTGCAGAAGCGTAACACTGACAGTGAAAGTGAATGGGAAAACACAGGAAATTACTAGTATGAATTATTATGGTAATGGAGATCGCTTCAGGCTATATCATAACAATATGGTTCAGGTCAATGTCTGTGCGTGTGTGTGTGTGTGTGTGTGTGTGTGTGTGTGTGTGTGTGTGTGTGTGTGTGTGTGTGTGTGTGTGTGTGTGTGTGTGCTTGTTCCTAATGAATGTGATTTTTCTTGCTTTCACTTTTGTGTCACCAGTCAGTGTGTTGTGTATTGTCAGAAATGATTAACCCTTTGTGCCCGTGCAGGGTTTCATGCATTCTAGTCATGAAGACTTTCTTTTTCTTTTTCTGAAAATCTTTATTTAGTTGTTATAGATGATGTAAATCTCCTCATCACATGCTGACACTATAAAATCTCATAAATATTGTAGTTAAAAAAGTTTTTATTATCCGTATAAAAATTGCGCTAATAATAATAACACGTTAGCAAGAATTTGTTTTAATGCGACTAATTTCTTTAACTCAACTTGTGATTTTTAGGTTGTAGCGGCTCAGTTTTAAAGCTAGAGTGAAGATACAGGTAAAACACTTATGTAAAAAAAAAATAGGAAACAAACAAAGAATTGGCCATACACATCCCCATATATAATTATATTATATTATGTTATGTTAAATTATGTTATGTTATGTTATGTTATGTTATGTTATGTTGTGTTATGTTATGTTAACTTATGTTATGTTAACTTATTTTATGTTATGTTATGTTATGTTATGTTGTGTTATGTTATGTTAACTTATGTTATTTTAACTTATGTTATGTTATGTTATGTTATGTTATGTTATACTGTATTACATTATGTCCTTAAATGAGGAGTAACATTGAGCCAAATCTGGTCAATTGTTATGCAAATCACATCAGGTGTGTATATGTGTGTGTGTGTGTGTGTGTGTGTGTGTGTGTGTGTGTGTGTGTGTGTGTGTGTGTGTGTGTGTGTGTGTGTGTGTGTGTGTGTGCGTGCGTGCGTGCGTGCGTGCGTGCGTGCGTGCGTGCGTGCGTGTGTCAGATAGCATTTAATGAATTCATTAGCCAGCATTTATTAACTGGTCATTTGCATAAGGCTACAAAGACAAAGCTGGGCAGCCAACAGAGATTTGATTAACATGAAAGAGTGTGTCTGTGTGTGTGTGTGGTTGTGTGTGTGTGTGTGTGTGTGTGTGTGCGCACGCATGATTTTATGCATGCATGCTGGTGCTTGTGTGTGCACATGCATGAGAAACAGGGAAGGGAAATCAGGAAAGAGTCCAAGGGAGAGAGAGAGATCTCAATCTGCTGCACATCCTTAAGATGCATTATGTGTGTGTGTGTGAGTGTGTGTGTGTGTGTGTGTGTGTGTGTGTGTGTGTGTGTGTGTGTGTGTGTGTGGACTAATGAATGCATGTGAACACTTACATAAAGCAGAACGTGTGGTGCTCAAATCGAGTGAGGAATAACAACGGCCTGCATCACAGCCCATAAGAACATTTTTAAAATCACATTGTAATCTCAGTATGTTTTTATATCCATATTACTGTATATAACTACATAATAGTATATACTATATATAACTATTATGTAGTAAACGCAATGTTACAATGTTTTTTTGTGATCAAATTTTATTGATTTTCAAGAAATGTATTGGAAATTATTAACAAGAAATTACATAATTTTAAACAAAAGATAAGCATTATTAGATAATAATTTAAAAAAAAAAAACTCAAATAAATAATAATGTTACAATGTTGATTGGTGCATTGTGGGAATTACACAACAATAAATGTTGCAACATGTCTGACTGTGGAGCCCCACGAGTTTAATATTAAATAAATAAATAAACAAGAATGAAGCTCTGAGGCTTCGTTAATGTGTCCTCTGATATCCACATGATAACATTAATCTAATTAACAAGTGACTTCAAAACAAAAGAGCACCTATAAGACAAGAGGATGTGTTGGATGGAGGACTTGATGAGAATGAATGGAAAGCTCAAAGACTGATAACAGGAACGATACATCACAGAGTCTGCACAGTCAGATGAAACGGTTGTATACTGTATGTCACTTCAGTGTGAGCTGTAAGGACGCGTCTCTCTCTCTCTCTCTCTCTCTCTCTCTCTCTTTAAATGTCCTTTTCTTGATAATTCGTATTCTCCACATGGACAACATGTTCGTGGGTTTATTGGATGATGGTTACGTCAGCCTCAGGCAACATAACTGTTAATCAGTGAGCAGTGAGTGACAAGTGCCAGTGTCACAAAACCTGCCTGGTGTAACTGAATTTAATCGCCTCTAAAGCTCCCTCCAGAGGAGACACTGCAGCCTGCAGAAGTATCAGTTAAAAACATGAATCATTTACAGATTATGCATTAAGTCTTGCAGAAGAGAGCCGCAACAATACTGCACAAGAAATAGTGTATAGCACTACAGCGCCCGGGAGGTGTTGTGGTGAAGTGTACCTATGATAAAGTGACCAATATATACAAAATATCACAAAAATAACTTACTACATTGACTTCTATGCAATCTAGGGTAATTTTTTGTATTTCAAATGTTGCTTACTTCTATAGGTAGAATTGTTTTCAGGCAAGGGGGTGTTAAGCAGATGTGTATAACAGTTTCTTTTTTGAATTCTCACTGTGGTAAATTTTTTTATTAAAACATAAAGCTGTGATGCTGCAGAGTTCAACTTTCAATCACACAGTTGGACTGGTTGCACTAACTTGAGTGTGTACTGGGTAGTTGTGTTATTTAGTTATGTATAAGTATCAGGTCAGCATTGGTAGAAACCCAATATTAAGGGACTTTGTTTGGGACCGGGGCCACAAAACTTTGGGATCGGGACATCCCTAATTTAAATGATTATCACGTCTTGTTTATGTCATGATAGATGTTTGCAACATGAAGGTGAAGGGAAACAGCCTACTGTCTGTATATGAAACAGGCCCTTGGTGTATAACTTTAGAGGATCTTAAACATTAACTTAGCTGAACTGATATCGTATGTTTGTCTTGCCCTGCCCATTCTGAGAGGAGAGGTTGTCTCAGGTGAGGTTTGACGTCAGTGCGGAGTTTGTAATTTCACTGGTGGAAGCAGAGAGGATCTCACCTGGTGAGTCGTGACATCTGAAATATAAATTCAAACAAACAAACGTGTTTAATTGTAAGAGAGACAAAGTTCTTGGATTGAGTAAAAACAGCTTGTTTCTAATCCTCAGGTGTATGCTGACTATTCAGGACTGGTGATTAGCTGGACCAGAATCAGTGTTTACCAAGAGTAACCACATCAACTGAGCTGAAAAGAAAATGTTCTTTCTTGCAATATACTTTCAAAAATCCATGATGGGAGACCGTCAGTCAAGATAACAGTAACAGCAACCTCAGGTAAGTAATGACATGGAAATTAATTGTTTGAAAAATTGTTTTGAGGTTTTTTGGTGAATTCTAAAGAAAACAAAAAAAAACAAGCCCGCTGCTATGAAATTTGCTACAATGACTAATATATATATATATTTACTTATACTGAGAAATGTATTGATGCCTTCATTAGTCTATAAAGGCACAGATTACTGTAGAGTCTGAAGTTCAGACTGAAGGTGAACAAGGAAGTTAATCATTACAACTGCAAGTTTTACCACCATTGATAACACATTAACTTTTTACCACTATCTATCACAACTTATACTACTACCAATAAGAGTACAAGCTACCATATAACACTTTTTTATGCAGGGAAGATTGTTAAGATCACATGCTTTTTAAAGCGCGCTCAGCTTCAAAGTTAATGATTATACCCAAATATATTTTTTTACTTTATATACAGTACAATGAAGTCTATAAACCCTGTGAGCCCTGTTTTTTTTTACATACAATAGTGCTACGGAATTAGATAATTAGTTTTTGTCTGAAATGCCTTTGAGAACACAAACATTTTGTTAAATTGTATTCTAATTATGAACTCATGGAAAATTAAATGTATAATTTCTAAAAGTCTGTACAGACCTTGTCTGTTTGACAAAAATAAATCTCGTTTACATTTTAGATTGTAGCTACAGGTTTGAGACTTTATCTATCTATCTATCTATCTATCTATCTATCTATCTATCTATCTATCTATCTATCTATCTATCTATCTATTTAACTGTTAAAATTCTAGCTATTCTCCCTCTTTGGCCAATAAAAGCTGAAAAAAGTTCTCATTAAATCTACATGGATTGTAGGCTGTTGGCAGGATTCTAATTCAGAAAAGTAAGTGGAATGTAAGGTTTACTCATGTCCACTTTCTTTAATGTTAGGGTCTGAGGGTTCAAATATATATATATATATATATATATATATATATATATATATATATATATATGACAGACTCCAGATGAGGTACCTTATAGGTTGCATTTCTGGTTAAGTGAGGAATGACAGTTTCTATTTTCTTTTGAACCCTTTTAACACCAAAACCATCCATTAGCATCTTAAATCTATTAGTGTACAATAAGATTAGGTTGAGGTGAACAAAATACAGCAGACCACAGTTAAGAAAGGATCACCAATACCAGTTCTAGCCCCGTTTGTCCGTCTCATCACTGAGTGGGAGTCCCATAAGGCTCCATAGAAACGCTCTGGGAAGCGTCTCGGTGCTGCTCTTTAATGGAGGATGGGAAGTTAACCAGGTGAACATTTGTCAAACCAATCACTTAGTCCCTAAAGTCTTTACACTTGTAAGACTTCCAATAACACATAAATCTTTTGTTTGGCTTTTCTGACTGTATTTTTTGAGTGTGGCATCTACTTCACCTCCTTCAAAAAACAAACTTCAACAAGCAAAGTAAAGGTCAGATTTGCTTTATCAATTATTTTTTCAGTTTTTAACCAGAGAAAAGACTGCAAGGATGAAGACTAAGTGGTTGCTTTGGCAAATGTGTGGTCTGGTTTCACCTCCCCACCTCCACCAAAAGCAGCATACGTAAGGTCGGCTCGGGATTATAATTACCTCCGCCAAGGCCGAAGGCCTAGGAAGGAGGTCATGTTTTCACCGGCGTTGGTTTGTTGGTTTGTTGGTTGGTTTGTTGGTTTGTTGGTTTGTTGGTTTGTTGGTTTGTTTGTTGGTTTGTTGGTTGGTTTGTTGGTTGGTTTGTTGGTTTGTTGGTTGGTTTGTTGTTTGTTGGTGTGTTGGTTTGTTGGTTTGTTGGTTGGTTTATTGGTTTGTTGGTTTGTTGGTGTGTTGGTGTGTTGGTTTGTTGGTTTGTTGGTTGGTTTATTGGTTTGTTGTTTGTTGGTGTGTTGGTGTGTTGGTTTGTTGGTTTGTTGGTTGGTTTATTGGTTTGTTGTTTGTTGGTTTGTTGGTGTGTTGGTTTGTTGGTTTGTTGGTTGGTTTATTGGTTTGTTGTTTGTTGGTGTGTTGGTGTGTTGGTTTGTTGGTTTGTTGGTTGGTTTATTGGTTTGTTGGTTTGTTGGTGTGTTGGTTTGTTGGTTGGTTTGTTGGTTGGTTTGTTGGTTTGTTTGTTGGTTTGTTGTTTGTTGGTGTGTTGGTTTGTTGGTTTGTTGGTTGGTTTGTTGGTTTGTTGGTGTGTTGGTTTGTTGGTTGGTTGGTTTGTTGGTTGGTTGGTTGGTTTGTTGGTTGGTTTGTTGGTTGGATGGTTGGTTGGTTTGTTGGTTGGTTTGTTGGTTTGTTGGTTGGTTTGTTGGTTTGTTGGTTGATTTGTTGGTTGGTTTGTTGGTTGGATGGTTTGTTGGTTGGTTTGTTGGTTTGTTGGTTTGTTGGTTGGTTTGTTGGTTTGTTGGTTTGTTGGTTTGTTGGTTGGTTTGTTGGTGTGTTGGTTTGTTGGTTGGTTTGTTGGTTGGTTGGTTTGTTGGTTGGTTTGTTGTTTTTTTTGTTGGTTTGTTGGTTTGTTGGTTTGTCCGTTAGCAGGATAACTAAGTCCGTGATGGATTGTTGTTTGTTTGTTGGTGTGTTGGTTTGTTGGTTAGTTTCTTGGTTGGTTTGTTGGTTTGTTGGTTTGTTGGTTTGTTGGTTTGTTGGTTGGTTTGTTGGTTTGTTGGTTTGTTGGTTGTTTGGTTTGTTGGTTTGTTTGTTTGTTTGTTTTTTGGTTTGTTGGTTTGTTGGTTGGTTTGTTGGTTGGTTTGTTGGTTGGTTGGTTTGTTTGTTGGTTTGTTGGTTTGTTTGTTGGATTGTTGGTTGGTTTGTTGGTTGGTTGGTTTGTTGGTTGGTTTGTTGGTTTGTTGGTTGGTTTGTTGGTTTGTTGGTTGGTTTGTTGGTTTGCTGGTTGGTTGGTTTGTTTGTTAGTTTGATTGTTTGTTGGTTTGTTGGTTTGTTGGTTGGATTGTTTGTTGGTTTGTTGGTTTGTTGGTTTGTTGGTTTGTTGGTTGGATTGTTGGTTGGTTTGTTGGTTGGTTTGTTGGTTTGTTGGTTGGTTTGTTGGTTTGTTGGTTGGTTTGTTGGTTTGTTGGTTTGTTTGTTTGTTTGTTTGTTGGTTTGTTGGTTTGTTGGTTGGTTTGTTGGATTATTGGTTGGTTGGTTTGTTGGTTGGTTTGTTGGTTTGTTGGTTGGTTTGTTGGTTTGTTGGTTGGTTTGTTGGTTTGCTGGTTGGTTGGTTTGTTTGTTTGTTGGTTTGTTGGTTTGTTGGTTGGTTTGTTGGTTTGTTGGTTGGTTGGTTTGTTTGTTTGTTGTTTTTTTGGTTTGTTTGTTGGTTTGTTGTTTTTTTTGTTGGTTTGTTGGTTTGTTGGTTTGTCCGTTAGCAGGATTACTAAGTCCACGATGGATTTGAATGAAATTGTTTGGAGGGGTGGGGTGTGGTACAATGAACAATCCATTAGATTTTGGTGGCAATCCGGATTACGATCCGGCTTCGGGAATTTTCTTTAATAACTCCGGTCAGCCTGTGCATTAACACCTAAGGCTTTAGGACATGCGCAGCCTCTCTACTTCCGCCTACAGAGGAACAGAGAGAGACTGGGGGGTGGAGGGGGTACACCTGTAGCTTCTGCGTTTTTTCACTTTAAACTCTGTGAAATTACAGTTGAGTTCGACCAAAGCACACTTGGTGATTGTTGGAAAGAGTAACAACGATGGTTTAGGCGAGTTTTACTTTGTTTCTTTCCAGTTTGAATGAAGTGTTTTACGATGCTCCGCTATGTACAGCTGATCTCAACATAAACAAAAATACAAGTGGATGATGGCGCAAGCTGAACGGAGAGGGGGGGCTATCGTACTTGGGCAGCTTGGTGGAGGTCTGCACTCTCCGAGTGCCATTCTAGTTATGGTGTGTAAACCATGTGGTGTGTGTGTGTGTGTGTGTGTGTGTGTGTGTGTGTGTGTGTGTGTGTGTGTGTGTGTGTACTGGGAGGTTTACTGATGTAATATGAGGCAGCAGCAGACGAGATAAGACAAGTTAACAAGCAAGACCATTGAATATTTGATCCTATCCTCTCTTTAGGTTCCCAAACCCAGCAGTTGGTTTTCAGTTAAATTAGTTTCGGATGTTTCCAGCTGAGTGACGTCATGGCGACTGCAGCAACAGGTGATTTCAGTCAGACATTATTAGTCCAGATAACACACCGTCTGCTCTCACCATCTGCATAAAACATCTGTATCCTCTTTTTTTTTTCCTGCACTAAAAGTCATTTGGTTTCCAGAGCTCCACATCCACATCTGCTGATACATGTAGTTTGGAATGTATTATTATAAGCATTGTTACTATAGTAACTATAGTACTATATTCTTGTTCACTGGGATGGATTACACAACATAAGTCATTTTTCAAGGGTGTGCTAACAGTTCATTCACAATATAATATCAGGAAACACCCTTTAATTAAAGATTACATGTGAATGAATCAATGTTCTGTATTCTTACAGCATCGGATGATATGCAACCTGTGAGGCGGAGCAGCAGCTTCCCTTTGCTGCCACCTGACTGTAGGTTAAACTGTACTGAGTCGGAATTATTCTTCTGTATATTACAGGTCCCATATTGTAAAAATGTCTTTCATATTAAAAAGCAGGTTTAAGTGATATACAAATACTGTGAAAGTATCAAAACACTCAATCCACAGATAAATACACACAGCCCGTATTCAGAAATTGTGCATTTCAAACAAGTCGTCAGGATTTCTGTACATTTGTGATGTCAGAGATCTACAATATTTAGACAATTTCATAGTTTTAAATGTAAACATTCTAAATGTGTCCCAGTTTATTTCCTGTTGCAGTGTACGTACATAACATCAGCTGACAGGAAGTAAACAGGGACTCAAGCTGTTTCCTAGCAACGCAATTCTGTTGCCATTCCGTTGAAATGCGCTAAAACGGAGCGTTTCTGATAGACAGTGAATACAGGTATATTCAGAGAGACAGTATGAGAAAAATCATTTGTTGTTTGAACATTAAAGCATGTAAACATGTTCTAGTAGAAACCCAAAATACAAGTACCAAGATGAGCATGATATGTCCCCTTTAACATATAGATTTACAGTGGTTGTGGGTGGTGGGTGCAATTTTATTTATGCGAATATTTGCAAGCTCACTGGTGATTTTGCAAATTTCAAGATGATAACACAGCTGACACATTCCCACAAGTGCACCTTAATAAAGCAGGGACTTCCTCATTGGTCATAAAAACTGTTTTATTGTATTAATTTTGGTTGAAGTCTTTATTTGAAGAGTAGGTTTTTCTAATTCAGTGTTTTCTTTTCAGTGTCTGAGCTGAGGGTTGTTCTGCTGGGGAACAGCTGGTCTGAGAGGAGTTCAGTGGGGAACTTCATACTGGGAGAGACTAAGTTCAACACTGAGGAAGAACCAGACTGCTGTCAGAGAGTCAGGGGACGGTTGAAGGAGAAAGAAATAGTTCTCATCAACACTCCAGATCTGCTGCTTGCTGACATCCACCTAGTACAACTGACAAAACATGTAGAAACCTGTGTGAGACTCTCTGATCCTGGACCTCATGTGTTCCTGCTGGTTCTACAGCCTGAAGACTTCACTGAGGAACACAAACTGAAGCTCTGCAGAGTCCTTCAACTCTTCGGGGATCAATCCTTTGATCATTCATTCATACTGATATCAACACCCAGAGAGGAGAGTTCAGCTTTCATGAGCAAACCAGACCAGTCCTTAAAAGACATGATGAGGATGTGTAGATACAGATACTTGAAGCAGGAGAACCTTGAACTTCCAGAGCTGTTAACACGTTTGGGTCAAACTGCAAAGGAGAACAATGGAGATCATGTGAGCTGTGAAGTGTTTGAGGATGCAGGTTTGATCATGACACCAAAGTCTGGACACATGAAACCAGCTGTAAAGCTGGTTCTGTGTGGGAGGAGAGGAGCAGGGAAGACTTCAGCAGCCAAGGCCATTTTAGGTCAGACAGAGCTTCATTCAGCCTCCAGCTCATCAGAGTGTGTTAAACATCAGGGAGAGGTGTGTGGACGTCAGGTTTCCCTGGTGGAGCTTCCTGCCTTGTATGGAAAACCTGAGGAGGCAGTGATGGAGGATTCAATCAGGTGTATCTCCCTCTGTGATCCTGAGGGTGTCCATGCCTTCATCCTGGTCCTACCTGTGGGTCCCCTCACTGATGAAGACAAGGCAGAGTTGAAGGCCATCCAGAACACATTCAGCTCTCCAGTCAATGACTTCACCATGATTCTGTTCACCGTGGAGTCAGATCCTACAGCTCCAGATGTTGTTAGGTTTATAAAGAAAAATAATGGCATCCAGGAGCTCTGTCAGAGCTGTGGAGGAAGATATGTTGTTCTCAACATCAAGGACAAACAGCAGATCGCAGAGCTGTTGGATGCTGTTGAAGAGATGAGAGGTGAAGGATCCAGATGCTTCACAATGAAGATGTTTACCACGGCTCAGATGGAGAAGGTTTCAAGGCTTAGAGCTGACCTGCAGGATGTGAAACAGAGAAGTGATGAAAATCAGAGCAGAGAGTGTCTCAGGATGGTGCTGATTGGAAAGACTGGCAGCGGTAAGAGTTCAACAGCAAACACCATTTTGGGCAAAAAGCATTTCAAACCCAGAATCAACCCGAAGCCAGCGAACAAGTCTTGTGAGAAAGCAACAGGAGAGGTTGATGGACGGCCTGTTGTCGTCGTCAACACCCCCGGCCTGTTCGACACGACTGTCTCTGAAATTCATCAGGAGATTAAAAGATGCATCAGCATGTTGTCTCCTGGACCTCATGTGTTCTTACTGGTGCTGCAGATCGGGAACTTTACACAAGAGGAAAAAGACTCCGTGGAACTGATCAAGAAATATTTTGGCAAGAAATCTTCAGATTTCATCATCATTATATTCACCGGAGGAGATGATCTGGAAGATCAGTCATTTGAGAGTTATATCAAAGATTGTAATGGCTTTGTCAAACAACTCATAGATGACTGTGGAGGAAGATACCAGGTCTTCAATAACAAAGATGACACAAACCACACACAAGTCAGAGAGCTGCTGAGCAAGATCGAGACCATGGTGAAGGAAAATGGCGGCTGTTACGACGCAGAGATGTTTGACGACAAAGAGGGATACACAAAGATACAAGTGGAGAAGGTTTTGAAAGAGAAGGACGAGGACCTCCAGAGAAAACATCAGGAAGATTTGGAAACACTGAAAAGCAAAATCACAGAAGAGAGAAAACTGAGAGCAAAACAGCTGCAGGAGAAAGACGAATGCATCAAAAAGGAACGCGAGGAGAGAAAGAAAGAACGGGAGGAAGAGGAAAGGAGACGGAAAAAACAAGAGGAAACTACGCGACAGGAATGGAGAAGAAAACAGGAAGCTTTGGAGAAAATAGTTCAATCAGAAAGAGAGCAAAGAGAAAATGCTGCAAAGAAGATGGAGCAGCTTAGAAAAGAGATGAAGAGAGATCGAGACTCCTGGGATAAAGAAAGGAATGACACCTGGGAACAAAGATATCAAGAGGTTAAACAGAGTCTGGAAGAGGGGAAAACAAGCTTCAGAAAGCTCCAAGAAGAGTACCACTGTAAGAGAAGAAAGTGGACATATGTTGTGGTTGGGCTGATGTTGGTTGTATTATTTCTATTATGTTATATGTTTCTGAGTTAGGCACACACACACACACACACACACACACACACACACACACACACACTACAGATAGCACAGAGACAAAAGAACACACATGAAGAGTTTTACAGCCTGCTCGGCTGATAAAGGGTTTACATTTATGGACCTTACAGATGAACGTCTACATCTTCAGTTTGGCTCACTCATGGCTAGAGGTGAAGCTGTAAACCAATTCAAAAACACATTAGGACACAGACACATTAGAAAGAGTTGGTTTAATATCTAATTCCCAAAGCTTAAGAGCCATGGTTAGCAAGTTACTTGAAAATGTAATCAATTAGAGACTCCAGTTCCACCCCGGCCCCAGTCAACCATGGTGTGCCTCAAGGCTCCGTGCTTGGACCCCTCCTCTTCACCATCTACACGCTCCCCCTTGGTCAGATCATCCGCCACCACGGTCTCAGCTTTCACTCATATGCTGACGACACACAGCTCTATCTTAGCACCAAACCATCCACCCAGCACCCCCCACAGTCACTTGTAAATAAAAATCTGGATGTCATCTAACCTTCTAAAACTCAACAGCAACAAAACAGAGCTCATGGTTGTGGCTCCCAAGGCCCTGCTCCGGAAAATCGGAGATCTACATCTGGACGTTGACGGCTGCTCCATCTCCCCATCCTCGGAAGTCCTCAACCTGGGTGTCATCCTGGACCCGACTCTTTCGTTCCAGTTGCACATCAAGTCCATCACCTAATCCGCTTTCTTCCACCTAAGAAACAGATCTCGACTCCGGCCATCACTCTCTGGCTCCGTGGCAGAAACCCTCATCCACGCCTTCGTCACCTCCCGTCTTGACTACTGCAATGGAGTTCTGTCCGGGGTTCCCTGCAAAGCCCTGGACAGGCTCCAGTATGTGCAGAACTCAGCTACCAGGGTTCTCACCCGCACCAAGCCCTGGCAGCACATCACCCCCACCCTCATCCACCTCCATCGGCTCCCGGTCAAGTCCCGCATCACCTACAAAATCCTCCTCCTCACCTAAAAATCCCTCAATGCCCTGGCTCCTCAGTACCTATCTGACCTCCTCCATCCATACACACAGTCCCGGAAGCTGAGATCCTCAGGCACGGATCAGCTCTCCATCCCCCACACAAACCTGCGAACTTTTGGGGACAGAGCTTTCAGTGTGACAGCCCCCACCCTCTGGAGCTCTCTCCCCATAGAGCTCCGTAAAGCCCCATCTCTGGACAGCTTCAAAAAACTCCTTAAAACCCACCTCTTCAACCAGGCCTATGGCCTCTAGCTACTGTTATGTTCCATTTGTTGTGTCTATTTATGTCCATGTTAAGCATCCTTGGGTTTCTTGAAAGGCGCTATATGAATCCAAGTTATTATTATTATTATTATTATTATTAATTAATCATTACTGAATTATTGAAAACATAAGCTAAATTAAATTACTAATTACTCAGCAGAACAGCAGAAGTAGTTACATTACTTTACGTTACTCAGCCAACTGTAATGTAATTGCTCGATTTTAAATTGGAATCTCGTACACAACTCGCTGAACATGTATTATTTCTATTGAAGAGGTAAAAGGTGGAAAAGCATTCGATGATTCTTGTGATTTCTCCAAATCAGCTGTTCTTTTAAACCACTGAGTTTCTGAAAGTGGAAGTGAAGCGTTCAACCAAGTTAAGCTGGTTTACTAAATGGATTTCCACAATGATGAACAATTATATAAAAAACATGACAAATGGCAGCATTTAAAAGAAGAAAGAAGCGTTGCTTCATCTTTCGTGACAAGAGCGCCACCATGTTTCAGTACTCTAGTCTGTGACTTCACCAGGTTGGTAGAGACCGTGAAAGACGAAGACTGAGAAGACACAGGACAGAAGAAAACAAAAGAGGGGACACTATTTTATTGTTCCTGGAGGTAAAGATGAGTTTTACAAAGTTAAAACCAAAGAACACAACAGTCCGTTTAATAAACTGGCGCTGAAACGGAGATCAGTGATGTTACTGCAGCGCTGGCTAGTGGCACTGAAAGAGTCCTCCGACTGCCTTATCTTCATTGCTATTAAATGACCTGCATATCACTCATTTTCACTCATCATGTCTGTCTAGTGATCCTAGATCAGGATTTTAATAGCTAAATAACTCACTGACATTCAGGGTCTTCTCTGTTTCAGTGGGTTTTCTGTAAAGTTTGGTAAAAAATCAGCATTATAGGGTTGAAATAGTGTTTTTTGTTGTTGTTGTTGTTTTTTGTACCTTTTCACCACATATAAAGAGCATGTTTAAAAAAGTGTCGGCACAATGAGCTGCCATTTCAGCCTACACCTTTTCAGTCTGTAGAGAATGTTTATATGTCTTATTGTTTTCTTCTTCATTGTTTTGTTGGGAATCATTTTACTTTTTTTCCTAATTGTTTGTGTAATTATTTACAGCTTAGTTAAGAAAGACTTCAACAGCTGGAAGCTCTGCTTGGTCATTACAGATCTTTGTTTCCTTTTGAAAATGAGAAAGAGCTTGATGTTTGTAATGTAAGTCAAAAAGTTTAGATGTCATTCAACCACCTTTCACCCAAATCACAAATATCACAGCAAATATTAAATATTAAATAAAAATGGATATAAATGATATGCAATGAATGGTTTGATTTTTTGTTTTGTTTTGTTTTGTTTTGTTGCATGTCAAATAAGAATGGATGCTTTATAACTTGTTTTCCAAGCCACACCCAATTAGGATATTTCAGTCGGCCTATTGGATATGAAGAAAACTAATACTAATATAATACTGTGTGAATATGATTTAAACTTCACATCAGAGAAATACAAATGTTGAAAAAGAGTTTAATGTCTACATTCATTTCACATGATTTAAGATAAGTTTGGAGCTGAGTTCAAAAATAAAAATCCTTTTACAAATGGAAGCGTAGCTTGGATTATTTGTAGCACTCAATCAAAATAGGTTAGTTTTATATAAAATGCAATTTCAAATTCATATTTAAGAATATTTCATTGTCATTTATGAAATATTTAGAAACACGTCTGATCATGTTCTGACTTTTTTGTTCCTGGTTAATCATCTTGTAATGACTTTCAGCAGCTGAGTGAACTCAACTAAAACTTCACATCTCCAAATATATTTATTTATATTTGTAAATGCAGTCTGTCGGTAATGAGGGCGGTGATCATTTAACCGCACTAGGCTGACGTCAGCTGTCAGAATTGAATATCGATCATTGATCATCCTCAGGTGAGACTCTGACAAAATGTTTGTTTCATGTCGGATCATCAAGATGCATCAACTGTAAAGCTCCTCTTTTATTTCAGTAGGCCTACTTAGATGTTTAATCATAATTGAACCAAGTGTAATGAAAAGTCAGGCAGAACTCCCATTACAGTTACAACTGAGCATGTTCACAACATGTAAGAACAAATTACTTTTTTCGTATTTTTACTGACTTAATTTACACTTTATGTTGTACACTGTCAGTGATGGGGGGAATACAGATTTCTTTTTAAATAGTGTGTAACATTTAGCAGAGATGGAATATATTAACATGTTTTCTTCAGTGTATAATCACTAGAAAATAAGAATTGTTTGTTTTTGTTACCTTAGAATGATCCGTTTATATCTACATAGGGACCCTGCCAGCGTGTAGGAACGGTCGAACCAAACGCTGGCTCTAGATTGGGCCATTCACCTCATCCCTATCTGAGGAGTTGCCCACTTCAGCAGAGGAGTTATATGACCCAGATTCTGATACTGAGGTACGTTCTCACGTCACTACTCTCTCTGTTCCTCCATCTAATCTGGGATCTTTCCAGCGGTTCTCTTCCTGGAAATATCTGATGTGAGTCACAACATCCCTGATGCACACCAGTCAGTGTCAAAGAAGTGCAGCTTAAAGCCAAGCATGATGAGAAGATGAGATATGTGGCGGCTGAAGAACTGTCAAAAGCAGAACCTCATCATCAGGTGTTTGCAAAAAGAGACATACTGTACAGCAAAGAGTTCACCTGGCTTGGCTGCTAGAAAGGACATCTCAAAAGACAGTCCTGTGAGAAAGCTGAACCCCTGTGTGGATGAAGAATAGGAGGTCGGCTCAACCACGCGGCGCTCACCACAAGAGAAACACACACCCTATCCCTAAAGACTGAGCCCAGGAAGCTCATTTCAGCCGCTTGTATCCCCGATCTCATTCTTTCGGTCAATACCCCCAAAGCACAACGGTCCGGTACAGCGCCCGCACAACTGTAGACGCCGCACCGAACCGCCTCTCCATCTCCCGCTCCATTTTACCATCACTCGTGACCAATACCCAGAGATACTTGAACTCCCTCGCTGGGGGCAAAGACTCACTCCCAACCCGGAGGGTTCAATCCACCGGTTTCCTGCAGAGAACCACGGCCTC
Source organism: Sebastolobus alascanus (assembly GCA_916701645.2). Taxonomy (NCBI): domain Eukaryota; kingdom Metazoa; phylum Chordata; class Actinopteri; order Perciformes; family Sebastidae; genus Sebastolobus; species Sebastolobus alascanus. The sequence goes on from CAKAOJ020000568.1 coordinate 72,348, forward strand.
AGACTGCAAACCGCCCCGGTGTGAATGTGATGGCCTGTGCAGTAAGTAGCCGGTGCAGCCATGAGGCTTAGTGGTAATGAATCCCCTAGACTAACCGAGTAATCATTTCACCAGTACTACCTGTATGTGCCTTGTGTTCAACTCAACCTCTCAACAGGAACGAGTCCTTTCTGTTATTGTCGTCCGATTCGTGAACTTTCCAGAATGAAAAGAGGAGAGTCATAAATCACTGGGATGAGCGTAAATGTTTCCACTATTACTAAAACATCTCCAACCCACCCGGACACCTCTTGGCCTCGGTTGTTGCCCCCCCGAGTGAATTACATCTCTTTCGATCCCTCCTGTCTCACTCATTGACTGACAACAAAGCCTTTCAACTTGTTGGAATGTCTTGGATCTCTCTCTCTCTTTCTTCATTTGTTTGACCTAAAGCGTTCTGATCGTCTTTCCAAAGTGAACTCGAAGCGAGCTTGAATCTCTTAGAGGGGGGGGTGGAAAGGGTTAAGAAGAACAGGCAGTGCTCACTTTAATCTTCATAATGGAAGCTAAAGAGGACTAATGATACCTTCTCTCTCCTCCTCCCATGCCTCCCTCCATCCCTTTCTCCCTCCCTATTTCCACACCTCCATCCTTAACCCCCTGACCCTCCCTTCCTTACTGCTTCTCTCTCTCTCTCTCTCTGCCCTTCATCACTCCATGCTTCCCTCCATTCTTGCCTCGGTTCTCTCCTTTCTCCACCTCTCCATTAGCATCCCTCCATCCCTTCTCTCCTCTGACACAGCCAGGCGTTACCACGGTGACAAATGGATTCTTGCACGCCGCAGTGTTGCTGTGTGTGTGTGTGTGTGTGTGTTTCTCGCTAAGCATTGTGGGTACATGTGTGGTACCCATTTGTTTGTGTATCTATATCTATCCAGGCATGTGTGCTCAGGAGGACATGTTTTGTGTGTGTGTGTGTGTGTGTGTGTGTGTGTGTGTGTGTGTGTGTGTGTGTGTGTGTGTGTGTGTGTGTGTGTGTGTGTGTGTGTGAGGGTTGTAGCTCTGTGACAGTGACTGATCGCTAGTCGTGGTAAACGATGCAGAACTTCCTTTAATAGGAGATACAAGAGGTGGTTAAAATCCTGCCTAATGGAGAAATATTACAGAGAGGGATGGGGGGGGAAGATGGGGGTGTCGATAGAGAGAGAACTGATATGGAGAATACACAAGGAAAGATGCAGCTAAAGGAAGGGATGAAGGGATGAGATCAGAAGAGAAGGGGAGATTATAAAAGGAAAGGGAGACGTGGAGGACGTACAGGAGGTTCTTCATGTGTTTGATGCCATTTTACGAACCGTTGTGTGAGGATAGTGTGCAATACCTGAATGAAGTGACAGCTAAACTCGTCTACTTTCTACTTTTGTTTCATTATATTTTGGGGGGGGGGGTGATGTACATGTTTTAACTGGTCTACCTGTGATGTATTGCTGATGGCTTACAAAGGGTCGGTTGGCTTGTTGAGGTTTGGTTTGAATTGACCTGCTGAGCTCAACAACTAGATGATTAGATCAGAGAAACTGCAATAATTTTACAGGCATATTCTTCTGATTTAAAACATGAAAATATTGGGGATTGAAAAATGTTTAAACCTCCATGATTAATGTCAGGATTAGTTCATTTTATATTATCTTGCAAATGTAAGTTTTCTCTCTGATTACTCCAAATGTGGCTGGACAGTAACTGCTGATATGCTGTTTATTTAATTTTGTATTAAATAGTTTCATTCACATATCGTACACTTCATGTGTGAGCCTACAGTATGTCTCCCTGTGTGTGTTAGTTGATGGATAACGCTCATCAGTGCCCCCCCCCTTCCGATGCCACCTTCAGTAACGAGGCGAGGGATGCACTAGCAAGAGTGGGGGGGCGGTTGAGTAATACCAGAGGACGAGACAGAGAACTCTTCAACTTCATACTCACATTTCATATCTACTATGATTCACAAGGTTCAGATACAGAAACACGAGGCTCCTGCTTCAGTTTTAATTAATGTCCGTCTGTGGGCAGTGAAACCTGTGAACACTTCACTGACCGAGACAGGAACCTTCTCAAACTATTAAACTATTGTCATACAGACGTTAACAACTTAAAGGTTACGTTGCATGTAGGATCAAATATGTCAACTCTAGAAAACAGTAGATTCATTTGATTGCAAAGTGTTTTTCAGCATTATTATTTGCACTATTATATATTGTAGTATACATAATTCACATATGTCTTATTTATATATAATGTAACCCAAGAAGAAAACGGTAGATGTGTTCCTTTCATTGTAAAGTGTTATTATATATTTATAACAGGAACTGTTGTAAAAAACAAGCAGCTCTTAAACATCAGAGTTAAAAACAAGAAGAAATGCCAGCATGGGAGTATTGTTATTCTTAATACTTTTATCAATTCTCCAGTGGTAAAAAAATGGTTAAATTTAGCACCAAATCTGTGGAATAAAATGGTATCAACACAAAAATTGCTGCAACAATTTATGAGACATAATAGAGCATGGAGATGGACATCATATACTTCTATCATCATGTTCTAAACCCTTATACACTTTCACAGTTTATTTTAATTAATTCATTATTTTTTATTTCTTATTAAAGACTAGAACAACTTGACACACAGTGCTGAGCTGCATCTCAAATTAATCTTCAGGTTCCCAGCTTTCACATGATGTACACCACTTCTATGTGACATCTACTGTTGACTATTTATCTCCACCTGAACATCCCTCTGTCCTTCACCCCTACCCCTGTAAAAAAGAGGGAGGAATGATAAGGGGTTAACACACAAGTAGTCAGGTGGTCTGTTGTAATATAGAAGATATAGAAATATCCATAATATTCTTTGTCTTCAGTACAGCAGGTGGTGGGGATGCACTTCACCAAATTCACCACTAGATGGCAGAAGTTGACCGAAGCACCCAGTGCCTCACTGACATGTCAGCTGATTACATGAAGGGTGAACTTCTTTCTTTCTTTCTCTCTGTAGGTGATACAGTGGAATCCCTCAGGTGATATATGTTAACATACCACAGAGGTTCTCCTGCTGCTAAACTGTGTGCTTCAGTGATGGTTGGTGTATATCCACTACTGACTGGTATCTTTATGGCTGATACATTATCTGTGATTCCTTTGTATCTTGTGTACATCTGTTAATCCTTTACCGGCCTCATTTTATTACAGGAAATCAAAGACAAAGGAGCAAAGAGCAGCCATGAAAAACAGTTTCAGTGATCTAGATAAAGAGATGAGGACGTGTGGATTAGAATCGTTCCTGATTTGCATGACGCACTGCCGACATAAACGGGCACGTTTTTCTGTCAGCGTGTCCGTCAGCTTCACCTCCCTCAGAGATTCAGTGTCAGCGCCTGATGAAACATCACTGACTTTAAAGGGGTGCTGCAGAGATTTAGCACTGGACTTCCATAATATTTGAGGACTTAAATGCCGTGTAAAGGAAATTCAGAGTTTTGTTTCTACACACATTATAAATGTTGGAAAATAATGACTGAAAACATGTGAAAAGAGTGTGAACATTGTAGTTCTGGACTGTGGAGTTAGACCGTTAAACTGTTTTTCACCAGTTGGTCACCAGGATTTTTTAGGCGGAGCTGAAATCACGGCTCGATGACGCAGTGGAGTCATCCTTAACATAACTCCAAACGTCTTCACAAACATGGTTTTGGAAAGACAAAGCAGAAAACCCATGACATTATCAAGGGTTATTTCAGCTAGCACAGTCGAGAGCATGAAAGCCACGAGCCTTTCCGACCGACCGCCTCGGATGAAATGCGCCCGGCGCCGGGGAGAGGTCCCGCGAGGGGATCCTCCCACACCGAGCGGCCGTCCCTAACCCGCCGAGATGAATCCCCCCGGGCAGACTGCACGACGGGGGGGGGGTTACCGGCCTCACACTGTTCACGGGCTGAGCCTCGATCAGAAGGACTCAGGTCCATGAGCGACAACGGGCAAGCGATTCGGCGCTGGGCTCTTCGCTCGCCGCTACTGAGGAATCGTGACAGGCTGCACCTTCCCCTCTTGTGGTCGAGGTTTCAGCCATGGAGGTGTTAAGAGAGGTTTCAGGTTTCATCTCCTTCAGCGTCTCAGAGCAGAGAATACTGATGATTTTTCCATCATTTTGAAAGCTAATTTTATATTCTTTTAATCATTCAAATTTGTCTGTGTGGTTAGTAACACCTTTTTCTGTGGTGTGACAAACCCCAGAATGCATATTTATTATTGCTTTACACGGACTTTAAGAGACAAATTAAACAAAGAATGATCTAAATTGAAGCAACGAAGGCCGAGATATTCTGACCTTTAGTTTCTAATTCATGACTTCGTCCACAAACACTGGATCCGAAACAAAAGGCCTCTTTTCATCAGACCCCGCCTGCCTGGTAAATGCCCAAACCTTTAACTCAATGCACTCCATTAGTAACGCACTGGTGCTCCTCATGAGGAGTAAACTGATGTGATGTCCCTTTAAGATATTCAATCATCCAATATTACTACTTCTTGTTATATTAGGTAAAGTAATCATCAAAGAACAAGGGCAGACATACAGATAAGACAGAGTAAACACATCCGAGATTTGAGGATATGAAGTGTGTGTGTGCGTGTAGTTTTTGTGACCATGCTGAAGATTATAACTTGGTTGCTTATTAGCTCCTGTCCTACTTCCTGAAGCAGTCACAGCCGCTATGAATACTGTACAGAGAGCAGTTCATTCAGCATTCACAGCTGGAAAATCCCATGTGGAATTTATTTAGCAACAGGTGATCAATGTGAAACGTGTTTAATAGAGTATCACAGTGTGCCTAAATGCCTTTGAATTGTTTCTAATACATTTAGACATATATGAAAATATATAGTGGTGCAGTGGTTAACACTGCTGCCTCACAGCAAGACCTAAATGCCCCAAACCTGGAAGGGGGTTTGAACACTTCTCTGTAGAGTTAGCGTGTTCTCCCCGTGTCAGCGTGGGTTTACTCCGGGTGCTCAGGTTTCCTCCCACAGTCCAAAGACATTCTGTGTATCCCCCCCCATTCGGTGTATCCCCCCTTCACCTGCCCATCTTATTATTATTACTATTATTATTACTACTGTTACATTGCACCTTACTGTATCTTATACCTCATACTATATATCGTACTATATCTTACTATACCATGTTAATATGTCCTACTGTCACCACATCATATACTATATATTTCTGTTTGCTATATTAAGACAGCTAACCCTGTATCATTGTCACAAGTATCATTACTTAATTACAGTACGTATTATTCTGGTGTACACTGTTAATATTGCTGCTATTAATCATACCGTGTCACTTTATCTTGTAACTTGTCACTTTAACTTGTCACTTTAACTTGTAAGTTTGTCTTTAATTGCTCTTGTTCATTCTTGTATAGTTTCTACTCTTTTGCTAGTTGTATATTCCTCTTATTTATTTTCATTTACGCTTACATTCTTATTTTTATTTCTCTATTTATTTGTACTCATTCTGTCTTTGTGCTGCTGTAACACCTGAATTTCCCCTCTGTGGATCAATAAAGGAATATTTTATCTTATCTTTATAATCGAAACACAGTAAGAAATCAAACTAAGGTGTGAACGAGCCAAGAATACGATGAATGATTGATGAATAATCAGCTCTGTTATGCTTGAGTTATGCTCGCTCTGACTTTAAGGTTAATAAGTAAGATCACCTGGTTAATGTGTTGATATGACCGTTGAAATAATGAAAATGGCTCATTTTGATGACGGTCAAGCTACAGGCTAGGTTTAGGTTATGTCAGGGGTCAGCAACCTTTACTATAAAAAAAAAAAAAAAAACTGTCTGGAGCCGCAAAATATTTGATAATTGTGATGAAGGTAACACAGTTTATAGTCTAAGTATATAGTATATAAGTCTAATGCAGTGAGGGCCAAAGAGCAAATGTATGCCGGAATATTAAGGTCACATTGAGGGAAAAAACATCTGAGATTTACATAATAAAGTCGTAAATTAATGAGAAAAAAAGTCATAATATTATGAGAATAAAGTCATAATATTCCGAGAAAAAAAGTCGTAATATTACGAGAATAAAGTCATAATATTACAAGAAGAAAAGTTGTAATATTACGAGAATAAAGTCATAACTTTACAAGAAAAAAAGGCGTAATATTACGAGAATAAAGTCATAACTTTAGAAGAAAAAAAAGTCGTAATATTACGAGAATAAAGTCATAACTTTACGAGAAAAAAAGTCGTAATATTACGAGAATAAAGTCATAACTTTACTAGAAAAAAAGTCGTAATATTACGAGAATAAAGTCATAATATTATAAAGTAATAATTTTACTTGTAATTTTCTTTTTTTCACCTTAAGTTATGACTTTATTCTCGTAATATTATGATTTTATTCTGGTAATATTACGACTTTATTCTCTAAATCTCTGATTTATTTTTTTCCTCAATGTGGCCCTAATACTCCGTCGTACCATAGACCTACAACAATGATAAATAAAAATGAAAATGTAAAAAAAAAACAGTTATTCATTTCCATTTTTAAAAATCCACAGGGAGCCACTGGAGAGGAGCTGAAGAGCTGCAGGTTGCTGACCTCTGAGTTAGGCTTAGATTAGATGAAGTCTGGGTTGGAGTTGTGGTTTAAGGTGAAGATTAGGTAGTCACTAATGTTTGTGTGTGTGTGTGTGTGTGTGTGTGTGTGTGTGTGTGTGTGTGTGTGTGTGTGTGTGTGTGTGTGTGTGTGTGTGTGTGTGTGTGTGTGTCAGTGGGAGGGGCCAACCACAGCACCTGTAACGCAGCACCCAGGAGAAGACAGACAGAGGAGTGGATGTGGAAACTAGAGAGTCCCAGAATGACTGACGGTAACTATGCTGAGCTGCAGACTGTCAACAACCTTTAGCTCTCTCTTGTAGTCTGTTATGTGATTTACTGTTGACACCTTCAGGAGAGACTTCTAACGCCTGCAACAGGATGACGAAACCAAGCAATTTAACATGTCTAATACGTTTATTGGCCTGATTCTCCTTCAAACCTGCTCACCTGTGACGTATCTTCACTTCCACGTCTGGTTTTAGTGTAGTTCTGGGTGAAGAATGGATTATGGACTCTGCTCTGAGAAGAAACGGTGATTAAAAACCGTCAGGTGAGACTTGAGTTGCCGTTTCCCTGCTGAGAAAGCTTATTATTAACTCACCCCGTATAGCAGAGACCTCTCAGCAGGACAGTGGAAGTCCAATGCGGTTTCAGAAAGAGGTTTTGAGGCTGAATTCAGTAGTTAAACAAGTTTCTGAGTGAAGAGGCTGGAAACTGATCCTGAAACCTGCTGAAGTCAACCACAGCTGGAAGGAGACAACATAACTTTCAAACAGGTGAGTCTATAGCGTTGCAAAGCCAGTGATGGATAGTAACTAAGTACATTTGCTAAGTACTGCTCTTAAATACAAGTACGGTATTTCCATTTTATGCTACTTTATACGTCTACTCTGCTTCATTTATCTGACAGCTGACTAGTTTCTTCTCGATTAAGATTTCACGCAAAATATATATAAATATATAATCGCGATTAATCACAGATTTTATTTCGTTCAAAATGTACCATGAAGGGAAATTTGTAAAGTATTTCATACCCTCACAGGTTCTGCATTTAGCATAAAACAATATGCTCAGATCATAACATGGCAAACTGCAGCCCAACAGGCAACAACAGCTGTCAGTGTGTCAGTGTGCTGACTTCACTATGACTTGCCCCAATTGCATGTGATTATCATAAAGTGGGCATGTCTGTAAAGGGGAGACTCGTGGGTACCCGTAGAACCCATTTACATTCACTGATCTGGAGGTCAGAGGTCAAGGGATCCCTTTGGAAATGGCCATGACAGTTTTTCCTCACCACTCTAGCTCCTCAGACATCCCTAAAATGTTCATAATTTTTTTGCGTCAAGTTCAACATGAACTCTTGACATTAAAGTGGCAGTAGGCAGTATATTTTTTGCATCATTGGGCAAAAATCCCATAATAACCTTTCAGCATATTGTAATTCAAGTGTTCTGAGAGAAAACTAGACTTCTGCTCCTCCTCATGTCTCTGTTTTCAGGCTTTAGGAAATCTAGCCTGTGACGGCAGATTTTGACCAATCACAGGTCATTTCAGAGAGAGAGAGCGTTCCTATTGGCTGTGCTCCGGTCATGTGATCGGTACTTGGCGTTCCTCCAAGAGATTTCCAACATGGCTGCTGGGTCACAAACTTTCTCATTTTACAGCTAAACAGTAACTACAAGATGATTCTGAGAACATCTGAGGAGAGAAATAGTCATTACAGTAACAGAATATTGATTCATATCTGATCAGCGCTGCCTAGTTTGACCGTTTGGTCGGAGTTCAGAGTGATTGACAGCCGGCTCTCATAGACTGCAGCTGGGCAGCGGACCTTGTTTTCCTCCGGTAAGTGAAATCCTTCAGATGCCGTTAGGAGCACCGGAGGACACAGTAGGACACAGAGGAACAGGATTTAACTCAGGTTACCTGTTTCATGTTCTACTGTCACGATATAGTGACCGTTTTATAAAAATAACTTTTTTTAATCATATTTGCTCCAATCTGCCTACTGCAGCTTTAATGACCTCTGATGGAGGAAGCTATTGTAGCTTATTAGCTGTGTTGCACCACCTGTTTTTTAGGCTATAGTATGTTGAAAACAAAATCATAGTATAGTATGTCGATGAAAAGTTAAAAAATAAAGTCATAGTACATTATGTTGAAAGAAAATGTCATAGTATAGTATGTCTGAAAAAAGTCATAAAAAAGTTATAGTATATGTACTGTATTTTGAAAATAGTCATAAAAAGTCTAAGTATAGTTTGTCGAAAAAAGTCAATAAAAGGTAATAGTACAGTATGTCGAAAGACAGTTATAGTATTATATGTAAAAAAAATCATAGTATAGTATGTCGAAAAAAATCATAGTATAGTATGCTGAAAAAAAGTTATATTATACTATAACTTAAAAAGTCAAAGTATAATGTCGAAAAAAAGTCTTAGTATATTATGTCAAAAAAAGTCATGTATAATACGTCGAAAAAAAAAAGTCATAGAATAATATGTCTTATAAGTCATAGTATAATATGTTGAAAAACAAAGTCAGTATATTATGTTGAAAGAAAATGTCATTAAAAAGTCACAGCATAGTATGATGATAAAAAGTAAAAAAAAAGTCATAGTATATATCGAAAAAAAAGTCATAGTATAGTATGTCGAAACAAAGTTATAGTATAGTATATTGAAAAAAAGGTCATAGTATAGTGTGTCGAAAAAATAGTCTTACAAAGTCATAATATAGTATGTTGAAAAAAAGTCATAAAAAAGTCATAGTATATTATGATGAAAAAAAAGGTCATAGTAGTGTGTTGAATAACAAAGTCATAGTAAAGTATGTCGATGAAAAGTAAAAAGTTATCGAATAGTATGTAAAAAAAAGTCATAGTATAATATGTTGAAATAATTCATAACAAAGTCATAGTAAAGTATTTCGATGAAAAGTAAAAAGTTATCGTAAAGTATGTAAAAAATCCGGTTTGTGACCGAGAAATCGATCAGCGCTCCATGTTGAAGGACATCCCAATTCCTAAATTTTATCTCGAGGAGAGAGGAGGCTTGCCGGAGGAGCCATATGCGAGGATACACCGATGTATCCTTTGCGGAAGTCTTTTACCGACCGACTCGCCCTCTTATTAGATATCAGTTATTGATTGGACGCTGCTGCTGATAGACACGCCCCCTTATTGGATATCAGTTATTGATTGGACGCTGCTGCTGATAGACACGCCCCCTTATTGGATATCAGTTATGGATTGGACGCTGCTGCTGATAGACACGCCCCCTTATTGGATATCAGTTATTGATTGGACACTGCTGCTGATAGACACGCCCCCTTATTGGATATCAGTTATTGATTGGACGCTGCTGCCGATCAGACTGCTCTGAAACACGTCAACATCACTGAGTTTTATACCGGAGTGAAGACAGATCATATGGTTTGGTATTATGGTATAAATTGTATACTCCCTTTAAATAAATTGTTAATTTAGTTAATGCTAAGCTAACGAGCTAGCTTACTGAGAGTGAGCAAGAACTTTTTTCCCTCCTGAATAATGCCAGAGGGAAGTGAACAGCGCAGATAGAGAGAGAGAAGCTCGGGGAGCTACTGAGTACTGTGTGTTAGCTGTTGGTCAGCCACAGTCTCTCACCAGCTCACTCTCCACGGCCTCACTACATAACATCACCACAAGCTTCTAACCAAAGATACCACAGAATAATTTAACTGTGTCATTCACTGATGTGACTCTTACTGACATTAACAGTTATTGTGCGTTGTGTACAGCTCTGAGTGCTGATAAAACTACAGCAGCACTCCTGCTGAACACTACCGTCCAACACGTTCTTAATGCTGGAATATTGCAGGTGGTGTCTAGAAGGTAACCCTCATATTGCAAAAACTTGCAAAAACTCTTGCGAGACTCGCTGCCCGATGCCTAACCCTAACCTTCTCACGAGAGTTACCTTCAAGACACGATCAATATTGTATCCTCCACTGCACATAAACAGGACTTTACAGGTTTTGCACTTTGACACTTAACATTTCATTTTATCATTTTTATAAATGCATATGTAAATAATGTTATTGCGTTATATGTCAGTCTTTCCAAGTAGCAGGAGGGACTTTCCAACAGGTTAGAGTCCTGTTGAAGTACCCTCAAGCAGGGCACTAAATCCCAACACAGGTGCAGAAGTTGCTGACTGTAGACTCTGACATTTATATAAAGTAGTCAATGTTTCATCACTGAATAAAAGCATCCACCTGTAAGTCAGTGAAGGATTCAAACAGCTCGCTGTGATTGGATTACATCTGTTTGCTGTTTAGTGTTAATGCAGCTTGTCTGTGTGTCACAGCTTTAATCCTTACTGTCTACACATGTCCATTCACATGTTTACTGTGTAACTGAACACATCTGGCCTGTTTCATTGTGATTCAGTGGATGCATGAAGAGTTTTAAACAACACGTTTGGTCCAGTAGTCATCATCTACCTGCCAGGTATAACAACCTTTGAACACTCCCTTCCATGTTTGATCTCTCTCTCTCTCTCTCTCTCTCTCTCTCTCTCTCTCTCTCTCTCTCTCTTTCTCTCTCTCTCTTTCTCTCTCTCTCTCTCTCTCTCTCTCTCTCTCTCTCTCTGTCTCTCTCTCTCTCTCTCTCTCTCTCTCTCTCTCTCTCTCTCTCTCTCTCTCTCTCTCTCTCTATCTCTCTCTCTCTCTTTCTCTCTCTCTCTCTTTCTCTTTCTCTCTCTCTCTCTCTTTTTCTCTCTCTCTCTCTCTTTCTCTTTCTCTCTCTCTCTCTCTCTCTCTCTCTGTCTCTCTCTCTCTCTCTCTCTGTCTCTCTCTCTCTCTCTCTCTCTCTCTCTCTCTCTCTCTCTCTCTCTCTCTCTCTCTCTCTGTCTCTCTCTCTCTCTCTCTCTCTCTCTCTCTCTCTCTCTCTCTCTCTCTCTCTCTCTCTCTCTCTCTCTCTCTCTCTCTCTCTCTCTCTCTCTTTCTCTCTCTCTCTCAGACTGTTTTGAAATTTAAATGTATTGATTATTTCTTTTAAATCACAACTGCCTCAGTTTCTCACCAACACTTTTCATTGATCTACTGTAGTAGTTGTAGTAGTAGTAGTAGTTGTAGTAGTGGTAGTAGTAGTAGTAGTAGTAGTAGTAGTAGTAGTAGTAGTAGTAGTTGTACCACTGGGTTACTGTTATAATCCACCAAATTTCATTCAAAATGTTTATGTTGTTTATAAAACAAAAACATTTTCTATTTCATTATTTCCGCCAGGAGATTATGTGTTCGGTCGTGTGTATGTTTGTCTGTCTGTCTGTCCACAGCTAATCTCTCGTGGTTGCGGTGAAAACATATTTTATTAACTGTTTTATATTGTAATTGACTGATCAACAGCTGCTTCAGTTTGGGATATTATTTCCGCTTTAGGGATTAGGGATTGTTTCTGTTTTTTGCACGCCTTGGTAAACCGCAAACGTCGGTCCACTAGCATTCCTGATCTATCTTTCCATCAACACTGATGCATACATGTATGAGGGATTACAAACCGGTCTCTGGACAGAGCCACAGAGCAGCACACTCTGCTTTTATTGGGCATCAACCTCACATTTTGCGTGTACTGTTTGAAAAAATAGACTTGAAGTGTAAAACGCTTTAAGTTGCAGTTACACAGTTTGAGACGTGCAAGTGAAAAACACGTCGGATGCACCTGCAGTCTAGACGGGGGGTTAGACAATTGTGGTTTGTATTCATTCAATCAAATATCACAGCAGTGGTCATTGCAGACACACCTGGTGGAGATCTGCACTCTACTGAATGAACTTTTCTAGTTGCTCTTTCCTGGGAAAATCCTGTGATGACGGCCTACGAGAAGTGTTCATGTGCTAACTTAAACTACCCACTTTCAAAAGGGGTCACAATACTGAAACCACCTTGTTGCTCTATTTGGAGTTGGCTTAAGTAAGCAATATATTAACAGAACTGAGAGTCTACAGCATGCTATAGCAGCTTTGTGAGGCTGTACCAACCCCCCAGGAAGAGCGCCGGTCCTCGATCCCAACTTTCGTAGTGGTCAAACGGCGGTACTACAACCTCCGTGTCCGTCACGTCATACCATTGGGCCCAAAAATACTTTTTCCCATAGACTTACATTGGGAAAGAGACGTCTGTAACTCAGAGGATCATTTATTTTGAGGTGAATCAACTCCCCAGTACGAACACTCTAATAGTCCTTATTTAAATCATCAGGTCCTAAAAGTTGTAAAACGCACTAATAGCTGAATCCAGAGTTATTTCACTTCCTCCGTTCATGTGAATGAGACCCAGACCGAGGCTGGAGCGCCAAGCCGTGACGACGGCGTGACGTTGGGACCCCGTGACCGAGTCATGTGACCGAGTCATGTGACCGAGCGGACGCTACTGCGCATGTTCCATGTGCCCGAGATCCGGGTACTTTTCCAGACGGAAGTCGAGCCATTTAGGCTTCATGCTCCACTGAGACACTTTCATAGGAATGAACGAGGCCCCGCCTCCAACGCTGGATCCAGTTCTCTTCATACATCCATGATCTGTACTGAGCAGTATTTTGAGTGAAATGCTGACGTCAGCATGCTAATGTTCACCATCGTAGTTTACCATGTTAGCATCATTGGTAATTACCACAAAACACAGAGTAAAGCTGAACGGCATTGGATTTGCAGATATTTTACCATAAACCAAAGTATCAGACAAAGTGAAAAATTCAGAGGATCACGGAAAACATTAGAATTCATCATCTTGGCAGTTGGCGCTGTGTATATCTGTACAAAATGTAGTGAGTTGCTCGTGGCGCTAGTTGAAGAGTCAGGGATCACTAGAGGGGTCAGCCTCTGGGCACCTAGGATATCTGTATACATACAAGTTTCATTAAAACCAACAGTCAGGGTTCATCCTCTGAGGACCATAAATCTGTGTGACTAAAAGATAGTCACGGTACCTGACGCTGTTGTGGAGACTGTCTAACTTTGTCCATGCTAAAGACTGATGTGTGTTAAATGATGATCTCATGGCCACGCTAGTTCAATTCCCAGTTACAACAAAGATATTACAGCATGTGGCCATCATGACTCTGCAGATGCGTTGAGCCTCCATAACACCACAAAAGGAACACTGAATCTTAAACATGTTATTTTCAGTTTGTTTTCTGCAACATCCACCCCCCCCACACACACACACTCCCTCCCACTGAAAGGCAGTCAAACACAGAGCGGCTCGGAAGTCGATACTCGCCGTCACTTCAAAGTATAGAATCCACATGAAAAGGGACAAAGGGAGGCAAACAATAATCAGCTAGCTGAGCGTATCACGTCTTCATGAAATAGAGAAAGAGAGAGAGAGAGAGAGAGAGAGAGAGAAGAAAAGAAACAATAAAACAATGTGGGTTAGTTTCTGTTTACTCAGCTGCTATGAAAACTTGCCCCGCGGGGCCAGAAGGCAATCAGGAGCTGACCTGCAGTCAGTTTACATGCCAGCTGGGACAGTTAGCTGAAGTGGAGTCCAAATACTGAAACAGTTCACCAGGCTGATCTCTGCCAGAGGTCGTCTTAGTGTTGGTGGATCATTATTTTTATTTATTTCCCTTTCTCTGTTATACTTCTTGTTGGTTACTTAACATGTAATGGCCTGGTACTTACACACAATATGGTATGGTATACTATAAAGTATACTATAAGAATAATATAAGTACCATACTATAAGTATACATACTTTATAGTATGGTATACTATAATATAAGCACATGCTTTTTTGTGTGTGGTTGTTTTTCATGGTTTGATCTCAACCCATTTGTTCTAATTAGTGCTGTCAATCAATTAAAATATTTAATCGAGATTAATTGCATGATTGTCCATTAATCGCAAATTAATCACACATTTTGTATCTGTTCTAAATGTACCTTAAAGGGAGATTTGTCAAGTACTTAATCCTCTTATCAACATGGGAGTGGACAAATATGCTGCTTTATGCAAATGTATGTATATATTTATTATTGTAAATCAATTTAACAACACAAAACAATGACAGATATTGTCCAGAAACCCTCGAAGGTTCTGCATTTAGCATAAAATAATATGCTCAGATCATAACATGGCAAACTGCAGCCCAACAGGCAACAACAGCTGTCAGTGTGTCAGTGTGCTGACTTGACCATGACTTGCCCCAAACTGCATGTGATTATCATAAAGTGGGCATGTCTGTAAAGGGGAGACTCGTGGGTGCCCAGAGAACCCATTTACATTCACATATCTGGAGGTCAGAGGTCAAGGGACCCCTTTGAAAATGGCAATGACAGTTTTTCCTCACCAGAATTTAGTGTAAGATTGGAGCGTTATTTAACCTCCTTCACTACAAGCTAGTCTGACATGGTTGGTACCGATGGATTCATCAGGTTCTCTCGTTTCATATGATACCAGTGTCTTCTCTCTAGCTTTAAAACTGAGTCGCTACAACCTAAAAATCACAAGTTGCATTAATGTGTTAAAGAAATTAGTGGCTTTAAAACGACATTGCGTTAACGCGTTATTATTGTGTTAACTTTGAAGGCACTACATACATACATACTGCACATATACACACTATCACATATCCATTAGCCTGACCTCCTATTTATGTTTGTCTGTCTCTCTAACACACACACACACTGTAACCTGAGCATGTGTGCATCCTCAGCATATGGAGGCTATTGAATTACACTGAAATATTAACAGTGTGTGTCATGGGTGGATAGGACACACACACATACTCATATAAAGAGAGAGATGTGCACCCGTATACATGATGTGCTTGTGTGTTGCAGATTATTATTTTTTAAGTGTCTTTCTTAATATGTTTTTATTTTAACCTTCTTTTTACCCCCTTTCCCCCCCTCCTCAGCCCTCCCTCCATCCCACCATCCGTCCATCATGGCAGAGCCGTCTCCAGGCTGGTGGAAGCTCACTTTCCTGAGGAGAAAGAAATCCCAGCCCAAGGTTCTGTATGAAATCCCCGCAGAGTTTGTTTCCAACGCCGCCACCGGCCAGCACGGGTCCGGCTCAGCCACCGGAGCCGCCGGTCCAGAGGACGCGGTGCACGACTCTCACCTGGACGCCCGGCTGGAGAGGATCATGGATAAAACAACGGGCAGCAAGGGGCGCCACGTCAAGGTGTCTCACTCCGGGAGGTTCAAGGAGAAGAAGAAAGTGCGAGCCACTCTGTCGGAGAAGCCGGAGATGTTTCCAGGAGGTGACCCTGCGAGAGACGAGAACCAGAGGGCTGGGAAGTGACAGGACACATACTGTACATATTCTAAAGATAAATAGTGATGCATTCATAAGGGGAGTTTAAAATGTGTCAGTTGACGGAGCCTAAATTGGGAAGACTCAGCAATTTTCAAAATGACCACTTCTCATCAGGAGAAGTGAATTTAAACTTCTGGGAAAAACATGTGCCTAGTTTATATTTCTATAGAGCAGGTTGAGGTTTTCCCATTCACTTCAACACAAGAAACATCCAGTGGCCACTAGAGGAAGGGCATCTTGGAGCAGCTGGTGTCAGCTGTGGTGGTTGCTGCTTCATCCACGTGATAATGGAACAATGGTGATTGATCATCTAGTCCACTGTATTGTTTAGCTGGACCGGAATCAAACCTGTGACCTTTCCGTTACTGGATCTAACTAGTATACTGGCGGTGACTTGACCTTTGGATCTCATGTGAGACTGTACAGCGATGTATCTTGAACTCAGGGTAAGGATCCAAAACTATGCGTTGAAAGACTTGGTATAATAAAAAAAAATTAAAAAATTTGAAAAAAAAAAAAAAAAAAATGAACACGAAGAAGTCAAAATGACAGGATAACCTCTCTTGACTCTAGATTGGAGATTAATAAGATTCAGATATATGTAAGGGATAATGTACAGCGAGCATTGTAGTGAAAGAAAACCCAACAGGGCGATGCAGATGGTCTCTCATCACCCTGAAGGGGTTTATTCCACAACAATGACCCGCTAGCTGTACATTATCCCGCTTATTACACGGCTACTTACTGAAGAAATCAATATTTTGACACAAAAACGGTCCTCCAGAGTCCGACATGAGAACTGCGCCCATAGCAACGGTCTGTTATACATAGTAACGGTCTATTATACGTAGCAACGGTCTGTTATACGTAGCAACGGTCTGTTATACGTAGCAACTTTCTGTTATACGTAGCAACTTTCTGTTATAAATAGCAACGGTCTGCTATACGTAGCAACGGTCTGTTATACGTAGCAACGGTCTGTTATACGTAGCAACTTTCTGTTATAAATAGCAACGGTCTGCTATACGTAGCAACGGTCTGTTATACGTAGCAACGGTCTGTTATACGTAGCAACGGTCTGTTATACGTAGCAACGGTCTGTTATACATAGCAACGGTCTGTTATACGTAGCAACGGTCTGTTATACGTAGCAACGGTCTGTTATACATAGCAACGGTCTGCTATACGTAGCAACGGTCTGCTATACGTAGCAACGGTCTGTTATACGTAGCAACTTTCTGTTATACGTAGCAATGGTCTGTTATACGTAGCAACTTTCTGTTATACGTAGCAATGGTCTGTTAAACGTAGCAACGGTCTGCTATACGTAGCAACGGTCTGCTATACGTAGCAACGGTCTGTTAGACGTAGCAACGGTATGCTGTACGTAGCAACGGTCTGTTATACATAGCAACGGTCTTTTATACATAGCAACGGTCTGCTATACGTAGCAACGGTCTGTTATACATAGCAACGGTCTGCTATACGCAGCAACGGTCTGTTATACATATCAACAGTCTTTTATACGTAGCAGTGGCCTGTTATACATAGCAACGGTCTGTTATAAAGAAATAACAGACCGTAGAACGCCATGATTGACCAATCAGAATCAAGTATTCAACAAAGCCGTATAATAAGTAGTTGTTCCTAGATTTATTTCTTCAGGTCAGATCACCCAAATTACACTAAAGATATTTTCTCACTTACCCCTCGTGGTATATTTTTCCTTTTATCTGCTGACATTTTGCCATATCTGAAATTTCTCCTGCAACTCCAACACAATGGAAAGTTCTTTAAAGGCGTGCTCACGCTAACATTTAAAATGATGACATTTCACGATGAAGTTTTCACAATGACATACAAATAGACCTATTTCAGGGCAGATATTTTGACTTATCAAAGCAGGAACGGCATGATTATCATAATTTACTGTTTTTAATGATCTATTGTCCTGTGCTTGTTTTTATTGTTTTGCTTTAGTTCCTTGTTGTTATGTATTGCACTATGGTCCCAGGGGCACTTTGTTCCTGCTTTTATAACCTGTAAGGAGATGACTGACAATAAACTTAGACTTAAAACATTGATGGCTGCATATATATAACCTTTATTTAACCTCCTCTGTCGGATTATGAACTGCTCCACTAAAGTTTGCAGACAAGACACAAAGTTATTAGACAGGAGTACACGGCAAATATTCTGTTCAGATATTAGCGACCAAGTTAATTAGCAGCTAACAAGCTTGTTAGCTCAAAGAGTTTTCCCCCTCTTCAATAAAACTCTTCATTGGATGAAATGATGTACAAGTACACGATGTCAGGGGAGACAAAAACCTTGCCTTACCTTTTTTAGATCAAGACAAAGTCCATATCTTGCAGTGCAATCAACATCTAGTAAAAACTTCCAATAAGTGTTTACTGAAAATTAAGGTGTAGCCTGGTTTAGCTGAAATCAGCATATCAGCAGTACAGTATGTATATCTAGAATACAACCTCATCAACCAGCCATCCTGCACATGTTGTCACCAGTACAACCCAGCAGAGGTCAGCATTGCTCCACCAACCTTATATTCAACACATTTAAACTGCTCATTCAAACACTCCTCTACTCTGGTTTTGTGTGAAAGTAACTTGTTTTCTGGATATAAATAAATCTCTTTTACAGCATCTGGATTATACAACGGAGTATTAGGGCCACATTGAGGAAAAATAAATAAATCTTAGATTTTGAGAATAAAGTCATAATATTAAAAGAATAAAGTCATAGGTTTACGAGAATAAAGTCGTAGTATTATGACAATAAAGTCATAGGTTTATGAAAAAAAAGTGGTAATATTATGAGAATAAAGTGATAATATTTTAAGTAGTAATTGTACGTGTTATTTTAGAGGGGAAATAGTGTGAAAATGAGGAACGTGCAGCATCTTGTGAAGTTATACTTTAGTTTAGGTTTCACAAATAACCAAATACTTCATCTTTTGGCTCATCAGCACCACATTATCATCAGTATCAGGACCTGGAAAAGATTGTGAAAGAAACTGAGTTTATTCTGAAGAAAGAACCACACGGACCTGATGGGGAAACTGACTCTTTAGAGGAGGAGGAGATGACCTTTATTATACTAAAGTTATGACTTTATTCTCGTAATATTACGACTTTATTCTCTTAAAGTTTTGACTTTATTCTCGAAATCTCCGATTTTTTTTCCGTCAATGTGGCCATAATACTCCGTCATAGGATTATACTTAACATCCAATCAATAGATAAACTGCAGACTGTCCCTTTAATACCACGTACCAGTAGACTACCAGTTTGATACTCGGTCCTTCTCCAGTGCTGAAGTTCTCCCACAGTTGCTGTAATCATTTCAGCTTCAATGATCCAAAACTTGGGATATGTGTAAGCTATGAATATTTTTTGTAAATTAAATTTTGTATAAATAAAATGTCTGATTTAAAAAAAAAAATTATTTGTTATTTTAATTATATTTTAGACTTCACCTCATCACCTGTCATCACCATGACAACCTGTGATACTGTTGGGTGAAATTATGTAAGATTACACATCACATATACTTTGACAAACATTGCAGAGCTCACATCCCAGATAATACTGAGGTGCTCCATTGTTCTTAGCACAACGACAATAAAGATGTATTCTATTCTAAACTGGTTTATTTTATGGTGAAATTCATTATATAACATTCCAGGTTAAACTGAATGAAAGTTTTCACCTTCACTGAAACCAAGCGTTGAAGCAATAAGGGCGTAATATACTAGGGGGACACAAGGACACTAATAACTGTGTCCTCCCAACCTTTGAAATCAAAATTCCGCCCCTGTTTTGAAGCATATAGTGAAACCAATGTCATACTTAATGGATATTTAAATATAATCTCTCAAGATCAGCAAGAATGGAATCTCATGACAAAAGTAAAAAATTAGGGCTGTCAATCGATTAAAATATACAATCACGGTTAATCGCAAATTAATCACATTTTTTATCTCTTCTAAATGTACCTTAAAGGGAGATTTATCAAGTATTTAATCCTCTTATCAACATGGGAGTGGACAAATATGCTGCTTTATGCAAATGTATGTATATATTTATTATTGTAAATCAATTATCAACACAAAACAATGACAGATATTGTCCAGAAACCCTCACAGGTTCTGCATTTAGCATAAAACAATATGCTCAAATCATAACATGGCAAACTGCATGTGATTATCATAAAGTGGGCATGTCTGTAAAAGGGAGACTCGTGGGTACCCATAGAACCCATTTACATTCACATATCTGGAGGTCAGAGGTCAAGGGACCCCTTTGAAAATGGACAAGACAGTTTTTCCTCGCCAACATTTAGTGTAAGTTTGGAGCGTTATTTAACCTCCTTCACTACAAGCTAGTATGACCTGGTTGGTACCGATGGATTCATCAGGTTTTATAGTTTCATATGATACCTGTATCTAGTTATTATCGCGTTAACGTCGACAGTCTTAGTAAAAAGCAATGTGAATTTTTGTTGGAACAATATTTGATTTTGAACATTAGTAACTGTGACATCAATGCATCTAAATAAAACACAGATGTGATTATGTTTACCTCGACATCTTGCTTCCAATAATTCGGCAAAATAAATGAAAACAACAGAGAAACAAACAAAGAGAGGTCCGAGGGGTGATATTTTAACTTTACACTCTCATGTCAAAAAAAATGTTCAAAATGTTACCCAACACAGAATGTATGACTGTGGTGATTTGAGTTGTGTGTGTGATTTCATATTGAATATTCAGTTTCAGAAGCTGTGTGGGTCTTTCTCTCTACGCTACACTGGAGCTGATTCTTCCTCCTCAACCTTACACAGAGACACTGAAGAACCAGATCCAGACCATAACTTAAACCTGAGTACAGGATAGAGGGGTTCAGTGAACGTGGTGTTGAAGGTGTGGAGGTGGGTCAGGGTGTCAGAGGAGACTCTGTAGAAGGACAGAACACCAGCAGGCCAGTCCAGATACACCCCCACTCTGCCGGCGTCACAGGACGAGTGGATGCCAACAGCAGACGTTCTCTTATTGTGACAGACGGAGTAACCAGAACCGGTACAGAAGAGACCCCAGGACTTGTCGTTCTCGCCAAGACAACACTCGTCACGTTCTCCTTTCCTTTTGATTCCTTTGTATGCCACTCCGATATTAACCCATCCTTTCCACTCCACCTCCCAGTAAGAGCGCCCGGTCAAACCATCTCTACACAGAACCTGCTTCCAGTGGTGAAACCTCTCTGGATGATCAAGGTAAGGCTGAGCCTCTTTCACCTCGGTCACCTTTCTGTTGTCCTCAGACAAAGAGAGCCTCCTGTTCACTGTGTTCGGGTCCAGCGTGAGTTCACAGGCGTCTGATGGGGACAATAACACACAACACAGACTTGTTCTGGTTAATTCATCATTCCTTTGGTGATTAATTAGTTGAAGTTTGATTCTGTTTGTTTATTGTCTTTGGTTGTATATTTTTTACCTGGATATCTCAAATTATGCTGCCTGATTTCACTCAAATCTGATGGAAAGTTAAGCCATGTTTATTTTTTGATGTGGTCATTTATAATGTTTTGGTTTAAAAAAAAAAAACTGAGACATGGAGGCGAATCAGCTTCACCGTATCCATTCTGAATCTTTTTTAACAGTTTTCTTTTTCATCTCTTCTTTAAGAAATATTATCCAACCTCACCAAGTGCAACCGATTACACTGTTACAAGGTCATTAAATAGGCGTTATCAGTCGCCATACGCACCACAGATGTGGGTCAGTAGGGGCCTACTACACCTACATTGTAAAAGTGAAACTTAAAGCAACACGTTCTAACGTGTAAAACTGAATAAAACCTCTTAAGGCTTCATTAGGTTTAGGCAAAAAAAACCTACAACTTCTTTAGGTTTAGGTAACAAAACCACAACTTCTTTAGATTTAGGCAACAAAACTAGAACTTCTTTAGGTTTAGGTAACAAAACTACAACTTCTTTAGGTTTAGGCAACAAACTACAACTTCTTTAGGTTTAGGCAACAAAACTAGAACTTCTTTAGGTTTAGACAACAAACTACAACTTTTTTAGGTTTAGACAACAAAACTAGAACCTCTTTAGGTTTAGGTAACAAAACTACAACTTCTTTAGGTTTAGGCAACAAACTACAACTTCTTTAGGTTTAGGCAACAAAACTACAACATCTTTAGGTTTAGGCAACAAAACTACAACTTCTTTAGGTTTAGACAACAAACTACAACTTCTTTAGGTTTAGGTAACAAAACCACAACTTCTTTAGATTTAGGCAACAAAACTACAACTTCTTTAGGTTTAGGCAACAAAACTACAACTTCTTTAGGTTTAGACAACAAACTACAACTTCTTTAGGTTTAGACAACAAACTTCAACTTCTTGAGGTTTAGCCAATAAAACTACAACTTCTTTAGGTTTAGGCAACAAAACTACAACTTATTTAGGTTTAGACAACAAATTACAACCTCTTTGGGTTTAGGTAAAAAAAACACAACTTCTTTCGATTTAGGCAACAAAACTAAAACTTCTTTAGGTTTAGGTAACAAAACCACAATTTCTTAAGATTTAGGTAACAAAACCAAAACTTCTTTAGATTTAGGCAACAAAACTACAACTTCTTTAGGTTTAGGCATCAAAACTACAACTTCTTTAGGTTTAGACAACAAACTACAACTTCTTTAGATTTAGACAACAAACTAAAACTTCTGTAGGTTTAGACAACAAACTACAACTTCTTTAGGTTTAGACAACGAAACTACAGCTTCTTTAGGTTTAGGCAACAAAACTACAACTTCTTTAGATTTAGGCAACAAAACTACAACTTCTTTAGGTTTAGACAACAAACTACAACTTCTTTAGGTTAAGACAACAAACTACAACTTCTTTAGGTTTAGACAACGAAACTTCAACTGCTTTAAGTTTAGACAACAAAACTACAATTTCTTTAGGTTTAGACAATAAAACTACAACTTCTTTAGGTTTAGACAACAAAACTACAATTTATTTAGGTCTAGGCAACAAAACTACAACTTCTTTAGGTTTAGGTAACAAAACCACAACTTATTAAGATTTAGGTAACAAAACTACAACTTCTTTAGATTTAGGCAGCAAAACTACAACTTCTTTAGGTTTAGACAACAAACTACAACTTCTTTAGATTTAAACAACAAACTACAACTTCTGTAAGTTTAGACAACAAAACTACAATTTATTTAGGTCTAGGCAACAAAACTACAACTTCTTTAGGTTTATGTAACAAAACCACAACTTATTAAGATTTAGGTAACAAAACTACAAGAACTTTAGATTTAGGCAACAAAACTACAACTTCTTTAGATTTAGGCAGCAAAAATAACAACTTCTTTAGGTTTAGACAACAAAACTACAACTTCTTTAGATTTAAACAACAAACTACAACTTCTGTAAGTTTAGACAACAAACTACAACTTCTTTAGGTTAAGACAACAAAACTACAACTTCTTTAGGTTTAGAAAACAAAACTACAACTTCTTTAGGTTTAGGCAATAAAACTACAACTTCTTTAGGTTTAGGCAACACAACTACAACTTCTTTAGGTTTAGGTAACAAAACCACAACTTCTTTAGATTTAGGGAACAAAACTACAACTTCTTTAAATTTAGGCAACAAAACTACAACTTCTTTAGGTTTAGACAACAAACTACCACTTATTTAGATTAAGACAACAAACTACAACTTTTTTAGGTTTAGACAACAAATCTTCAACTTCCTTAGGTTTAGACAACAAAACTACAATTTATTTAGGTCTAGGCAACAAAACTACAACTTCTTTAGGTTTATGTAACAAAACCACAACTTATTAAGATTTAAAAAACAAACTACAACTTCTGTAAGTTTAGACAACAAACTACAACTTATTTAGGTTAAGACAACAAAACTACAACTTCTTTAGGTTTAGGCAATAAAACTACAACTTATTTAGGTTTAGGCAACAAAACTACAACTTCTTTAGGTGTAGACAACAAACTACCATTTCTTTAG
This sequence comes from Sebastolobus alascanus, assembly GCA_916701645.2. Classification (NCBI taxonomy): domain Eukaryota; kingdom Metazoa; phylum Chordata; class Actinopteri; order Perciformes; family Sebastidae; genus Sebastolobus; species Sebastolobus alascanus. Next base: position 96,370 of record CAKAOJ020000568.1, read on the forward strand.
GTTTAGACAACAAAACCACAACTTCGTAAGATTTAGGTTACAAAACTACAACTTCTTTAGATTTAGGCAACAAAACTACAACTTCTTTAGGTTTAGGCATCAAAACTACAACTTCTTTAGGTTTAGGCATCAAAACTACAACTTCTTTAGATTTAGGCAGCAAAAATAACAACATCTTTAGGTTTAGACAACAAAACTACAACTTCTTTAGGTTTAGACAACAAACTACAACTTTTTTAGATTTAGACAACAAACTACAACTTCTTTAGGTTTATACAACAAACTTCAACTTCTTTAGGTTTAGACAGCAAAACTACAACTTCTTTAGGTTTAGACAATAAAACTATAACTTCTTTAGGTTTAGACAATAAAACTACAACGTCTTTAGGTTTAGACAACAAAACTACAACTTCTTTAGGTTTAGGCAACAAAACCACAACTTCTTTAGATTTAGGGAACAAAACTACAACTTCTTTAAATTTAGGCAACAAAACTACAACTTCTTTAGGTTTAGACAACAAACTACCACTTATTTAGATTAAGACAACAAACTACAACTTCTTTAGGTTTAGACAACAAATCTTCAACTTCTTTAGGTTTAGAAAACAAAACTACAATTTATTTAGGTCTAGGCAACAAAACTACAACTTCTTTAGGTTTAGGTAACAAAACCACAACTTATTAAGATTTACGTAACAAAACTACAAGAACTTTAGATTTAGGCAACAAAACTACAACTTCTTTAGATTTAGGCAGCAAAAATAACAACTTCTTTAGGTTTAGACAACAAAACTACAACTTCTTTAGGTTTAGACAACAAAGTACAACTTCTGTAAGTTTAGACAACAAACTACAACTTCTTTAGGTTAAGACAACAAAACTACAACTTCTTTAGGTTTAGGCAATAAAACTACAATTTCTTTAGGTTTAGACAATAAAACTACAACTTCTTTAGGTTTAGACAACAAAACTGCAATTTATTTAGGTCTAGGCAACAGAACTACAACTTCTGTAAGTTTAGACAACAAACTACAACTTCTTTAGGTTTAGAAAACAAAACTACAACTTCTTTAAGTTCAGGCAATAAAACTACAACTTCTTTAGGTTTAGGCAACACAACTACAACTTCTTTAGGTTTAGGTAACAAAACCACAACTTCTTTAGATTTAGGGAACAAAACTACAACTTCTTTAAATTTAGGCAACAAAACTACAACTTCTTTAGGTTTGGACAACGAAACTTCAACTGCTTTAAGTTTAGACAACAAACTACAACTTCTTTAGGTTTAGACAACAAATCTTCAACTTCTTTAGGTTTAGAAAACAAAACTACAATTTATTTAGGTCTAGGCAACAAAACTACAACTTCTTTAGGTTTAGGTAACAAAACCACAACTTATTAAGATTTAGGTAACAAAACTACAAGAACTTTAGATTTAGGCAACAAAACTACAACTTCTTTAGATTTAGGCAGCAAAAATAACAACTTCTTTAGGTTTAGACAACAAAACTACAACTTCTTTAGGTTTAGACAACAAACTACAACTTCTGTAAGTTTAGACAACAAACTACAACTTCTTTAGGTTAAGACAACAAAACTACAACTTCTTTAGGTTTAGGCAATAAAACTACAATTTCTTTAGGTTTAGACAATAAAACTACAACTTCTTTAGGTTTAGACAACAAAACTGCAATTTATTTAGGTCTAGGCAACAAAACTACAACTTCTGTAAGTTTAGACAACAAACTACAACTTCTTTAGGTTTAGAAAACAAAACTACAACTTCTTTAGGTTTAGGCAATAAAACTACAACTTCTTTAGGTTTAGGCAACACAACTACAACTTCTTTAGGTTTAGGCAACACAACTACAACTTCTTTAGGTTTAGGTAACAAAACCACAACTTCTTTAGATTTAGGGAACAAAACTACAACTTCTTTAAATTTAGGCAACAAAACTACAACTTCTTTAGGTTTAGACAACAAACTACCACTTATTTAGATTAAGACAACAAACTACAACTTTTTTAGGTTTAGACAACAAATCTTCAACTTCTTTAGGTTTAGACAACAAAACTACAATTTATTTAGGTTTAGGCAACAAAACTACAACTTCTTTAGGTTTAGGCAACAAAACTACAACTTCTTTAGGTTTAGACAACAAACTACAACTTCTTTAGGTTTAGGTAACAAAACCACAACTTCTTTAGATTTAGGCAACAAAACTACAACTTCTTTAGGTTTAGGCAACAAAACTACAACTTCTTTAGGTTTAGACAACAAACTACAACTTCTTTAGATTTAAACAACAAACTACAACTTCTGTAAGTTTAGACAACAAAACTACAATTTATTTAGGTCTAGGCAACAAAACTACAACTTCTTTAGGTTTATGTAACAAAACCACAACTTATTAAGATTTAGGTAACAAAATTACAAGAACTTTAGATTTAGGCAACAAAACTACAACTTCTTTAGATTTAGGCAGCAAAAATACAACTTCTTTAGGTTTAGACAACAAAACTACAACTTCTTTAGATTTAAACAACAAACTACAACTTCTGTAAGTTTAGACAACAAACTACAACTTCTTTAGGTTAAGACAACAAAACTACAACTTCTTTAGGTTTAGAAAACAAAACTACAACTTCTTTAGGTTTAGGCAATAAAACTACAACTTCTTTAGGTTTAGGCAACACAACTACAACTTCTTTAGGTTTCAACAACTCAACTTCTTTAGTTAACAACAACTACAATTTAGTTTAGCACAACTACAATTTTTAGGTAGCAACAAACTCAACTTCTTTAGGTTTGAACAACACAATTTTTAGTTTAGAAAAAACACAACTCTTTAGTTTAGGAAAACACAACTTCTTTAGTTTAGGAACAAAACACAACTTCTTTAGTTTAGACAAAACTACAACTTCTTTAGTTTAGAACAAACTCAACTTCTTAGGTTTAGCAACAAACTACACTTTTTAGGTTAGACAAAAATACAACTTTTGGTTTAGAAAAACCAACTTCTTTGTTAGCAACAAACTAATTTTTTAGACAAAACACAATCTAGTTTACAAAACCAAACTTCTTTAGTTTAGGCAACAAAACTACAACTTCTTTAGGTTTAGGCACAAACTACAACTTCTTAAGGTTTAGACAACAAACTACAATTTCTTTAGTTTAGACAACAAACTAAAACTTCTTAGGTTTAGACAACAACTACAACTTCTTTAGGTTTAGGCAACACAACTACAACTTCTTTAGGTTTAGGTAACAAAACCACAACTTCTTTAGATTTAGGGAACAAAACTACAACTTCTTTAAATTTAGGCAACAAAACTACAACTTCTTTAGGTTTAGACAACAAATCTTCAACTTCATTAGGTTTAGACAACAAAACTACAATTTATTTAGGTCTAGGCAATAAAACTACAACTTATTTAGGTTTAGGTAACAAAACCACAACTTATTAAGATTTAAACAACAAACTACAACTTCTGTAAGTTTAGACAACAAACTACAACTTATTTAGGTTAAGACAACAAAACTACAACTTATTTAGGTTTAGGCAATAAAACTACAACTTATTTAGGTTTAGGTAACAAAACCACAACTTCTTTAGATTTAGGGAACAAAACTAGAAACTTCTTCAGATTTAGGCAACAAAACTACAACTTCTTTAGGTTTAGGCTACAAAACTACAACTTCTTTAGGTTTAGGTAACAAAACTAAAACTTCTTAGATTTAGGGAACAAACTACAACTTCTTTAAGGTTTAGGCAACAAAACTACAACTTCTTTAGTTTAAGACAACAAACTACAAACTTCTGTAGGTTTAGACAAAGCTACAAATACAACTTATGGTAGGTTTAGGCAACAAAACTACACTTCTTAGGTTTTGGCTACAAAAACTACAACTTATTAGGTTTAGGTAACAAAACCACAACTTCTTTAGATTTAGGCAACAAAACTACAACTCTTTAGGATTTAGGCATCAAAACTACAACTTCTTTAGGTTTAGACAACAAACTACAACTTCTTTAGATTTAGACAACAAACTACAACTTCTGTAGTTTAGACAACAAAACTACAACTTCTTTAGGTTTAGGACAACGAAAACTACAGCTTCTTTAGGTTTAGACAACAAACTACAACTTCTTCAGATTTAGGCAACAAAACTACAACTTCTTTAGGTTTAGACAACAAACTACCACTTCTTTAGTTTAAGACAACAAACTACAACTTCTTTAGGTTTAGACAACGAAACTATCCACTTCTTGAAGGTTTAGACAACAAAACTACAATTACTTTGGTTTAGACCAATTAAACTACAACATCTTAGGTTTAGGTAACACAAACTACAATTAGATATAGGCAACACAAAACACAACTTCTTTAGGTTTAGGTAACAAACCCCTACTTATTAAAGAGTTAGGTAACAAAACAACAACTTCTTAGATTTAGGCAGCAAACTACAACTTCTTTAGGTTTAGACAACAAAACTACAACTTCTTAAGATTTAAACAACAAACTACAACTTCTGTAAGTTTAGACAACAAAACTACAATTTATTTAGGTCTAGGCAACAAACTACAACTTCTTTAGGTTTATGTAACAAAACCACAACTTATTAAGATTTAGGTAACAAAATTACAAGAACTTTAGATTTAGGCAACAAAACTACAACTTCTTTAGATTTAGGCAGCAAAAATAACAACTTCTTTAGGTTTAGACAACAAAACTAGAACTTCTTTAGATTTAAACAACAAACTACAACTTCTGTAAGTTTAGACAACAAACTACAACTTCTTTAGGTTAAGACAACAAAACTACAACTTCTTTAGGTTTAGAAAACAAAACTACAACTTCTTTAGGTTTAGGCAATAAAACTACAACTTCTTTAGGTTTAGGCAACACAACTACAACTTCTTTAGGTTTAGGTAACAAAACCACAACTTCTTTAGATTTAGGGAACAAAACTACAACTTCTTTAAATTTAGGCAACAAAACTACAACTTCTTTAGGTTTAGACAACAAACTACCACTTATTTAGATTAAGACAACAAACTACAACTTTTTTAGGTTTAGACAACAAATCTTCAACTTCATTAGGTTTAGACAACAAAACTACAATTTATTTAGTCTTTAGGTTTAGGCAATAAAACTACAACTTCTTTAGGTTTAGGCAACACAACTACAACTTCTTTAGGTTTAGGTAACAAAACCACAACTTCTTTAGATTTAGGGAACAAAACTACAACTTCTTTAAATTTAGGCAACAAAACTACAACTTCTTTAGGTTTAGACAACAAACTACCACTTATTTAGATTAAGACAACAAACTACAACTTTTTTAGGTTTAGACAACAAATCTTCAACTTCATTAGGTTTAGACAACAAAACTACAATTTATTTAGGTCTAGGCAACAAAACTACAACTTCTTTAGGTTTATGTAACAAAACCACAACTTATTAAGATTTAAACAACAAACTACAACTTCTGTAAGTTTAGACAACAAACTACAACTTATTTAGGTTAAGACAACAAAACTACAACTTATTTAGGTTTAGGCAATAAAACTACAACTTATTTAGGTTTAGGTAACAAAACCACAACTTCTTTAGATTTAGGGAACAAAACTAGAAACTTCTTCAGATTTAGGCAACAAAACTACAACTTCTTTAGGTGTAGACAACAAACTACCATTTCTTTAGGTTTAGACAACAAAACCACAACTTCGTAAGATTTAGGTTACAAAACTACAACTTCTTTAGATTTAGGCAACAAAACTACAACTTCTTTAGGTTTAGGCATCAAAACTACAACTTCTTTAGGTTTAGGCATCAAAACTACAACTTCTTTAGATTTAGGCAGCAAAAATAACAACATCTTTAGGTTTAGACAACAAAACTACAACTTCTTTAGGTTTAGACAACAAACTACAACTTTTTTAGATTTAGACAACAAACTACAACTTCTTTAGGTTTATACAACAAACTACAACTTCTTTAGGTTTAGACAACAAAACTACAACTTCTTTAGGTTTAGACAATAAAACTATAACTTCTTTAGGTTTAGACAATAAAACTACAACTTCTTTAGATTTAGGGAACAAAACTACAACTTCTTTAGGTTTAGGCAACAAAACCACAACTTCTTTAGATTTAGGGAACAAAACTACAACTTCTTTAAATTTAGGGAACAAAACTACAACTTCTTTAGGTTTAGACAACAAACTACCACTTATTTAGATTAAGACAACAAACTACAACTTCTTTAGGTTTAGACAACAAATCTTCAACTTCTTTAGGTTTAGAAAACAAAACTACAATTTATTTAGGTCTAGGCAACAAAACTACATCTTCTTTAGGTTTAGGTAACAAAACCACAACTTATTAAGATTTAGGTAACAAAACTACAAGAACTTTAGATTTAGGCAACAAAACTACAACTTCTTTAGATTTAGGCAGCAAAAATAACAACTTCTTTAAGTTTAGACAACAAAACTACAACTTCTTTAGGTTTAGACAACAAACTACAACTTCTGTAAGTTTAGACAATAAACTACAACTTCTTTAGGTTAAGACAACAAAACTACAACTTCTTTAGGTTTAGGCAATAAAACTACAATTTCTTTAGGTTTAGACAATAAAACTACAACTTCTTTAGGTTTAGACAACAAAACTGCAATTTATTTAGGTCTAGGCAACAAAACTACAACTTCTGTAAGTTTAGACAACAAACTACAACTTCTTTAGGTTTAGAAAACAAAACTACAACTTCTTTAGGTTTAGGCAATAAAACTACAACTTCTTTAGGTTTAGGCAACACAACTACAACTTCTTTAGGTTTAGGTAACAAAACCACAACTTCTTTAGATTTAGGGAACAAAACTACAACTTCTTTAAATTTAGGCAACAAAACTACAACTTCTTTAGGTTTAGACAACAAACTACCACTTATTTAGATTAAGACAACAAACTACAACGTTTTTAGGTTTAGACAACACATCTTCAACTTCTTTAGGTTTAGACAACAAAACTACAATTTATTTAGGTCTAGGCAACAAAACTACAACTTCTTTAGGTTTATGTAACAAAACCACAACTTATTAAGATTTAAACAACAAACTACAACTTCTGTAAGTTTAGACAACAAACCACAACTTCTTTAGGTTAAGACAACAAAACTACAACTTCTTTAGGTTTAGGCAATAAAACTACAACTTATTTAGGTTTAGGTAACAAAACCACAACTTCTTTAGATTTAGGGAACAAAACTAGAAACTTCTTCAGATTTAGGCAACAAAACTACAATTTCTTTAGGTGTAGACAACAAACTACCATTTCTTTAGGTTTAGACAACAAAACCACAACTTCGTAAGATTTAGGTTACAAAACTACAACTTCTTTAGGTTTAGGCATCAAAACTACAACTTCTGTAGGTTTAGGCATCAACACTACACCTTTTTTAGATTTAGGCAGCAAAAATAACATCTTTAGGTTTAGACAACAAAACTACAACTTCTTTAGGTTTAGACAACAAACTACAACTTCTTTAGGTTTATACAACAAACTACAACTTCTTTAGGTTTAGACAACAAAACTACAACTTCTTTAGGTTTAGGCAATAAAACTACAACTTCTTTAGGTTTAGGCAATAAAACTACAACTTCTTATGTTTAGACAACAAACTACAACTTCTTTAGGTTTAGACAACAAAACTACGATTTATTTAGGTTTAGACAACAAAACTACAATTTCTTTAGGTTTAGACAATAAAACTATAACTTCTTTAGGTTTAGACATTAAAACTACAACTTCTTTAGGTTTAGACAACAAAACTACAACTTCTTTAGGTTTTGGCAACAAAACTACAACTTCTTTAGGTTTAGACAACAAAATTACAACTTCTTTAAGTTAAGAAAACAAAACTACAACTTCTTTAGGTTTAGACAACAAACCACAACTTCTTTAGGTTTAGACAACAAAACTACAACTTCTTTAGGTTTAGACAACAAACTACAATTTCTTTAGGTTTAGACAATAAAACTACAACTTTTTTAGGTTTAGGTAATGAAACCACAACTTCTTTAGATTTAGGCAACAAAACTACAACTTGTTTAGGTTTACGCAACAAAACTACAACTTCTTTAGGTTTAGACAACAAAATTACAACTTCTTTAGGTTTAGGCAACCAAACTACAACTTCTTTAGGTTTAGGCTAAAAATACACTTAGTTAAGGTTAGGGAAAAACATTGTGTTTGTGGTTAAAATAACTATTAACACAAAGACAACTACACATTGTTGGTTCCAACCAGTGTCACACTGTCTAAACAGCACCTGACTTCTGCTTCTGCTCCTGTCATAATTACTACGGTCACTAGACATCACTGTCGTGTTCTTTTATACCGATGATCTATCATGTTAATAGATGCTAAAACCTACTAGTGGGTGTAGTAGGCCCCTACTGACCCACATCTATGGGGCTTATAGTGACTGATAATGCCTATTCAATAGCCTGACAACAGTTTAATCAGCTGTTTGGCATTGCATTTGAATACTCGGTTAGTAAGCATGGTCTGTTTATAACTCTTGGCAGCTATGCTGTTGTATATCTATATTAAGAATACGTCAGGAAAGCTCAACTTACACATGAAGGGTTTCACGCGATGCCTTCCACCATGGTCAACACTGAAGCAGAAGGGACACAAGAAATAATGGGAAAAAATACAGATAGACAAACCCACACACTGGGAATGAGCTGTAACTGTACAGTAATGAAACCTACCGGAGAGTGTCCAGTCTCCAGTGTGGATCTTCCAGTCCAACAGAGAGCAGCTTCACCCCTGAGCCTCCTGGATGGTTGTAGCTCAGGTCCAGCTCTCTCAGATGGAAGGGGTTGGAGCTCAGAGCTGAGGCCAGAGAGGCACAGCCTTCTTCTGTGACCTGACAGCCTGACAACCTATACATAAATGTATAATAGACATATACACACGTGTTACATGACATATTTTCTAACTAGTAGCCTATATCTTCAATTAGTTGCGATAATATGCTATACTGTTAATGGACAAATGTTCAACAATAAAAAAAACTGACTTAGTGATCAAATTAGCATTTTTAATTCTCCAATCAATATGTCCTATGAATTTTATACATCCCTTTTGATAATTCAGATCTCAATAAGTAAAAGAAATGAATACTGTAACAAGACCAAAAGTCTCTGACCATAATAGCAGTCCCTTGAGGCTGTAATGCTCATTAAACTAAAAAAACAATCATTGGATCCGTGAAAAATGCAGCAAAAACTTATTTGATTTACAGCTAGATTACAAAGTAGCTATGCAGCCTATGGATGTAGCCGGCATAGCCAACACCATAGCTGATGTGCAGCACCTCAAAAATGTAACTGTACGTTGGGGTGGTTGTGGCTATGGAGATACAGTACCATGTGGAGCCCACAAGAACTGTGACTAGTCAGCTTTGGCTGCTTATGGATTTTCTCTACAAGTTTCTAATTACAGTATTACAGTTTTAAACTTTTCAATGACATACCAATTCATACAAATTAACCCATTACCAATTTTCCAACTATTCCTACTACTTGTTTTGTCATATTTAAGCCAGCAATTCAGTGTAGCCTCAGCGTTTCAGCATCCAGCATTCTCTAGTTCCTATTGATAGCAGGTTGAGTCAAACACATCTGTGAAAAGGCAAAACTGTGGATGCCAATACAGTTGACCCAAAGATCTGCTTTATTGATCATGTATTGAATTGGTTTGTGACTACTGACCATAGAGTTTCCAGTCTACATTGAGGTCTTGCCAGCCCAGCAGAGAGCAGCTTCACTCCTGAATCCTGCAGATCGTTGTTACTCAGGTCCAGCTCTTTCAGACTGGAGGACTGCGAGCTGATTGAGGCCAGAGCTTCAGAGTTTTTCTCTGACAAGTTACAGCCTCTCAACCTGACGAGGAAAATACAAATCAGTCACAGGAAGTACAAAATGCTTCTTGAGCAAGACACTTAACCCCAAATTGCTCCCGAAGGCATAGCCATCGGTGTGTGAATGAGTATTTAGATTACATCCTGATGGGCAAAGTTGGCACCTTTACAGCCTCTGCCATCAGTGTATGAATGTGTGTGTGAATGGGTGAATGCTGACATGTAGTGTAAAGCGCTTTGAGTGGTCGGTAGACTAGAAAGCGCTATATAAATGCAAGTCCATATTTTTTTTTTTTTTTTTTTTCTTTAATATCTCTTGTAGAAACAATATGACGATATAATTAACTTGTCGAGTTACATATCTTCAAATGTTTACTGGAGGCTTTGACCCCTGGCAACAAAAAATAGATTCTCTAAAATTAATTGAATATGAAGTCAAAACATCACCAGACAAGTATGATTGTCCAATATGAAATAAATTCTTAGTGATACTGAGTCAGACAAATCTGTGAAAAGGCAAAACTGTGAATGCCTAAACACTTGCTCAAAATGCTTTACCAATCATGTATTTAATTCATTCATGACTACTGACCGTAGAGTTTTCAGTCTACAGTGTGGACTCCGCAGTCCAGCAGACAGCAGCTTTACTCCTGAATCCTGCAGGTCATTGTTACTCAGGTCCAGCTCTTTCAGATGGGAGGACTTGGATACAAGAACACGGGCCAGAGCTTCACAGCTTCTTTCTGACAGCTGACAGTCTCTCAGGCTAAAGCAGCATTAGTGACAGAAAACTTGCTGAAAACTTTGAAAATGCTTGTATTTTATCACAAGAAAAAAAGATTACATTAAATATAGTATGTCTGCCCATTTATCAGTGTACCTACCAGGATATTCTCGAAGATTTGACCACTGGCAGCAGCCTCAAGAGACCTTCCTCTGAAGCAGAGTACTTCCTCAAGTCAAACACATCCAGGTCTTTTTCTGATGACAGTAAGATGAAGACCAGAGCTGACCACTGAGCCGGAGAGAGTTTGTCTGTGGAGAGACTTCCTGAACTCAGGTACTGCTGGATCTCCTCCACTAGAGAATGATCATTGAGCTCATTCAGACAGTGGAAGAGGTTGATGCACCTCTCTGGACACGGATTCCTCCTGATCTTCTTCTTGATGTATTTGACTGTTTCCTGATAATTCTGTAAACTGCCTCTTGATGGTGTCATCAGTTCTTGCAAAAGGGTCTGATTGGTCTCCAGTGAGAAACCCAGGAGGAAGCGAAGAAACAAGTCCAGATGTCCATTTGGACTCTGAATGGTCTTGTCTACAGCACTTTGGTAGAGCGGATTTACTTTTGATTTGTCCCACAACGGAGACCAGCAGGATGTTGATTGTGGTTCTGACAGCAGGTTGACACCAGTGTTGATGAATGTCACAAAGACATACAGAGCAGCCAGAAACTCCTGAATACTCAGATGGACGAAGCAGAACACCTTGTCCTGGTACAGTCCTCTCTCCTCTTTAAAGATCTGTGTGAACACTCCTGAGTACACTGAGGCTGCTCTAATATTGATGCCACACTCTGTCAGGTCGGATTCATAGAAGATCAGGTTGCCTTTCTGCAGCTGCTCAAAAGCAAGTTTTCCCAGAGACATGATGATCTTGCTGGTCTCGGTCTTCCAGAGTGGATCTGTCTCAGCTCCTCCACGATACTTGACATTCCCTACTTTGGACTGAACCACCAGGAAGTGGATGTACATCTCAGTCAGGGTCTTGGGTAACTCCCTATTGTCATCTGCTCTCAACACGTGGTCTAGAACTGAAGCAGAGATCCAGCAGAAGACCGGGATGTGGCACATGATGTGGAGGCTTCGTGATGTTTTGATGTGGGAGATGATTCTGCCGGCCTGCTCCTCCTCTCTGAACCTCTTCCTGAAGTACTCGTCCTTCTGTGGGTCTGTGAACCCTCTGACCTCTGTCACCATGTCAACACACTCAGGAGGGATCTGATTGGCTGCTGCAGGTCGTGTGGTTATCCAGATGTGAGCAGAGGGAAGCAGTTTCCCCCTGATGAGGTTTGTCAGCAGCACATCCACTGAGGTGGACTGTGTAACATCAGTCAGGATCTTGTTGTTGTGGAAGTCCAGAGGAAGTCGACACTCATCCAGACCGTCAAAGATGAACACAACCTGGAACTCTTCAAACCTGCAGATTCCTGCTTCTTTGGTTTCAGTAAAGAAGTGATGAACAAGCTCCACTAAGCTGTACTTCTTCTCCTTCAGCACATTCAACTCTCTGAAAGTGAATGGAAATATGAACTGGATGTCCTGGTTGGCTTTGTCTTCAGCCCAGTCCAGAGTGAACTTATGTGTTAGGACTGTTTTCCCGATGCCAGCCACTCCCTCTGTCAGCACTGTTCTGATTGGTTGATGATCTCTGCCAGGTAATGGTTGGAAGATGTCTTTACATTTGATCATAGTTTCTGGTCCTGATGGTTTCCTGGATGCTGTTTCAATCTGTCTGATCTCATGTTCATCATTGACCTCTCCACTTCCTCCCTCTGTGATGTAGAGCTCTGTGTAGATGTCATTCAGGAGTGTGGGGTTTCCTGCTTTAGCGATTCCCTCAAACAAACGCTGGAACTTCTCTTTCAGGTTGCTTTTGAGGTTTTGGGACACTGCACTAACAGTTCCTACACAGAGAAACAACAAATAAAACTGTTTAAGCAATATAGTCATTTTGGGGCCAAAAATAAACTAACATGCACTAACTCTGGGATTCAGCTCATCTGAGGTGGACATAGATCTTTGGTTGCATGTACAAGTGGGGATGTTTTCTTTACTCCTAATGCATACCACTGTGCTCAACCATTTTACATGATTATCCATTGAGATTGTGCTCATTATTTATGATATCATCATATTTAAAAAAAAAAAAAACTGGACCAACCCTGTAGGGTCGTCACATTTTGCGACCATTTTCCCATTCTATCATGTTAAACCTGTACAAAAACTTACTGCTCTGCAGAGAGTCAGCCAGCTCCTCCTGCTTCATTCTCCTCAAGAAGTGCAGTGTGATCTTCAGAAGGGCCCATCGGCTGCTCTTCCTCTGTTCTTCCTCTTCACCAGCCACCACCTCCTCGTCCTTCTTCTGCCTCTCTGAGCACTCTCGGTAATCTGGACTAAGAACTCCCTGGAACTTCTTCAACTCAGCCTTCACAAAAGTGATGATGTTTTCCTCCAGAAGCTGGAATAATATGTAAACTATTAATTTTCCTGTGGAATTAAAGGGACTTCTGATATATCCAGAGCTAGAAGAGACTTATATATTTGTCAGGCCGCCAGAAACACTCAGATTTGGAATTAATGCTCAGGTTGCTCTGAGTCGGCTTGATGTGTAAACAGGCAATAGTTCGCTAACATGTTTAACATATCAACTTTAAAAGGCCATTATATGTCTGACATACACTGATCAGCCATAACATTATGACCAACTGTCTAATATTCAGTAGGTCCTCCTGACCCGTGGAGGCCTGGACTCCACTAGACCTCTGAAGGTTTGCTGTGGTATCTGGCACCAAGCCGTCAGTAGCAGATCCTTTAACTCCTGTAAGTTGCGAGGTGGGGCCTCCGTGGATCGGACTTGTTTGTCCAGCACATCCCACAGATGCTCCATTGGATTGGGATCTGGAGAATTTGGAGGCCGAGTCAACACCTCCAACTCGTTGACGTCCACATGATGTAAAAGAAAACGTATTTCATCAGACCGGGCCACCTTCTTCCATTGCTCCGTGGTCCAGTTCTGATGCTCACGTGCCCATTGTAGGTGCTTTTGGTCGGTGGACACGGGTCAGCACGGGCACCCTGACCGGTCCCCATACGCAACAAACTGAGATGCTCTGTGTGTTCTGACACCTTTCTATCAGAACCAGCATTAACTTTTTCAGCAGTTTGAGCTCCAGTAGCTCTTCTATTGGATCGGACAACACGGGCCAGCCTTCGCTCCCCACGTGCATCAATGAGCCTCGGGTCTGACCCGGTTCTCCTTCCTTGGACCACTTTTGGAAGGTCCTGACCACTGCAGACCGGGAACATCCCACAAGAGCTGCAGTTCTGGAGATGCTCTGACCCAGTCGTCTACCCATCACTATCTGGCCCTCGTCAAAGTCGCTCACATCCTTATGCTGGCCCATATTTTCTGCTTTCAACACAAAGTTCAAAGTTCAAAATGTTCACTTGCTGTATAATATATCCCCCCCACTGCCAGGTGCCATGGTAACCAGATAATCAATGTTATTCACTTCACCTGTCAGTGGTCTTAATGTTATGGTTGATCAGTGCATGTATCACATGTAGAGTTTTCAGCTTGTTTGGAGCTCTTGGAAATTCCCGAAGCTTTGGTTTTTGAAAGGTCATAAAAAAAAACCTACAAACACTCTACACCCTACAAACTGCTCCTTATATATTGCTCTTATGAAAGCTCTGTACTGTTTCAGCATTCTGAGGAGTCCAGAACCGGACAGGCCTGTCATGCTTAGATACAGTTTTTAAGCTATGATTGGACAATTCCTGTTTGGCGAGCGAATTGAGCAAAAGGCAACCCAACCATATTTTTTTTCCAGATTACGGTTGCAGTTTTAAATAGTTTTAATTAGGGATGCACCGATACCACCTTTTTTCAGACCGAGTACAAGTACAAGTACTTACATTTGGGTACTCGCCCATACCGAGTACTTCTCTGTGCCAAAAGACCCTCGTTAACAGCCAGCTGGAGGGTGTGAGCACACGGCAGGCTGGGGAGTCCCGCATATGAGGCGGTGCGCAGCGACCGGCTCTAGGGCGGCTTGGAAAGGCTCGGGGCGGAGGTGGCTCGCGGCTTTGCAGCGCGTGAGCTTTACAGCGCTCCCCGCCCGGACCTCGCCGCTTCACGGGGCCGTGGACAGAGTGCTCGCTGCGCCCTCTCTCCCCGCCGGGGATGGACGGGGCCCCCTGCTTCCGGTGCAACTGTCGGACTGTCCTCAGTGCGCCCCAACCGCGTCGTGCCGCCAGGATGGGGCTCGGCCCACGTAAAAGGCGCCAGGGGTCTGCGGCGATGTCGGCAACCCACCCGACCCGTCTTGAAACACGAACCGAGGAGTCTAACGCACGCGCGAGTCAGAGGGTGCAAGCAAAACCCCGTGGCGCAATGAAAGTGAGGGTCGGTGCTTGCCGGCTGAGGTGGGATCCCGGCCCCGCGGGTTCGGGCGCACCACCGGTCCGTCTCACCCGGACCGTCGGGGAGGTGGAGCATGAGCGCGTGCGATAGGACCTGAAAGATGGTGACGAGAGGTTAACGTCACGCTGCCGTAAAGTGGTATCGGAGCCATTTTGCGAGTATGAGTACATGAGCACAGTATCGGACCCGATACTGGTATCGGTATCGGTTCATCCCTAGTTTTAATAAACAAGTTGTTTAACATCATAAATTGAAATAAACCAATACAAAAACACAACAACTAGGCAACAAAACTAAACTTTACGGTTTGGCTTAAAATGTTATTAAGCTATGGACGTAAAGGAAGGTAGAGGAAGTCCTGTGTTTGTTTGACCCATCCACCACTCCGACCTCCTCCTGATGCGGACTTCCGCGGACTATAATTACAAACGTATTTGTGATATGTCAAAAACAAACGTAATCTGAAACGTAATTCTCAATGCAGTTTTGTTGTATGGGAACATCATTTTTAGGAGACAGGGCTGGCAAATGGTCAATTCACATTTTGGATCAATATTGGAGTAATTTGCCATTTGATGTTTTGTTTTTGTTCTTGATTGCTAACCCTGCAGCATCTTCATAGCAGAGATGTGGTCAAGCTTGTGTGAGACAAGGCTTAATGTCTATCTGTCATGAATTGAAAATGCATTAATATGAAGAGTGTAGCATGAAGGTAATAATGATTATTTTTCAATTATTTAGACAATGTACACACCATAAATATGGAGGCCAGATCTGCTTCATCGTGCTCACGGTCAGAGTGACCGACGGTAACCTCGGATCTCTGCTGGTGGACTCTATGGAGAAAACACACTCCTATCATCCTGTCATTTACCCAACAAAACTGTATGCAAAAAAAGTGTCCTAAAATGTGGCACACACACACACACACACATTGTAGATGAGGTGAACTAAACACACATACTAAACAATACATACCCAATATATGTACTGTCGTACTATCGTTCAACATGCTTTTGTGTGAATAAACAGTAGTATGCATCTTTTCAGACGCACTGAGC
This sequence comes from Sebastolobus alascanus, assembly GCA_916701645.2. Taxonomy (NCBI): domain Eukaryota; kingdom Metazoa; phylum Chordata; class Actinopteri; order Perciformes; family Sebastidae; genus Sebastolobus; species Sebastolobus alascanus. Next base: position 112,578 of record CAKAOJ020000568.1, read on the forward strand.
AGTAATTTACGTCGTCACTTCCTGAGAGCCTCCTCGCCGGCTGGAGACGTGTAACCATGGTAACCCGTATCAACCTCATGTGACCAAAACGACAGTTTGTGAAAATCAAAGTCTGAACTAATTTTAAAAAATGGTTTAGAAATCTTATACTTACTCTTAAATTGAAACGTTATTGACGTTACAGAGCCGTCCGTCAACGACACTACCGCATTGCATTGTGGGATATTTATGTCGCCGTAGTGTCCAGCGTTTGCATATTTTAATATTTTACCTGAAATAGTATGAAATTCTCGTACTATTGGTTTCATACTAAGGTTTCGGACACACTACAACATCTTACTTACTTTTGGTGGATTTCTGACGCAACCAAGGTGACCTCCAGTGGAAATGCTGCTCTGAGATTTAAATTTGATGTTTGGTAAGGGGAAACTTAGCTGCCAAATTATGTCAATTGAGTGTAACAACAAACTCATCTAATTTAAACTCTTGCCTTTGTCCGGTAGAGTGGTGCCCGTGTTCGAAGGCTTCATAGAGTGGTCACTTTTAATAGACACATAGTTGGGTACAGGGGAGTCTGGTCTCTCCTGCTGGACTCTTTTTTTATTGTGTTTATAGTTGTAGTTATGTATTTAAGACATTTTCAACTCTGCTCTGTATAGTGATTTCCATCTCTAAAGGTTAAGGGTTCGCCAATGGAATGGTCGCTCTTCATAGACACCCCGCTGGGTCGAGGGGAGTCTGGTCTCTCCTGCTGGACTCTTATAGAAATACAGAAAGGATCACCATTTAAAATGTCTTGGTTTGATTGTCTTTACCTCGTGTTTTTAAATTGTATATTTAAGAGATTTTCACCTCTGCTCTGTATAGTGATTTCCATCTCTAAAGGTTAAGGGTTCGCCAATGGAGTGGTCGCTCTTCATAGACACCCCGCTGGGTACAGGGGAGTCTGGTCTCTCCTGCTGGACTCTGATAGAAATACAGAAAGGATCACCATTTGAAATGTCTTGGTTTGATTTTCTTTCCCATGTGTTTTTAAATCGTGTATTTAAGACATTTTCACCTCTGCTCTGTATAGTGATTTCCATCTCTAAAGGTCAAGGGTTGAGCAATGGAGTGGTCGCTCTTCATAGACACCCCGCTGGGTACAGGGGAGTCTGGTCTCTCCTGCTGGACTCTGATAGAAATACAGAAAGGATCACCATTTAAAATGTCTTGCTTTGATTGTCTTTACCTCGTGTTTTTAAATCGTATATTTAAGAGATTTTTACCTCTGCTCTGTAGAGTGATTTCCATCTGTAAAGGTTAAGGGTTCACCAATGGAGTGGTCACTCTTAATGGACACCCCGCTGGGAACAGGGGAGTCTGGTCTCTCCTGCTGGACTCTGATAGAAATACAGAAAGGATCACCATTTAAAAGGTCTTGGTTTGATTGTCTTTACCTCGTGTTTTTAAATTGTATATTTAAGAGATTTTCACCTCTGCTCTGTAGAGTGATTTCCATCTCTAAAGGTCAAGGGTTCAGCAATGGAGTGGTCTCTCTTCATAGACACCCCGCTGGGTACAGGGGAGTCTGGTCTCTCCTTGTGGACTCTGATAGAAATATAGAAAGGATCACCATTTAAAATGTCTTGGTTTGATTGTCTTTCCCTTGTGTTTTTAAATCGTATATTTAAGACATTTTCACCTCTGCTCTGTATAGTGATTTCCATCTCTAAAGGTTAAGGGTTCGCCAATGGAGTGGTCGCTCTTCATAGACAACCCGCTGGGTACAGGGGAGTCTGCTCTCTCCTGCTGGACTCTGATAGAAATACAGAAAGGATCACCATTTAAAATGTCTTGGTTTGATTGTCTTTACCTCGTGTTTTTAAATTGTATATTTAAGACATTTTTACCTCTGCTCTGTAGAGTGATTTCGGTCTCTAAAGGTCAAGGGTTCAGCAATGGAGTGGTCGCTCTTCATAGACACCCCGCTGGGTACAGGGGAGTCTGGTCTCTCCTGCTGGACTCTGATAGAAATACAGAAAGGATCACCATTTAAAAGGTCTTGCTTTGATTGTCTTTACCTCGTGTTTTTAATAATGTATTTAAGACATTTTTCACCTCTGCTCTGTAGAGTGATTTCCATCTCCAAAGGTTAAGGGTTCGCCAATGGAGTGGTCGCTCTTCATAGACACCCCGCTGGGTACAGGGGAGTCTGGTCTCTCCTGCTGGACTCTGATAGAAATACAGAAAGGATCACCATTTAAAATGTCTTGGTTTGATTGTCTTTCCCTTGTGTTTTTAAATCGTATATTTAAGACATTTTCACCTCTGCTCTGTATAGTGATTTCCATCTCTAAAGGTTAAGGGTTCGCCAATGGAGTGGTCGCTCTTCATAGACACCCCGCTGGGTACAGGGGAGTCTGGTCTCTCCTGCTGGACTGGGCTTTAGCAAAAAACACAAAACATTTGTTACTTTGATTAATAGTGAGGTTTAATGATTTCATATCTCAGTTTTTACATGGAAAACAGCCTCATCTCACCTCTTGGCTTTGGTCTTGCTGCCATGTTCCACAGAGAGAGAGACTTTAGAAGGTGGGACATCGTCCTCTCTCTCCTCACACAGATCCATATTGAGTGTTCTTACAGCAACACGCTGGCCTGATTTATTATAGTAAGGTAGTTGTGAGTGGAATGCAAAACACAGTATATATTGCATGATGCAGTGTAATAACATAAAACACTCTTTAGAAAAGTGTGTATGTACATTGGTTTATTAAAGCTGCAGTAGGCAGTATATTTTTGGCATTATTGGGCAAAAATACCATAATAATCTTTCATCATATTGTAATTCAAGTGTTCTAAGAGAAAACTAGACTTCTGCTCCTCCTCATGGCTCTGTTTTCAGTATTTAGAAAATCTAATCTGTGACGGGAGACTTTGATCAATCACAGGTCATTTCAGAGAGAGAGAGCGTTCCTATTGGCTGTGCTCCGGTCATGTGACCAGAACTTGGCTTCCCTCAGCAGATTTTACAATGGCGGCCGCGTCACAAACTTTCTCATTTTACAGCTAAACAGTAACTACAAGATGATTCTGAGAACATCTGAGGAGAGAAATAGTCATTACAGTAACAGACTATTGATTCATATCTGATCAGCGCTGCCTAGTTTGACCGTTTGGTCGGAGTTCAGAGTGATTGACAGCCGGCTCTTATAGACGGCAGCTGGACAGCGGACCTCAGATCAGTTCTTACTGCTTGTTTTCCTCTGGTAAGTGAAATCTTTCAGATGCCGTTAGGAGCACCGGAGGACACAGAGACACATGATTTTTTTCAGGTTACCTGTTTCATGTACTACTGTCAGGATATAGCGGCCATTTTCTAAAAATAACTTTTTTTAATCATATTTGCTCCAATCTGCCTACTGCTGCTTTAATGTGTAAATATGCATAAAATGATGCACACGGTATACATTTCTTTATAATACACACACACATACAGTATATATATATATATATATATATAGAGAGAGAGAGAGAGAGAGAGAGAGAGAGAGAGCGGCGGCGACGGGAGAGAGTAACGTTATCGACTCCGGCCCACGCAGGAAAAGTTAACAGAGAGTTTGGTTTGTCCGTTCTGGGGTACTGTAGAAACATGGAGGAGCAGCATGAAGAGGACCCGCTCCCTATGGAGATATAAACGACTCATTCTAACGTAACGAAAACACAACAACTCTTATTATCAGGTGATTAAACACTAAAGAAAAACATACTTATTATGCAGCACCTCTTTTCCCCCTCTATGTGCCCCATGAAAAAGCCCAGTCTGCTCCCTGTCTGTTCTGATTGGTCAGCCGAACCAAACTCTTGGCTCCAGCTCTAACTTTGTTTGAAGGCGTTGCCGAACAAGCTGCAAGTCAGGTATTTGGCATATGTGTTACTTGGTGAAATCACCACATCACAGAACAAAAGGCGGGATATATGCACAAAAAGCTACTACAGTATATAACACATAAAGGAGAGGGGAATAATCAATAAAGCATAATAGGTCCTCTTAAATAAGCATTCAAATGCGCTAGTTCAGTGGTTCTCAAACTTTTTACACGACGTACCACCTCAGAAAATATTTGGCTCTCCAAGTACATACTTTGTACGCTGTACAAAGGGGTAGCACTAGAGCTGGCACTTAAACTCTTCCATAAAACCATATTAATATTTCCCGTTTGCAGTGTTTTTGAACCCTTCATCATTTCAGCTCTCTCGTCTTACTATCTTGTCATCACAGTTTAGCTTGTAACTAACCGTGGATGTTTTGCACGCACTACTACCCAACTACGTGGCTGCTACGTGGCAGGGAAGTAGCTCATGCAAACGTTTTTTGGTTTCAAAATAAAATATTACAGCAAAGCCAAAACTTATTTTAAATCCCATTTCAATTATCTCATGGTTAAGGTATTTTCATTTGTAGTATTGTTTTGATAGTATAATATGTTTTTAAATTAATTTTATTTCATTTTTTAAAAATATTTCAGAGATTCCACCGCGTACCACTAGACCAGGGGTCAGAAACCTTTACTATCAAAAGATGCATTTTAGGCAAAAAAATAAATATATAAAATAAATCTGTCTGGAGCCGCAAAACATTTGATCATTGTGATGAAGGTAACCGGTTTATAGTCTAAGTATATAGTATATAAGTCTAATGCAGTGAGGGCTAAAGTGTTAATGTACTATGGAGTATCAGGGTCACATTGAGGGAAAAAACATCTGAGATTTACAGAATAAAGTCAGAATATTATGAGAAAAAAGTAGTAATATTACATGAATAAAGTCATAAATTTGAGAAAAAAAAGTCGTAATATGAGAATAAAGTCATAACTTTACAAGGAAAAAAAGTCTTAATATGAGAATAAAGTCATAACTTAACGAGAAAAAAAGTCGTAATATTACGAGAATAAGGTCATAAATTTGAGAAAAAAAAGTCGTAATATAATCAGAATAAAGTCAGAACTTTACGAGAAGAAAAGTCGTAACATTACGAAAATAAAGTCATAACTTTCCAGAAAAAAAGAAAATAACACGAAAATTACTACTTTATAATATTATGACTTTATTCTCGTAATATTATGACTTTATTCTCGTAATCTCAGATTTATTTTTTTTTCCTCAATGTGGCCTTAATACTCCGTCGTACCGTCATACCATAGATCTACAACAATGATAAATAAAAATGAAAATGTAAACAAAAAACAGTTATTCATTTCCATTTTTAAAGATCCACAGGGAGCCAGAGAGGGGCTGAAGAGCTGCAGGTTGCTGACCTCTGGTCTAGAGGGAGCCCGCGTACCACCAGTGGTACACGTACCATAGTTTGAGAACTACTGCTCTATGGTCTCCACATCAGAAAGAGATAGCAGAACTGTTCATTATGCTATGACATTAAGGTGCTGCTCACAACCGTCTTCAGTCCAGTTTAGACTCTTTCTGGTTTAAGCTGTTTTGTTCAGTTCAGTAAAAGTCGGCTCAGAAACCACCTACTACTGAGTTAATGTATCGTGGTGGTTTCTGTGGCTATCTTCAGATATTTCGTCATTATGAACCAGGAGTCAGCAACCTGCAGCTCTTTAGCCCCTCTCCAGTGGCTCCTGGTGGATTTTTAAAAATTGAAATGAATAACTGTTTTTTGTTTACATTTTCAATTTTATTTATCATTGTTGTTGGTCTATGGTACGACGGTACGACGAAGTCTTAGGGCCACATTGAAGAAAGAAAATAAATCTGAGATTCAGAGAATAAAGTCATATTACGAGTATAAAGTCATAGGTTTAAGATAATAAAGTCAGAAGTTTACGAGAAAAAAAGTCGTAGTATTATGAGAATTAAGTCATAATATTATAAAGTAGTACTCGTAAATTTATGACTTTATTCTCGTTATATTACGACTTTTTTTCTCGTAAAGTTATGACTTTATTCTCGTGAAGTTATGACTTTATTCTCGTTATATTACGCCTTTTTTCTCATAAAGTTATGACTTTATTGTCGTTATATTACAACTTTTTTTCTCGTAAAGTTATGACTTTATTCTCGTTATATTACAACTTTTTTTCTCGTAAAGTTATGACTTTATTCTCGTAATATTATGACTTCATTTCTCGTAAACTTATGACTTTATTCTCGTAAAGTTATGACTTTATACTCGTAATGTTAAGACTTTTTTATCATAAAGTTATGACTCTATTCTCGTAATATTACAACTTTTTTTCTCATAAAGTTATGGCTTTATTTTCGTAATATTACGACTTTATTCTGTAAATCTCAGATGTTTTTTCCCTCAATGTGACCCTAATACTCCGTAGTACATTAACACTTTGGCCCTCACTGCATTAGACTTATATTCTATATACTTAGACTATAAACTGTGTTACCTTCATCACAATGATCAAATGTTTTACGGCTCCAGATAGATTTATTTATTTTTTTGCCTAAAATGGCTCTTTTGATAGTAAAGGTTGCCGACCCCTGACCCCTGGTTTAAGGAATAAGGAAACCAGTTCCCTGTTGCACGGTTTTGTCTTAGAATACAAAATACTGTTAATTTCTTTCTCTTAGAATTAAGAAGAATTGATTTTTTACTAATTGCCTTATTTCAGGCCTGAGGGCAACTCACACATCTGTTGTGGGAAAAGGGAGAGAGTTCACACTCTGTTTGTTGTTGGGGTTCATTCATATATTTTACCTGAGGCTGCTGACACATACTCAGTCAAAGACTCCGAGCCTCAGTATGACCTGAAACTAGTGTGTCTTTGAGTCTGTGGGTTCTACCAAGTGACCACTAGGTGGTGCTCATTAACCGGGTCGACTACAGTGAGCTCAGTGGAGAAATGTTCTGCACAGAGGTGGAGAAATGTGTATCGCTCTCAAGGCTGAACTCGAAATATTAAAAAAATTAAATCAGAAAATAAGAGAGTAGGCTGATTTTTATTATTATTATTATTATTATTATTATTATTATTATTATTACTATTGATTTATTGTTATTTTTGTTCAGTGGGTTTTATTACCCATCTTATGTTATGCAATCTATGTATTCTATTTCATTTTATTCTTACATTTATCTCATCTTATCTTTTATAATGTGTTTTTTAATGTTTTATAAATAAAGCTCTTTGAATTGGCTCGCTGCTGAAATGTGCTTTCAATAAAGTTGCTTTGCCTCAAATTAAATCACAGAGTGATAACTATGAACTAAACTAAGCTCATTAACACCAACTAATGTCAGGATATCCATATGTCCAACCAATACAGCCACAAAGCACATGTCAAGCACATTATCTCTTTTATTCTATTTTATTTTATTAAAATTTCATTATTTTAATACAATCTGCTTATTTTGTGTAGTTTCATAATTTTTAATTATTTGATTTGTATTTATTATTTTATTTCCTTGTATTTTATTTATCTTTTATTATCTTAAATACCCATCTCTTATTGCTTTCTTATTCAATGAACTTTTATATTGGTTGATTTGGTGTGCATTGGTCTCTAAATCCATTTTCTATATTTTGTCAATCGTCTGTCCAGCACTTTGAATTACATTTGACTTGTTTGAAAGGTGAATATATGAATAAAGTTTGACTGATTGATTGATGTATTTTTCAGGTTATAGCACTTTTTAATTAACAGTTACAGCCATATTGTGTTTTGCGTAGATACATAAAATAAATAAAAGAATGTAAAAATGAAGAGAGAAACTAGTCCAGGGGTCAGCAACCTTTAATATCAAAAGAGCCATTTTAGGCAAAAAAAAAAAATTAAAAATCTGTCTGGAGCCGCAAAACATTTGATCATTGTGATGAAGGTAACACAGTTTATAGTTTAAGTATATAGTATATAAGTCTAATGCAGTGAGGGCCAGAGTGTTAATGTACTACGGAGTATTAGGGTCACATTGAGGGAAAAAATCTGAGATTTACAGAATAAAGTCATAACTTTCCGTGAACAAAAATCGCAATATGACGAGAATAAAGTCAGAAGTTTACGAGAAAAAAAGTCGGAATATTAAGAAAATAAAGTCATAACTTTACGAGAAAAGAGTCGTAATATTATGAGAATAAAGTCATAACTAAACGAGAAAAAATGTTGTAATAATTAGAGAATAAAGTCATAACTTTACTAGAAAAATGTCGTAATATTATAAGAATAAAGTCATAACTTTACTCGAAAAAAGTCGTAATATTATGAGAATGAAGTCATAACTTTACGAGAAAAAAAGTCATAATATTAAGAGAACACAGTCATAAGTTTACGAGAAAAAGAAATCTGAATATTACGAGAATAAAGTCATAACTTATCGAGAAAAAAAAAGTTGTAATATGACGAGAATAACATCATAACTTTACGAGAAAAAAAGGCGTAATATTACGAGAATAAAGTCATAACTTTACGAGAAAAAAGAAAATAACGTCAAATTACTACTTTATAATATTATGACTTTATTCTCTTAATATTATGACATTATTCTTTTTTTCCTCAATGTGGCCCTAATACTCCGTCGTACCGTCGTACCATAGACCTACAACAATGATAAATACAAATGAAAATGTAAAAAAAAAAGTTATTTATTTCCATTTTTAAAAATCCACAGGGAGCCACTGAAGAGGAGCTAAAGAGCTGCAGGTTGCTGACCTCTGACCTCTGGACTAGACTATAAAACATAACAAATACGACAGGAATAGAAGAAACTAAATATATTCAACATGGCAAACCAGAAAGGTAAAGGAAATAAGATGGTAAAGGAGACTTACTTTGTCAGCCTGATTGTCTCTGAGTTTCTACTCCTCCGTGGTGTACATATACTGACAGTAACTTCCCCTAAACAGCAATAAGAGAAGTGTGCTGAGGGCTGCCGCCAGTTTCATTTCCTTCTACGTCAGCAAAAACAGGCCACAGAGACGTCACGTGGACACAAAGAAACTTCGAGAAATAAATATTCCAACTTTACACCATAAAAAGAACATGTCACATCATATTCCCCCAATGCAAAGACACTCAATTACAAGGAAAAGTACTGGATTAGAAATTAAAGTAGAATCAAGTATTATCGTGTATTCAAAAGTAAAAAACACACTGAGTTCATTTAAGATGAAGTTTCCTTAAAAAGTCTCTTTTCTTTACTTTTCTTCTAGAGTGTTCAGTTTGTTTCTCTTGTGTTAAACAGAACCACGCTGAAGATCTTTACAACAAGTCGGCCTCCTTTATCCCTCTGAGACCCGCAATAGACCTGTTTTAGTCCTTTTTAGGGGGTACAGGGGGTCTTTAGGGGGGTCCAGGGGGTCTTTAGGGGGTTCCAGAGGGTCTTTAGGGGGAGGTAGCAGGTCAACAGTAGAGGTCACATAGAAGTGGTGTACATCATCTGAAAGCCGGAACCTGAAGATTAATTAGAGATGCAGCTCAGCTCAGTGTGTCAAGTTCTTCTAGTCATAAATCAGAAATAAACATTAGTTATTGTACAAATTGTAAAAGTGTATAAGGGTTTAGAACATTATGATATAAGTATATGATGTCCATCCCCATGCTCTATTATGTCTCATAAGTTGTTTTTGTTTTGATACCATTTGTTCCACAGATTTGGTGCTAAATTTAACCATTTTTTACCACTGGATAATTGATAAAAATGATCAATAATCCCTCCAAAATATCACATTAAGACACCAAGATCTTGAGGAACACCAGAGAAAAGGACATGCTGTGATTTGGTATCAAAAGCTTTTGACATTTGGAGATTTCTGCATTTTTCTTTGGCGATTGGATGGCGAGAACTTGTGTTGTGTAAACTGCTCAGAAACCCCCTTATTGTCAGTCTGTCTAGTCTGATCCATCCATCCTCTGAATGCTCTAGGTCTCTAGTTTGATCCATCCATCCTCTGAATGCTCTAGGTCTCTAGTTTGATCCATCCATCCTCTGAATGCTCTAGGTCTCTAGTTTGATCCATCCATCCTCTGAATGCTCTAGGTCTCTAGTTTGATCCATCCATCCTCTGAATGCTCTAGGTCTCTAGATTGATCCATCCATCCTCTGAATGATTGGTCAAAGTCTCCCGTCACTAGATATTCTAAAGCGTGAAAACAGAGCCATGATGAGGAGCAGAAGTCTAGTTTTCTCTCAGAACACTTGAATTACAATATGCTGAAAGGTTATTATGGGATTTTTGACCAATGATGCCAAAAATATACTGCCTACTGCCACTTCAAGTACAATTTTGAGGTACTTGTACTTTACTTGAGTATTTCTATTTTACGTAACTTTATAGCCCACTTCTAAACAATTACATCTCAGAGGGAAATGTTGTACTTTTTACTTCAATTATTTATTTATTTGACAATATTAGTTAGTAGCTATATGTAGATTCAGATACTTAACACTAAATAAAAATCAACTAATAAACTGTGGTGTATTATGAGGTAGTATATCATTATATCATATCAAGTACATAACGTAGTTAAAATGAGCACCTTTACCAGCTGCAACATTGAATTGATGAACACAATGCATCAATCATTATATTACAATGATATATTATAATATATATTATTGTGAAATGGGCATTCTGCATAATGAGTAGGCTACTTTTACTTTTGGTACTTTAAGTATATATTTGATGCTAATAATTTTGTACTTCAGTAACATTTTGAATGTAGGACATTTACTTGTAGCAGAGTATTTTTACACTGTGGTAAAAGATGTGAGAACATCTTCCATCACTGTGCTCTAGTAAACTATTTAATCATAAACACGTTGGTCGTCACACCCACAAAGCATCATGGGAAATGGGACAGGCGGGTTGATGACATCGCCACAGACCCGTGACACACCGAGTACAGTCTAACCCGGTTGAAGGGTCGCCCCTCCCCGCAGAAAGAGGGAACAGAGAGCCCTCACTCGGCCCCGCGGAGCCGCGAGCCACTTTCACTCCCGGGCCTTTCCGAGCCAAACTAGAGCAGTGTGCGGATAAATTCTATCCGGGGAGCACAGCTATTCCCTTTTGGTTCCGTTTTATAGTTTCCGCAGAATATGAAAAAAGCGGGTGTTTTTTCGTTTCTGTCTTCTCGTGATTTTATTTTTTGTTTTTAGAAATAAAAAATGAAAATCAACCTGTTTTTTAAGTTTAGTTCATCCCTCTTTGACCCTGATGAAGAAAAACATCTTGTATATCAATTTTAATGTTTTTATATTAAAATGAAAATCAAATAACCTCAAATTCTTTGTATTTTAATATCCTTTTATTATTATCAACCACACCCGATGTGTTTGTTAACAGATGAAACCTTCATTGCACAACATGAGACTAACAACCTACGATCTAGTGTTAAATATTACAACTACACAGAAAGTTGTGACTTTCTACAACACGTGGTGTTTGCTGTCTAAACTACGAGCCAATCAGCTCTCTGATCAGGCCACAGCCAGCCGTTTATCAAAAGAAAGCCAACTTAAACAAACCCCTCTCCCCCCCTCTCTTCCCTGGCACTTGGTTCATTCCAACAAGCTGATTGAAAGCAGCTGGAGACCTGTGGCTGAAGTTTCAGGTGTGCTCCCTGAAAACACTCCCCTGAAGTAGGCCTCAAAGAGAGAGTTCTTAGAGGAGTTCCCCAAAATAAAAGCACTACATAATTACCTGAACTTCATGTATTCGTCCGTTTTCTTGAACCTAACACAGTCAATTCACATGTGTGTGTCTTTCTCCATCTTAGTGAGGGGGGTAGGGTTGCAGCTCCCTCACAATTATATACTAAATAAAATATGAAGGTGTTGACCTTCCACCAAAATCCAGACATAATCTGTTTGTAGTCAGATGAGAAACTTCACTGAAGCCTTGACTGAATTCAGGTTTTATTTAATTATTTCTGTTTGTTACAAGCAAATATTAATCTTTGATAATATGAGAAACGGCTGGTATTGGTTTTAGAAAGGTAACTTTATCAACTTCCACTGTTATTTAGAAATATGTGGAAATAAACAGCAAAACTCCATCGTTCCACAGGGTGGAGCTGCAACACAAAGCAGAGCAGAGAGATCTATTATATATATATAGATCTGTGTTAATCTACAGTTATGTTGTCATAAACTGAACTAATCTGCAGAGGCATGTTGGGTTCAGAATATATGAATGAATAAAAAAAAAAAGACAAAATCAGATGCAGGTCCAGGTGGTGAACCTCTGTGGATCATCAGGACACGGCTGATCCTCTCAACACATCCTCCTTTCTGATCACTCAGACTGACAGAGATCAAATCCTCCATCTGATGAGAGAAGAAGAGAACAGAAGTCATTTATGTTACAGCGAGGAGGTCATGTTCTGATTTCAACATGCTTTTCATTTATTTGGTAAAAATAAGTTAACAAATGTTTAACATAAACACTTCTTCATTGTCAGATCTTAACTGAAAGAATAGGTCTTCTGCAGTAATTAGTGCAAATGTTACGTGTGGGCTTTAATGTAACACAGGGGACAATGTTGTGGGCGTGTGTTGTTTTCTCTGTCTCCCCTCCCCTCTGACCTACTTTCCCTTCAGGAGGAGCTCACCTGAGACTGTGCGCTAATTAAGGGAGGGAAGAAAAAGGAGGAGGGACGGTGCGTAAGGAGGCACACGGACTGACACTCAGGCTGCCAGGCGTCAGCACTGCTCGGGAGACTTCTGTCTCCATTTGTTTAGTTGTTGCGATCTTAGATGATCTTGTGTTCATAAAGTCATTTAGTTTATGACTTTGTGTGGGGCTGGAGATCGCTGGTAGGTAGGTTTTCGTACTTTTGGTTTGAGATTAGATACGTTTGGAGTTTAGAGGGATGAGCTGGGTGCGACGGCCCACTGCGTGGTTGGCCCAGCGACTTCCCTTCTTTTGTTCTTTTAACTGGGATCTCCAACCTTTTGCTCAGTAATATTTCTGAAAAGAACTTCTGTGTTGATTTATAAATAAATCGATTGTTATTATTTTCACACCACTGTCTCTTGGCGTCCTTTTATATGCTTCAGCCTCTCTAGAGCCTTTGTTTGTTTGAGAGGCCGTAACAAAAATGCTGCTTTGTTATATTCATATAAATATGATGTAATTATAGACTAAGGACATCAACATAAATTGAAGCATAAGCTCAACCAGAACAATACTAAAAAAAACAGTATAACATACAGTTTGTCTCAATTCCCTGATTATCAGCTCTTAATTGAAAGATTCGTTTTTCCACTGAAAAAGTTCAGTATTTGGAGGAATACAGTAAAATAATTAATAACTATAAAACACATTACAGGGATTGTGCTGTTGCCTCTCTCCAGTTTCCAACCTTTCACTGCTCGTGTTGTTTACGATGGACTGTGGTCGTATATGCAGCGATAAACACTATTATAGCTTTAGATATTACTTTGGCACGGTGTGAATCTGCAGTGGGAGGCTGTCTGAATGCTGCGGGGGGGAACGGACTCTCCGTCCAGTCTGCTTTAGTTTCGCTCCGCTAATCGACACATTCGGTTGATGCCGTCGTAATTTAAATGTTTCTAGTGTCCACATATAAACCCGACTTCAGTTGAACAGTGTCGGAACCGAACGGTTCAGGTCAAATACAGGAACCGTTCCACCCCTACTCCACACCCTCATCCCGTTACCCTCCTTTAAGAACTCTTTGGGCAGAACACATCAGGGTTACTAAATGTAACCATGGTTCTATGAAATAAGAGCCAGTGATTTGAGGCTTCAGTCAGACTGATCTCAGAGCTGTGATAAAGATGAACTGATCAATGAGAGAACAAAGACTTTCTGATCAGATTTGATTGTACGACAGTTTGATGGATGAGGACCACTGTCTCTATACATGATGTGATGCTGTCAGCTGTAATCCAGCTTTATTTCCTGGAGACATGAACACAACAACAACATCTTCTTCACATCAACTCTAACACATGATCACAACAAGCTTCTGGCTGATCTGATTGGCTGACTGTTCTCTCTCTCTGTGTGTCACCGTTCTCCTCTCACAGCTTCACTGAGGAAACACATCACAACAATACTGCTGAAACCAGCATGGACCGACTCCGACTCTCTACTGACCCCAGAGTCTCCAGTCTACAGTGTGGACTCTCCACCAGATCAGACAGCAGCTTCACATCTGAATCCTTCAGGTTGTTGAAGTACAGATCCAGCTCTCTCAGATGGGGGGGGTTGGACTTCAGAGCTGAGGCCAGAGAATCACAGCTGATCTTTGACAATCTGCAGCCCCACAATCTGAATAAAGAATAAATGATGAAGATAAAAATCCCTTTATAATCCAATCAGATGTGTTCAGGTTTTAAATGTGTAGCTCAACATTACTATGTCCTAATCAATGATCTTTTCCCTAAAATGAGTAGAGTGACTTTGTCATTGTGTTATTGTGGATCATCATAATGTCAGCCCTATACAGACATCATCCAGATGTAACCACAACAATCATACACCTATTCATGTCAACACACATCAATAACATGCTGCTGATCTCTGTGTTCATCTCTGTGTGTGTGCTGAAGGATCAATATCAATGATCAGACATTATTTGTGGAACACGTTGAAACAAACAGAAACCAGAGAAATATTTCTACTTCATGAAGTAAACTTGATCAATTTAAAACAGGTATTAGTTCAGAGGATCTTCTGTATCCAGATGTGACCATTTACCAACAAAGATAAACATTCATTTACTTTATCAACTAACAGTGGACATTTTCTACACTTTCTTTAAGAAACACAAGTCTTTTGTGACTGCAGACTGAATTTAGTTCAAGAAACATGAAAATATGAAGAAAAGGACATTAACAACTTTATGGATGTAAGTTATGTTTGTACATAAATCAGGTTCAATTGTTAATTAAAGATATAAGATCTCTAATAGTAACAGAGAGTCAGTGAACTGACCTCAGAGTCTCCAGTCTACAGTGTGGACTCTCCAGAAAACCACACAGCAGCTTCACTCCTGAATCCTGCAGCTTGTTGTCTCTCAGCTCCAGCTCTCTCAGATGGGGGGGGTTGGACTTCAGAGCTGAGGCCAGAGAATCACAGCTGATCTCTGACAAACTGCAGCTCCTCAATCTGAATAAAGAATAAATGATGTAAGTTTAGAAGACAACGTTCCTGCTTGAAATCATTCAGTGTTTAATAATGTGTTCAGAGCTGAAGAAGGTGTAGAACGTAGAAGTTTAGAAAATGTAAACTCCAAACACCTGAAGCCAACAGGATGCAGGTTAAAAACTGTAAAATACAAAGAGTGAAACAGAGCTCTCATTAATATTAATGACAACGTGCTGCTACTTCAATAAAGACGTAGTGACTTCACCTCTTAAACTCTGACAGCTCCACCAGTGGATCCATCTATACAAACTCATGTTGAGCAGCCAAACACTAATAAAAACCACAGAAACCGATTCAAGATTCAACTCAACATCTCAAAGTTTCTAAAGATGTCAAAAATGTCAGGATGGATTTGGGGGAAATGTGAACAAAAGATATTTAGGATAGGACATCTATAATATATATTTTAGGAATAGTGGAGTCATAAAATCAAAGCATCTTCAGTTTAAACTCTTCAGTCAGTATAAGCATCATATAGCTTCATAAGATTTATAGAAAAAACAAATAGTGAATATATTTGTTATTGTCTGATAGCTGAAATAGAGATTATTTATTTATTCTATATATTTTTTTTATAATTTATTTTAACATGATGAAAGTCAGGTGTTGTGATATATGAAGGTTTTAAATGTGTAGCTCAACGTTGCTCTGCTACAGTCAATGGACTAAACCACTGAAGAAGAAAATGTCCTTTAGCATTAAGATACTCAGTGTGGATCAGTATAATATCAGCCTTATGTCTGCAGTTTAGTGTCACCACAACTTTCACATCATATTCATCTCAGTACACAAGTAAAACATGGTGTCTGACCTCAGAGTCTCCAGTCTACAGTGTGGACTCTCCAGAAAACCACACAGCAGCTTCACTCCTGAATCCTGCAGCTTGTTTCCACTCAGATCCAGCTCTCTCAGATGGGGGGGGTTGGACTTCAGAGCTGAGGCCAGAGAATCACAGCTGATCTCTGACAAACTGCAGTGACTCAATCTGAATAAAGAATAAATGATGAAGATAAATATCACTTTATAATCCAATCAGATGTGTTCAGGTTTTAAATGTGTAGCTCAACATTATTATGTCCTAATCAATGATCTTTTCCCTAAAATGAGTAGAGTGACTTTGTCATCGTGTTATTGTGGATCATCATAATGTCAGCCTTCTACATGTAACGGAGGTATGCAGGGCATTGAAGGAGGCGACACATCAATTCTTTTCCCAGGATTTATTTTCTGTGGAAGACAAATATACTCTATAACTGTCCTCCAGTCTCTGTCGTCTGTACCTCAGCTCCCTAAACACACAAAACAACAGATTGTATACACGGAAATCCCTGCAGCGCTATTCCAGTCACATGACAAAGCGATACGCTGTGTTAGAAATGGCACCAAAAACGGCGCATCAAAACATAGTTTAAACTTATATTAAACCGCCACAAACAAAACCAACCAACTGGGTAACATGACATGAACATAACGTGAATATTATACATCGACAGTGATAACTTTAACGACTATATTTTCAACGTAAAAAATAAAATAGCGCAGCATATTTTTCACATATAACCTAACCTCAGCAGTACAAAACATCACTGTGAGGAACGGATGGAAGGAGCTACAGAAAGCCAGTAGCTACAGAAGCCTCACATTGCACAAAAGGCGATTTCCAAAGGGAAACCTAACAGTAAATAAAAATGACTCATAGAAATAAAATTCACAAATACTCAACATAATCAAAATAAAAGAAATAAAACTGTCAAATATAAAGTTCAAATCAGACTAACTAATAAGTATTTTTGACTCTGTTACATACAGACATCATCCAAATGTCACCATAACATTCATACACCTATTCATGTCAACACACATCAGTTACATGCTGCTGATCTCTGTCAAGTCTGGAATTAGAGGATCAATATTAAATCAGACTTGTTGGACATCATTACTTCATTTATTACATGACCTTCTTCTGACTGTATCTGGTAGCTCAGTAGGTTTATATCATTTATTACATGACCTTCTTCTCACTGTATCTGGTAGCTCAGTAGGTTTATGTCATTTACAGGAAAGGTCCACATTTGTTCAAGTGTGTCTGTAAACAACAGCCACATGTCATATGTACATTAAAAGAGTTATTGGTGGCAGTAATCATTCCTCCTGTGAATTGGTCCCTTCATAACACAACTACACTGTAAGAAATGACTTCATAAGTTCAACTGAAACTAATATGAAGATTCAGCAGTCTGAGTCTGACAAATCAAGTCACAGACTGTTTTGTACCAACTTCCCTCTTTGAGTTACTATTCCTCCTGCAGCTCAACAAGGAAACTGTCAAACACAACATACTGACTGGATACATACTAAGTATGGGCAATATATCCATATTATATCCATATATCGTGATATGAGACTAGATATCGTCTTAGATTTTGGATATCCTAATATCTCGGATTGTCAAAGTTAATCATTTCAACGAAACTCATTTCTTTAACGCATTAACGCAATCGAACTTTCAGAGGTTTGTTGGGATCCACCATTCAAGATGGTGGCAAAGACATGAACTACGCTTCCCAGGATCCTTGAGTCACCCATTGAGTAGCTCCACCCATGAACTCAGTAACCATTTAACCACCTATTGGCTACTGTAGCATGATGACTCATTCACAAGTACTTGTGAAATTCAGGCCGGATAAAATCAGAGGGATCCCCTTTGTTCTTTCTCTTTTTCTTGGCCTTTACACTCCTGCTGACATGTAGAAGGGTCAGCTCCTGGCTTTTCTCACCTAAGCTCTCTATACAGACCAGAAGCTGCAGAACCAGCTCTGCTCTGGATGTCTTGTAAGCAAACAGACATGTACACAAGGAACTTGTAAGGCAGAAGACGCGAGTGCCTGCCTTTTCACCAGCTAACTTCAAGCAACAAGGAAGTTAGTACCAAGCTGCAGAAACAGGACTGGACCAGCTTCCCTCCAAACTGCACAACTGGATCTCACACAACAAGGACAACATCTTTGACCCTGGAACCACAACTTTCCCCAGTCTGCTTCCTCCAACTCTTCTACTTGGAATTACAGTCTTTTCTTCCATGGATTGGTAACGTACTGGGCATATTTTAACATTAGCAATTGCACACGGCTGAGCAAGACTGCTCAACTTAACTTCTGTGAATGGACCTGTATTGATATGTTTAATGTTATGCATTGAGTTTAACTGTTGTGATACTGTTGTAGTCAGGATATTTGGTTAGCTGACATCTGATGTGTTTAGTTCATGTTTCACACAGACAAAGGGTCTTGCATGCAAACTAACCATCTTTTCTAACCCACTGCATTATCTGACACACATTAAGATCACTTACATTAACTGTGAATTGGTTTGAAACAAACATACACATTCAGAGAACCTCAAACCCCACATCGACACCCCCTTTGTTCTCCCTGAGCCCATGTGCTCCGAAGAACAAAGAGGCCATTTGGCGACACCCTGGCGGCCATCTTTGATCCAGCCATCTTTGTAGTTTAACAGTGCTCACCATATAGTTTGTAGGCCATCACAGACAAGTAGCCATCTTGTCTTTATCTCTCTCTCTCTCTCTCTCTGACACACACACACACACACACACACACACACACACACACACACACACACACACACACACACACACACACACACACGCTCACACACACACACGCTCACACACTGTGTTTGGTTTGTTTAGTTTAGTTATTTAGTTAGATTAATATTGTGTTTTAAACCTTTATTATCTTGTAAATAAATGTTTGTGGATTATACATGCTGGTCTGTTTAATATTGTACAAGAGTGAATAATGCCAACCGCTGCTGTGTCAAGAACTCCAAAATCCTTCAACCTTTACTATACATTGATATAGTGATTTTTTGGTTGTAGTTATTAATTTAATTATTAATCAAAGTTCCAAATTGATAGTTTAGTATGTTTAATGAGACTTATCTATGAGACTACATTAATTTGCTATCATTTTCTCTTTGTTTCAAAGAGTGCTGCCCCGAGGATGATTTAATGTAAATTAAATCATATTATTCATTATAATTAATAATAATTTTGATAATTATTATTTACTTTTGATAGCCATTTTAATGTCTTTTGAGCTTATGTACCAATGTAATTTGGTGCCCTGTTATTATTAATATATATTGATAATTCATTAATATTAATTTTATTAATATTGATAATTATCTTTAATATTGTCTAATAACTAAACCAGCTCCTATCTGCATCCCCTACAGGTTGTAGTGGCTCAGTTTTAAAGCTGGGTGAAGATACAGGTATCATAGTAAACTATAAAACCTGATGAATACATCGGTACCAACCAGGTCAGACTAGCTTGTGGTGAAGGAGGTTAAATAACGCTCCAAACTTAATGCTGCATTTTCTTGAGGAAAAACTGTCATGTCCATTTTCAAAGGGGTCCCTTGACCTCTGACCTCCAGATATGTGAATGTAAATGGGTTCTATGGGTACCCACGAGTCTCCCCTTTACAGACATGCCCACTTTATGATAATCACATGCAGTTTGGGGCAAGTCATAGTCAAGTCAGCACACTGACACACTGACAGCTGTTGTTGCCTGTTGGGCTGCAGTTTGCCATGTTATGATCTGAGCATATTGTTTTATGCTAAATGCAGTACCTGTGAGGGTTTCTGGACAATATCTGTCATTTTTTTGTGTTGTTAACTGATTTACAGTAATAAATATATGCATACATTTACATAAAGCAGCATATTTGTCCACTCCCATGTTGATAAGAGGAATAAATATTTGACTAATCTCCCTTTAAGGTACATTTAGAACAGATAAAATATGTGTTATTAATTTGTGATAAATCGTGATTAATCATGGACAATCATGCGATTAATCGTGATTAAATATTTAAATCGATTGACAGCCCTAGTAATATCGTGATATGGTATAAGTGTCTTTTCCTGGTTTTAAAGGCTACATTACAGTAAAGTGATGTCATTTTCTGAATTTACCAGATTGTTCTAGCTGTACTATTATTCGTCATTTACACTCTTAGTCATTAGATCAACATTACTGATGATTATTTATCAAAAATCTCATTGTGTAAATATTTTGTGAAAGCACCAATGGTCAATGCTACAATATCGATATCGAGGTATTTGGTCAAAAATATCATGATATTTGATTTTGTCCAAGTCAGCCAGCCCTAATACATCTAACTCAGACTGCTGAAGCCTCCGATTAGTTTAAGATCAACTTTACAGGTCATGTTACACAGAACACAGAAGACTGTGGATTTAGTCCTCATCTCGTAACACTCAGGTTATACGGGGATTGCTTCACAGACAGAAGGAATGATGACAGACATCAATAACTCTTTGAATTTACATATGAACATGTGAGTATTGTATTCAGATAGACTTGATAAAATTATGAACCTGCAAAGATGTTTCTGATGCAGAATATTTATTTGGTTCTTGTTGTTATCTAAATGTCTGTGGCTTCAAATAATTAGACAATGCTGACATGAAAACAGAGCAAAGTTAGATCTGCTGTCAAAAAGAACGTGGGAATAATTTAGAACCATAAAAACCTCTAATTAGATGGTGTAGTTCATAATCATCACTTATGTGCCTTTAAGTTGGTGCAATACGTGTTTGTTGAAGAGTGCTGCACCTTCAGACATGTTCAAATAGAGCGCTACACGAATGAGTCCTAAAACCGTGATATGAGTTAGCATGTTAGCACTTCCTGTTCCCTCGTCTGGAAGTCAATGGGTTTTTAGTTAGATGCCTGAAATAAGGTCTGTGGATAAAGGTCCAGTGTGTAGGATCTGGAGGTATCTAGCGGTGAGGTGAGGAGATTACAACCAACTGAAGCCTCTCCTGTGTGCCAAGCGTGTTGGAGAGCTACGGTGGCCGACGTGAAAACGTGAACGTCCCTCTCTAAAGCTATCTGGAGCAGAGCCAGTGTGGAGAGAGTGTGCAAACTACAGAAGCTACAGTCAGTGAACTGACCTCAGAGACTCCAGTCTACAATTTGGACTCTCCAGTCCAGAAGACAGCAGCTTCACTCCTGAATCCTTCAGGTTAATGTTGTAACTCAGCTCCAGCTCTCTCAGACTGGAGGGGTTGGACTTCAGAGCTGAGGCCACAACTTCACAGTGAGTATCTGAGAGTCCACAGTCAGAAAGTCTGTGATGACACAAACATTACAAAATATGTTATTATGAAAGAGGACAGTTTATATTTACTTCATGCATTTGATGACTAAACAGTTTGACTTCTTTGATTAACATTTGCTCCTCACATCAGTGGTTCAGCTAATCTTATCTCAGTGTTTGACATTGCCCGTTCTGAACAGACATGCTCTGAAAGGACACTGCACCGTCTGGATTAAATTAAAAGTGGCAGAAACGAGAAATCGACTCGCACCCCCGCCTCGTCCTCCCCGCTGCTGGGAGGCTGCTTCACCGGGAGTAGAGTGTGCGGCAGCTCCAGGAGACGTACCCCCAGTTAGCTGTTAGCTCAAATTCAGCCAGTGCAAACCCCAGCACCAGGGCTCTGATCCCAGGACCGCCCCGACTCCCCGCCGGATCAGCAAACGTTCTGTTGCTGCCGTTACACCGGTTAGACCCAACGCTCCACCAGCCAGCTGATCTTTGTTTTTTTTCATTTGTTTTACCAGGTTCACATGTCGTCTCCATCACCCCAAAACATAAATGAGAAAAAACTGTAAAATGTATGTATATTTATGTATTCTGTAAATAGAAGAAGTGTTCATTAACTTGACAGCTAGAAACACAAACTACTGAAACATTTTTTAACTTAACATTTGAAACAGCTCAAGAACATCTGTGACAAAATACAGCTGACATATTTCTGTAATAAACACGTGGAACACTTATAAGAATATTATATTTTAAGAATAATTTATAGTGTGTATATTTGAAGAACTTAACTACTAATCTACACTGATCTATAAAGTTAATCACATCTGGACTTACAGAGCTTTTCTGCAGTTCCTCACAGCTGGAATCAGTCTCAGTCGTCCCTCGTCTGATGTCTTGTACTTGTTCAGGTCCAACTCATCCAGAACCTCCTCTGACATCTGCAGCATGTAGGCCAGAGCTGAGCAGTGGATCACAGAGAGTTCCTTCTGTGATATTCTCTTTGACTTCAGGAACTCTTGGATCTCCTGATGTACCGAGTGGTCGTTCATCTCCGTCAGACAGTGGAAGATGTTGATGTTTCTGTCAGGAGAGATTTTATCTCTGTTCATCTCCTTCAGGTTGTTGATGGCTCTCTGGATGATTTCTGGACTGTTGTCTGTCCGACCCAGCAGACCTCCTAAGAGCCTCTGGTTGGACCTCATAGAGAGGCCATGAAGGAAGCGAACAAACAGGTCCAGGTGGCCACTTTTACTTTCAAGAGATTTCTCCATGGCTCTCTTCAGGAAGTCATCCAGAGATGGGCCACGACTAGCATTGCTTCCAAAATGCTTAGAGATGTTCTTGAGAAAAGACTTTGGGTTTGACTCTCTGTGCTTGTAGTCTTTTCCCAGGAAGGCATTCAGTACCTTTGTATTGCTGTTTGTGTAACAGTGGAACATGTAGACTGCAGCCAGAAACTCCTGAACGCTCAGGTGAACAAAGCTGTAGACTGTTTTCTGGAAGATCACACTCTCTCTTTTGAAGATCTCTGTACAAACTCCTGAGTACACCGAGGCCTCTGTGACATCAAGACCACACCGCTTCAGGTCTTCTTGGTAGAACATGATGTTTCCTTTCTCCAGATGTTCAAACGCCAGCCTCCCCAGCTTCAGAAGAACTTTCCTGTCAGCCTCCGTCAGCTCCTGTGGACTCGTCTCATGTCCCTCATCATACTTCTGCTTCTTCCTCTTTGTCTGAACCAACAGGAAGTGTGAGTACATGTCAGTCAGGGTCTTGGGCAGCTCTCCTCTCTGGTCTGTAGTCAACATGTGGTCCAGAACTGTAGCAGTGATCCAGCAGAAGACTGGGATTAGACACATGATGTGGAGGCTCCTGGATGTCTTGATGTGTGAGATGATTCTGCTGGACAGCTCTTCATCACTGACTCTCCTCCTGAAGTACTCCTCCTTCTGGGCGTCAGTGAAGCCTCGTACTTCTGTTACCCTGTCAACACATGCACGAGGGATCTGATTGGCTGCTGCAGGTCGGGAAGTTATCCAGACGAGAGCTGAGGGAAGCAGTTTCCCCTCGATGAGGTTTGTTAACAACACGTTGACTGATGACTTCTGGGTGACATCAGACACAACCTCATTGTTCCTGAAATCCAGTGAAAGTCTGCTTTCATCCAGGCCGTCAAAGATGAACAGAACTTTACAGACAGCGAGCTTCTCTGCTGTGACCTTCTGTAATGTTGGATGGAAAACATGGAGCAGCATGAGAAGACTGTACTGCTCATCTCTGATCAAGTTCAGCTCCCTGAACGAAAGCAGAATCACCAGACTGACATCTTGGTTTTCCAAGCCCTCTGCCCAGTCCAGAGTGAACTTCTGCACTGAGAAGGTTTTTCCAACGCCAGCGACGCCGTTCGTCAGAACGACTCTGATGTGTCCCTGTTGGTCAGGTAAGGCTTTAAAGATGTCGTGGCACTTGATTGGAGCGTCATGGAGGGTCTTCTTCTTGGAAGCTGTCTCAAGCTGCCTCACCTCATGTTGGGTATTAACCTCTTCACTCTTTCCCTCTGTGATGTAGAGCTCAGTGTAGATCCTGTTGAGGAGGGTTCCACTTCCTGTTTCATCAGTTCCTTCAGTCACACATTCACATCTCCTCCTCAGACTGATCTTATGTTCATCTACAACCTCCTGCAGAATGTTATCTGCTGAAAGAGAGACAAGTTTGAGACAAAACACAGAAACTTATTATTTTCATTGCCAATATTGAAGTTATCAATATAACAACCTGTAAAGAAGTAAAGGTTATAAAGTCATCATCCCTTCTTGAAGTCAAAACTAACATCAACGTGATTTTTACATTTATTGTTAATAGTTTATATTATAAAGAGAAGCATCAGAAATGCTCCTTTTTCTCTCAGCCTCTGACTGTGTGTTGGTGTACATGTTTGATTGACAGCAGAGGAGGCGGAGTCTCAGCTGCTCGCCAGCAGCTCTTCATCTAAACAGCTCACTGTGGCTGTTCCTACCTCCCTGTAATATTTAAAACTTATCAAATACTGCAGAATATGTTCATGTCTTGTTGTGTAGACCTGTATTTACTGAATAGCACCTCTAACAAAGAACCGTGAATCTCGTTGACCAATACACTGCGTTTCCTAGAGCTGCTTCAAAATAAAAGCCCCCCGCTGGTGGAGGACTATTATGTGAAGCAGAAGGAAATGTTGTGTTTTCAGCAGTAAATAAATTAACCTCTGATGTGACTACAGCTCAGCTCAGTTTTTCCTGCACTAGAATGCATGTATTCATGGTTTGGCACAACACAGAACTGAAAACAGGAAAAGACAAAGTAAACAAATGAGCTGAAATCTGAAAGTTACAAGCTGAGTGCAGACAGTGTTTTGTTAGCAGAGGAAGTGAAGTTACAGGACCCTGTTAAACATCTAAACTAACCAATGTTGATATTAGATATTATATCATAACACTTTTTAAGATGTTTAATGTGCTGCAACTTTAGCAGGAAAGATAATGTGGGCTGTTGTTCAAAGTCTGTGGCTCTTGTTGTGTCTCAGGCTGCTGTCTGTCTGTTAGTCAGTGTGACTGTCTGTCTGTGATAGAACAGTGATGTTGTTGCTTTACACACAGTTTAATAGTTCTCCATCTTCATCTATGCAGATGGAGAACAAACATCATTCTGATTGGTTAAAGCAAAGACGGAGTGCTATCATAAAAACAAAACATAAAAATATATAGTTTTTCCTTTTGGGTTCAGATTTTCTCTCAAAGGAGAACACAGGACGTGTGATACAGAGCAGATATGTATGATGGAGAAGATCTTAAACAGTTGTCACAACAATAGTCAGTGTGTTAAAACATCAAGTCCTGTTTCCAGACATGAAGACATCAGCAGACAGATCTACAGTCTTACTTTGTACAGTGCTGGTCTGACTGGCTTTCTGAGGTCCAGGTCTTGTTCTGGTCTGACTGGCTGTCTGAGGTCCAGGTCTTGTTCTGGATCTGGACACCAGCTCCTCCACAGCAGCATGACTCCTCTTCTTCTCTCTGTGGAGACATTACTTTATTAATAAAATCTTTTGTTGATTGTTGGTGAAAAATATCAAGACTTGGCCGACACTGAAGCTCAGATGGTCACAGAGAAGAGTTAAAGTGTTCGTACTGAATTCAGCATTCACTCTGTAATGAAAATGTTCCTTTATTTTAACTCTCCTCCTTTAATAAACAAGAATTAGCTGATTTTCATATCTGACTGTCTTATTAAACATTTAGTGATCTGCCTCAAGTTTGTTTATTAAAGAGGAACAACGGCCATTTTTAAAACATTAATATTATTTTGGAGGCTAAATAACTATATAAACTATATAACTATATAAACTAAATAACTATATAAACTATTTAACTATATAAAAGAACTGCAACTTGCTCATGTAGGCTCATATTGAGAGGACGCTCCAGGAAACCACAAGGTGGCAGCATCATCACAGTAAACAGTAACTGCCTGTCAGTGGTGATATGAATGTAGTAGAGAATTTCAACATTTACAATATAAATAAACATACTGTTATTTCTGAATATATTCTATGTGTTGACAATAAACACTTATAAAACAGAGAAACTGTGTCTGACCTCTCTGACTTCTTTCGTCTTGCAGTAGTTATAGTTTATACAGGTTCTGTCCACTGGAACGAAGAGATCCATGACCGGATTTGGGCAGCAGCTAGCTTGTAGTTTCCACAGTGATGAACACACCAGTAAGGTATCTCGGATTATTCCCATCTGTGCTATAGGTGGTCAACTAAAGTCTAGTTCTGTATTTATGGAATTAGTTATAGCTAACGTTATTTTACTGTCTAACTAGTTAGCTACCAATATGCCATGTCTGTTGCTAGCATGGTCGCTAGCTGCAGGATGACCGTAACAACATGCGCTGACATCCTGTCATGGATCTCTTCGTTCCAGTGGACAGAACCTGTATAAACTATAACTACTGGAAGACTAAAGAAGTCAGAGAGGTCAGACACAGTTTCTCTATTTTATAAGTGTTTATTGTTAACACATTAAATAGATTAAAGAAGTGAAAGCATGTTTATTTATATGTCAAATGTTGTTGAAATTCTAAACTCCATTCATATCACCACTGAGGTGATTGAACTGAGGTTAGAAGTGGTCTAAATATTGAGGTAGACCAGCGGTCTAAGACACACATAATGTAACACTGGTGTCCTTGGTGTTACTTTTTTAAATGTCAATATGTTTTCTGCCTCTTTCTACTGTCAACTATCAAATGAAGGCATGAATATAAATATTCTAAAAAACACAAGTGGTACAAATCTACATTTGACCATTTCATGTCAGCAGATAGTTTTACACCAGAGATGTTTTTTCTTGACCTTCAGAAACAATATGTGGTGCAGAGAATCTAAGCTCAAAGGTCCACTTACTAATGATTCTGAGTTTTCAACTGAAAGCTCTGAATCATTAGTAAGTGGATCTTCGAGCAGATTTTTCCTTCACCATATTTTACATATGTAGTGAAAGAACAAACTCAAACCATCAACACATATAATCAAGATGAGCAAATATTTTATACAGATGCTTTTTCATCACATGTTGCACAATTACAATGTGCACTGATTCAAGATGACACCCAGTAGGTCATAACAGCTGATTCTAGGAGGAGTCAAATAAACAAAATATTTTGAGGACAAATATTTGAAACTTAATTACACATTTGAAGCTCATTCTTCCAGATTTTGAATAGTCACAGATCTTTAGATCATTTCACAGTTGTAAACGTAAACATTCCAAATGTGTCCCTGTTTATTTCCTGTTGCAGTGGATCTGAATGAAAACATGATTTAAATTGATGATAAATTGTGAAATGGAGGTTTTCAGGTGTTTTGCTACAGAAATACCATCAGTAGTTTGTGTGTTTGTGTGTGATCTATCTTAGTTTGAAAGAGTATCTGCACTAATAGTTCTGCATCAGGAAAATAAATCTTTTAGTCTCAATGCATCATCATCCATCAGGTCAGCTTACAGTAAAAACAGTCTCTTACTTTGTGTCTGAGGGTCCAGGTTCATCACTGAAGTGCGGAGGATAATCTATGGACCAGTCACTCTTCATAGACAGACAGCTGGGTACTGGAGACTCTGCTCTCGGTCTGTACTGAACTCTGCAAACACCAAGATGACTTTATTCACATCACATGAATCCTTGATAAATTCTCTTGTTTTAGGTCATTAAGGTAGCTCTAAACACACATACTACTGCTACTGTCCATAATTAGGAGGTTTAAAGGTTTGTAGCTGTTCTATTTGATTAGATTACAGCTTTTCTAGGTGACTGACAGCTGTCACAGATACTAAGAGGAAGAGTTTATTTGACGAAGTCTGTGAAATTTTAGTTAGCAAATACATTTGAGTAGAAATTTGAATATACAAACACAAAATCAACAGAAAACATGGTATTGTAAGAGGTAACTAAAAATGAGTCCTATAAATGACTTAGTTGCAGCCATCTTACTTTCACTCTGATTGTCCAGTTTCATCACTGAAGCATGGAGGATCATCTTTAGACCGGTCACTCTTCATAGACAGACAGCCAGAGACTAGAGACTCTGCTCTGTCCTCCTCTTCCTCCACACAATCATTCATCTTCTGATCTGAAGTCAGTCTGAGAGGTTAAACAGGAACACTGACTGTGAGCTCAGAACATTTAAGGAAACAAGTTTGTTCAAGAGTCACAGGCAAGACTGAGAAAAAAGGAAGTAACACACACACACACACACACACACACCCCAACATACACACACCAAGACACACACACCAAGACACACACACACACACACACATACACACACACACACACACACACACACACACACACACACACACACACACACACACATACACACAGTATACAGTATAATAAAATCACCAAGCACTCCACCTGGTCAGTTCTCTTTAAATCTCTGCTTGTTTTCTTGGGTTACAGCAGATTTAATGAGTATTATTCAGCCAATCACGACTTTGTGTTCACAGATGAATCAAACTGTTGAGTTCATTCTAACATTTCTCTCCTCTACAGTCCACAGGGACAAAACTGACTCAGAGACTTTAACAGTAAAATAATAAAATGTTGGATTAACACTCACCCTGCTTCAGTCTTCAGATGTCACTCCTCTGTGCCGTTTAATCAAAATGGAGTCTGAGCTGACTGACTGAACGCTTTAATTTTCATGGTTTCCTCCCTGTTCTCATGTTCTTACAACACATGATCAGTGTGGCTCCTCCCCTCTCCATTTACAGGAAATCTTTGACCTCAGAGTTTATCTACGAGAGTTTGTGTGTGTTGGTCACAAAAATCAGCTTTTTAACACGGTGTGTTTATAAGAATCTCTTTTGTCTTGAACAGGTTGAATTAAAATGAGTTTTGGTCCAATGTTATCTCATTTTTATGTTTAAATCATGTCAATAAATCAGTTTAGTTAAATACTAATGTGCTTTTATAGATTTTTTTTTTTCAGAATTATACGAGTAAGATTCTTCTGAACATCTGGAGGAAAAATTATTCTTTCTGTTGCACAATAAAAAAAATTCTGAGTTTCAAGTCTTTTTCATGATCTAAACATAGT